>SJYT01037265.1:115872-391922 GCA_006410635.1 Cephalophus harveyi | reverse complement strand
GATTACAAGATACAAATTATGTATAAACTGCATTAGCAACAAGGATGTACTATTCAGCACTGGGGATTTCAGGCATTATTTCATAATAATATTTAATGTGGTATGATCTATCAAAATTCTGAATCTCTATGCTGTACACTTGAAACTAATACAATATCATAAATCAATTACACTTTAATAAATCAACTATATTTTAAGTATACTTATTTATACTTCAAAATAAAAACATAGAAAGCAGAATATTTTTAAAATAACAATGCCTTTAATTAAAAATTCTTAATTGAGATGCTGTTTTGGGAACTGTTCAAGAAATATTCACTTATACCTATTTTAGTTTACTTTCTTTAAATAAGTATTTTCTTTTTAGCAAATTGGTCTTTATTTTTGTATTTTCACTGTGTGTGTGGAGGAGGCTCCTCCAGTCTGGGCAGTAAACCAGAATCTTGTTGAAGGTCTGTGTGCTTCACATTTCTTCTTGGAGGTGACTTTGGGAAAGAGTATTTTTGGGTTGATTTGCAAAATACAATCACTCTTAAGTTCTTAGTGTTAATTTTAGAGCTGGTCCTGGTTCTCAGAAGTTGTACCTCTTGAATATGGAAACAGTTTTTAATGAAAATAGTAAGTAGCGCCTTACAGACTTTGTGTGTGTGTGTATTTATGTTTATATACTATATACAATACTCTTTCTAAACAATTAGTGATCTGTTAGGAAGGTAATTTCTGAGAGCACCTTCCAAAACGTAATTATTCTAAAAATTTTATGATTATTTAGAAAATTCAGTTTAAGTGGGTGGTTCTTAAACATAGATTCTCCATCAAGTTTCACTCTGAGGTGCTTGATTTTTTTAAATGGCTGCGTTTACTCTTACAGTGTTATCTAGTTTTTCTGTAAAATAACTGGACAGTACAAATGGCAAAGAAAAAGAAATGAAGACAATTAGATACATGACAATTTTTTTTAAGTTTTCAAATTGTGTAGTCTCCGAAATCTGCCAAGAATTTATTAGAATTCTCAGTGTCATGAAGCTTAATTCGAAGGAGGTAATATTTTCTTTTCTTAAAAAAAAAAAAAAAAAGAATAGCTTTTGTTTTTGATGGCAGAAAATCCTGATTTGTTAGGAAGGTTTTGAAGGAGCTTTTAGAAGAGGATGACAAAATAAAAGGCTTTTCAGTGGCCTGTGGGAAGGCAGGGCCTGTCCTGAGACGGAATTTGAAACACAATAGTTCCCAGGGCAAACTGTCACTCAGTTTTCAAGGTGGAATTTAAATAACCCCATTGTTTTCAAGAACTCCTACTTTGACCAGCTATTCTGCAGAATTACAGCTGCATTGATTCCTTCTGAAGCATTCACTCTCAGGATTCCTTTTTGAGTATTATGTTGTCCGATATGAGATTTGTCCTTATCAAAATAATAGATCCTATAAATAAGAATTTTGTGTCAAGGAATTTAATGTGACTTTGCACAGACCAAACTCCTAGGCCAAAGTCCTGCCGTATGTGAATATCAGCCATAATGTTAAAAAATAAGACTTCTCAACAGAGAAAAAGAGAAATCCTCCTCATTGAAGTAAAAGATTAACTTTTAGAAATTAGCTACTGGACCCCTTTGAAAACTATGTTTTTTTTTTTGTTTTGTTTACCCCTACCATTTCATTTAATAGTTAAGAATGAAATGTACATCAAAAGGCAATATTTAGGACAAAATATTTGAATTTAAATAGTTGATAATTTTGAACATTTACATATGAGTATAGAAATGGTGTAGAGGTGAGGAGGAGAGGAAGAGACGGAAGAAAGAAAAGAACTCTTATTACTAAGTGCTTGCTATGGACCTTATTGTGCCTATATTTTTATTTCATTTCATTTCATTTTCAAGACAACACTGAAATGTGTACTATTGTTATACCTGTCTTAGGGATGGAAGGTGTGTCTCTAAAGAATAGATAATTTGTCCAGTTCACACCATTAGTAAGTGTGGGAGACAGAATAATCAATATTATGATGATAATTGATAAGGGCTTCCCAATGTGGCTCAGCAATAAAGAATCCACCTGCAATACAGGAGGCACAGGAGACATGGGTTCAATCCCTAGGTTGGGAAGATCCCCTGGAGAAAGAAACGGCAGCCCACTTCAGTATTCTTGCCTGGGAAATTCCTCGGAGAGAGGAGCCTGGAGGGCTACAGTCCACGGGTGTCACAGAGTCGGACAGGACGTAGCAACCGAACAGCAACAATCAGAGCGCGGTTATAAGAGAGGATTTCATTCCTGCCAGCCATAATCCTCTCTAGAAGTTCACAGCATGGAGAGCTAGAGGGATCCTAAACATTCCAAATGCTTATTTTAAGCCAATATTTGAAGTAGTCATCTTATAGGAAAATGTGCTTCACAATATGCCATCCCACGTGATATTTATCATGTGTTCATGACATTGCTATAAATAGGTAACAGGTCACTTTCATCTTCGTGGCCACAGTTTACTGACTTTGGTATATAATTGTAAAACATGTTTTGGGGTCACACAACTCATCTTTTGTGTGGTTTTAATTTTTACTATTTATTTGGCTGTGCTGGGTCTTAGTTGTGTCATGTAGGATCTAGTTCCCTGACCAGGGATCAAACCTGGGCCCCCGCATTGGGAGCTCAGAGTCTTATCTGCTGCACCACTAGGGACGTCCGTTGCATGGTTTGTAAAGCATAAACTTCCAGATGTCTTAAAAGACTGCTCACTACCTACGTTTTGTTTTAGATTAAAAATAATCTTGATGTGAAAATTGATTTGGTAAACCAGCCAACCTGTACTCACATGAATGACTAGAAATGATTTGGGTGAGGTAGGCTGGAGGGCTTCAGATGAGCCTGCACTGAGTAATCCCAGACAGCAGTGGCATTGCTGAAATGAGGTTCAGAGAAATACAAATTTGACTTTTGAGATGTATTTAAGACTATGAAATACACAGATCTTAAGTGTATTGTTTAAAAATCTCCATCACCCTGAAAAGTTCCCTCAGGCCTCCTCCCAGTCAATTCACACCTCTAGCAGAGGCATCCAGTGTTCTTAACCTCCCCTCATAATCCATGTTGCTTGATCCAGAACTTTATATAAATAGCACCTTTCAGTAATCTTTAGGTCTAACTTTCTATTAGTTTTCTCTCACAGTACAGTAAGTTTCCACAAATGCAGTGGGTTCGAAAACACTCATTTATTATCTCACTATTTTCAGGAGTTAAGAATCCAGGCATGGTTTAGTTCGATCCTCAGTTGAGTAGATATCAAGGAGTGTTACTGTTGGACTGTATGATAAAAGCACATCCTATTTTGTAAGAAGCTGTTATTTTGCTGTTCAGTCAGTAAGTTGGGTTCAACTCTTTGAGACCCCATGAACTTCAGCAAGTCAGGCTCTTCTTCACTATCTCCTTGAGTCTGTTAAAATTCATGTCCATTGAGTCGGTGATGCCATCTAACCACCTCATCCTCTACTGCCCCCCTCTCCTCCTGCCTTCAATCTTTCCCAGCACCAGGGTCTTTTCCAATAAGTCGGCTCTTCACATCAGGTTCCCAAAGTACTGGAGCTTCAGTTTCAGCATCAGTCCTTCTAATGAATATTCAGGGTTGATTTCCTTTATGATTGACTGGTTTGATCTCACAGTCCAAGGGACTCTCAAGAGTCTTCTCCAGTACCACGGTTTAAAAGCATCAATTCTGAAAATGGTTATTTTAAAAACTTTGTCCAGTGTTAGGGTTGCTTATAAAGAGAGGTTATTTCAATATTTGCTACTCTGTCATGGCCAGAATCAGGAATCCTAGGCTCTATTTGAAGTATTTTCTTGGCGCTCAGTCTCGAGTCTTTGAACTACATTTTTGAAGACGAAATTAAAAATGTAAAAATTTTTTAAAAGTCAGAACACTGCATGCTCATTTACTCAAATGTTTTGTAATGCCTGGGTCTTCAGCCCTTTCCTTTCTTTAATCTGCATATGCTAATTTAATTTGAGCTCTTTCTTCATCTCTAAGGAAAGTTTTTGAAAGTCAATCTCATGTCCAATACTAGTAAAGCTGAATAAAACTACGCATGCATTTTTGCCTAAGGAGGAATAGCTACAAAACCTGGGAGTTCTTTTTGAAGATCTAGAAATCTCTGGTTATAGAAAAACAAAGCAAAACAATCTTTACAAGGATATGATGCTTGATCGTTGGCACTTTGGTACTTAGACGTGATTTTCTACGCTTATAGTTCAGTTTATAATATGTTCATACACATATCATTTTAGGGAAGGACACAAATGTCATTTAAACCTTTTATCAGTGTTGGTAAAGAAGTTTCCAGACTGATATGAAAACTAATCCAGGTGACAAGGGCTAGCCTCTCTTGTACGACATCATGATACGACTGTGCTCATGATCTCTTTCCTTGAGCACTGTTTCTGATATGTGACAAAAGCAGCAGCTCCATTACACTGAAAATTATAGGCTTGGGTGAAAGCTGCATTTTATATCATTCTTCAAGGAGAGCTAGGTGAAGAAAGTGCAGTTTTATTACTAATAACCTCCCCCTCCCCCAAATCACATGACTTGCTTGCACTCTATTTCAAATTTGTTTTTAAAACTGTACACTGGTCCTCAATCCTTGTGGCAATAATTCAAAACAACGTGGTGGTATACAAGAAAGCCATTGTATGTGTCCATATCAATATATTTATTGTTTTTTTTAGGGGGAAAGTCTCGCTTGTACAAAGATAGCAAAAGACCACCACAAAGCAGGCTATGAATAGAGTGGAAATCCTGTGTTTACTGGCTCCTGTGGTTCAGGCCAGCGAGGGTCACTGAACTCACTTCATTTCCTATTCTGCTCTCTGCTCCAACTCTTTGAAGGGCACCATAGGGACAGAATCAGTTTCCTTATGCTAGCAAAAACCACCCAGAATGATCAGCCCCTTTCTCAAGCTGTAATCTCCCATTTTTCTTTATGTGCAAGTATATGTGTCCAAACGATTGTCGTGTGCACATTGTACCTTTTTTGGAAATAAAATTTCAATTGTTAAATATCAATAAAGTGACAGTTCTGCAACTGTCATCCAAACAGCAAGCAGATGCCTTGATAAGATGGCTTGTTCTGACAACCAACATTTCTTTGCTATCAATCTAGAATTGTGAGCCTCTTGTGAGAAAATTGGATATCACCAAGGAAAAAGCCCCAGGTGGCACTAGTGGTAAAGAATCGGCCTGCCAATGCAGCGGGCTTCCCAGGTGGCTCAGTGGTAAAGAATCCGCCTGCAATGCAGAAGACTCAGGAGATGCCGTGGGTTCGATCCCCTGGTTGGGAAGATCCTCGGGAGGAGGGCATGGCAACCCATTCCAGTATTCTTGTCTTTGAGAATCCCATGGACAGAGGGACCTGGCAAGCTACAGTCCATAGGATCACACAGCTGGACATGATTGAAGTGACTGAGAATGTACACCAATGTAGGAGATGTAAGAGACCTGGGTTCCATCCCTGGGTCAAAAAGATCCCCTGGGGAAGGAAATGGCAACCCACTCCAAGATTCTTGCCTGGAAAATCCACCTGACGGAGGAGCCTGACAGGCAGCATTCCATAAAGCTTCAAAGAGTTGAACATGACTGAAGCGACTTAGCAATAGGAAGGTAAATGCCAAATCCATGGGCGAAAGGTCAACAGAAATGTTCACTACTTTCCAGGTAGTAGGAAAATGAAAAATGAAATTTTATGTAGAAGACAGCTTATGCACACATGTCCATGCTACATAGCTATTAAATATTTTCATATTTAAGATGTATCCTGAATACAGGCCTTGCTTTTTGCACCCATTCCTCTCATTCACTTTAGCACTCCAGTTGCAGTTTTTTCTTTTTTTGGCCACATCGTGTAGATTGTGGGATCTTAGGTCCCCGACCTGGGATTGAACCCAGGGAGTGAGAGTTCGGAGTCCTAACCATCGAGCATCCAGGGGATTCCCTCCAGTTACACTTCTGCTGGAATATATATTACTTTAAGTCAGGGTTCCTTTTGATTAGAACGTGTCAACTTGTTGCTGCGGAGCCTGGGCTCTAAGCTGGGGCTTGGTAGTTGTGGTGCATGGGTTTAGTTAGTGGTGCATGCAGCCCTGCTGCATGTGGAATCTTCCCAGACCAGGTATTGAACCCATGTCCCCTGCACTGGTAGGGGGACTCCTCACCACTGGACCACCAGGGAAGTCCAACAAGAAAAGCCACTGCAATAAGAAGCTGCTGCTGCTGCTAAGTCGCTTCAGTCGTGTCCGACTCTGTGCGACCGCAGAAACGGCAGCCCACCAGGCTCCCCCGTCCATAGGATTCTCCAGGCAAGAGCACTGGAGTGGGTTGCCATTTTCTTCTCCAATGCATGAAAGTGAAAAGTGAAAGTGAAGTCGCTCAGTCATGTCCAACTCCTAGAGACCCCGTGGACTGCAGCCCACCAGGCTCCTCCGTCCATGGGATTCTCCAGGCAAGAGTACTGGAGTGGGGTGCCATTGCCTTCTCCAAGCTAGTGCACCACAATTAGAGAGTAGACCCTACTTGTAGCAATGAAGACTCAGTACAACCAAAAATATGTAAACAGAAAGCCTTTTTTAAAAAATGTGTCAACTTCTCTTCTTCTGAGAAAGTGAGTTTTAGTTGCTCAGTGGTGTCCAACTCTTTGTAACCCCCTGGACTGTAGCCTGCCAGGCTCCTCATGAAGCATGGGATTCTCCAGGCAAGAATGCTGGAGTGGGTTTTCATTCTCTTCTCCAGAAGATCTTCCTGACCCAGAGATCCCACCCAGGTCTCTTGCACTGAGTCCAAATGTCATTTCTGCAGAAAAGTCTTTCCTGAGCAGCTCCCTTGACATCTTTAATAATATGCTTTGTAGTTCCTAATAATAGATTGGTGTTTTCATGTGATGAACTCCTGTTTCCATTGTAGACTGCAAGCTCCTCAGGAGTTGAGACAACGTATCTTTTGCTCACTATTTTATTCTTGAGACCTAGTACACTGCCTAACGTAGAGTAGGCCCTCCATACATGAATGCATTTCCAGTGTTACAAATATTTAAAAATAAATTTTCTCGCACATTCACAATTCCTCGAGTTAACTGAATCCTGATTTAGTCTTTCTCTTTTTAAAAAATTTTTACTTCCTTTTTTCTTCCTTTTGTTCTTAGACTTTCACAGAAGACTCTATGTTGGATTTTCTCAAAAGGCAGGGATATCTTAAAAATTAGATCTTGTTTATGGGGTCTAAATATATAAATATACATATATATATTTGTTGTTCAGTTGCTCAGTCATGTCAGACTCTTTGCGACCCCATGGACTGCAGCTTGCCAGGCCCCCCAGTCCACCATTATCCCCAGGAGTTTACTCAAACTCATATCCATTGAATTGGTGATGATTTCTAACCGTCTCATCCTCTACTGCCCCCTTCTCCTTTTGCTTTCAATCTTTCCAAGCAGCCAGGTCTTTTCCAATGAGTTGGTTCTTTGAATCAGGTGGCTAAAATATATATACTGGGTTTAATTCCACCCTAAACTTCTCTAGCATAAAACTTCAGAAACTAGAATCAAGATCAAAAATGCAGATTCGTATTTCTTCACAAATGTATAGCAATTTTCTAGAACAGTACCTGGTACCTACTTCTAGGCTTCCCTGGTAGCTCAGATGGTAAAGAATCTGCCCTCAATTAGGAGACACGGATTCAATTCCTGGGTCAGTAAGATCCCCTGGGAAGGGAATGGCTTACCCACTCCAGTATTCTTGACTGGGAAATCCCATGGACAGAGGAGCCTGGCGGGCTATAGTCCATAGCGTCTAAAAGAGTCAGACATGACTGAGCGAGGGACACTTTCACCACATATTTGTGAAATGAATAAAACAATGAAATAGGCAAAAGAATGCTCACAGTGAACCACTGTACTTTCACTGGTTTCTAAAATTTACTCTGTTTGGTTAACTCCTTTAATAAGAATTAGCCGCAATCTTTTGCCAGAAATCTTTGGATTTTTCTGGTGAGTGTAGAAAATCAGATGACTTCCTGCCACTTCAGCAACTGCCATGCCCAGAAAATTATTGCTCTAAAATGTTTTCAATAGGTATGTGGAAAGATTTGACTCAAAACGCTTCTAACACAGCTCAAAGTTTCTAATGGTTTGTTTTTGCCCCTCATTAGAAGGTCAGACCTCAGTGGATTAAAATTGTATCAATGTTCCCCAATGCATATAATCTCTGGATAGTCTGTGCAGTTATCATGGTGGAAGGAACCCATATTTCTCAAGTTTTATATAATTTTCCATCTTCCTTTATTTGTATAAAGAACTTTTAATGGGTAGAACTTATATTTTAAAAATGAGTAATGAACCTATGCATCCTAACACTATTACTTATTTAGTAATTGCTTCACCATCTTAGATTGGAATGTTCACTACTGAAATGTTAAGCTTTAGTAATGTAGAACTAATTATTTTTGTTGGCCAGGAAATACGCAGTTCATGGGGAAGACTGACTTTGAGAAGCTGGGTTGGCCAATCTTTCCAGAAATCTATCGTTAAGGAGACGCCGAGTCATTCTTTTCAGTTGGCATATATTTGTGAAAGATGTTGTGCTGTGTTGTACTTAGTTGCTCAGTCGTGTTCGACTCTTTGAAACCTTGTAGCCTATAGCCCAACAGATTTCTCTGTCCATGGGACTCTCCAAGCAAGCATACTGGAGTGAGTTGCCATTTCCTACTCCAGGGGATCTTCCCCACCCAGGGATCGAAACTGCATCTCTTGTTTCTCTTGCATTGGTGGGTAATTCTTTACCACTGTGCCCCCTGAGTGCCTGTTCAGAAAATCCTTCAACTCCAGTAAGAAAAATGTGGGCACATTATTTTAAAAGGCATTAGACAATTTTTGTCTTGTAAATAACTGGTTCAATGATGAGATGTTTGCAATATTTTTTTCATTTTTTTCAGTGTGTACTTTACCAGTTTTAATGAATAAGCTTTGTTATTTCAGAGCAGTTCCATGATTACAGAAAAAATGAGCAGAAGATACAGAGTTCCCTTGACCTTCTATCTTCCCTCAGCATCCATTATTATCATTTTGTATTGGTGTGACACAGTTGTTACAATTGATGAGCCAATATTAATACACTATTTATTATTAGTTAAAACCTATAGATTGCATTAGGGCTTATTTTTTTGTGGGTGTTATACTGATCTACAGGTTTTGATACATGTGTAATGACATGTAGCAACCATTATGGTATCATACAGGACAGTTTCATTGCCCTAAAATAGTTTCACTGTGCCCCCCCACTCATCCCTCCCTCCCCCTCACCCCTTGGCTACCACTGATCTATTTACTCTTTTCATACTTTCATCTTTTCTAGAATGTCATACAGTGGGATTCATACAGGATGTAGGTTTTTTAGATTGGCTTTTGTGGTTCTTCCATTTCTTTTTGTGGCTTCATAACTCATTTCTTTTTAGCACTAATTAATATTCCATGGTATGGGTATATGTTTATCCATTCACCTACTGAAGGAATTCTTGGTTGCTTCATTTGTGAATAAAGCTGCTATAGATATGTGTGCATGTTTTCATGTGCACAGAGTTTTCAGTTCCTTTGGGTAGACTGCAGTGAGCATATCCCTGGATCACATGGTAAACACATGTTTACTTTCATAAGAAACAGCCAAACTGTATTCCAAAGGGGCTTCTGTACCATTTGAATTCCCATTCATGATGAATGAGAGTTCCCGTTGCTTCAATTCTGTCAGTATTTGAAATTGTCAGTAGATTTTAGCCTCCGTGATGAATGTAATGGTATCTCATTAGTGTTTTAATTTGTAACTCTCTAATAACATATGATATTGAGTAACTTTTCATCCTCTTGATAACAGTGAAAGAGGAGAGTGAAAAGTTGGCTTAAAGCTCAACATTCAGAAAACGAAGATCATGGCATCCGGTCCAATCACTTCATGGGAAATAGAAGGGGAAACAGTGGAAAGAGTGGCTGACTTTATTTTTTGGAGCTCCAAAATCACTGCAGATGGTGACTGCAGCCATGAAATTAAAAGATGCTTACTCCTTGGAAGGAAAGTTATGACCAACTTAGACAGCATATTGAAAAGCAGAGACATTACTTTGCCAACAAAGGTCCGTCTAGTCAAGGCTATGGTTTTTCCAGTAGTCATGTATGGATGTGAGAGTTGGACTATAAAGAAAGCTGAGCACCGAAGAATTGATGCTTTGAACTGTGGTGTTGGAGCAGACTCTTGAGAGTCCCTTGGACTGCAAGGAGATCCAACCAGTCCATCCTAAAGGAGATCAGTCCTGAGTGTTCATTGGAAGGACTGATGCTCAAGCTGAAACTCCAATACTTTGGCCACCTCATGCAAAGAGCTGACTCATTTGAAAAGACCCTGATGCTGGGAAAGACTGAGGGCGGGAGGAGAAGTGGACGACAGAGGATGAGAAGGTTGGATGGCATCACCGACTCAATGGACACGAGTTTGGGTGGACTCTGGGAGTTGGTGATGGACAGGGAGGCCTGGCATGCTGCGTTCCATGTGGTTGCAAAGAGTCGGACACGACTGAGCAACTGAACTGAACTGAACGTTTCATATGGTTATTTGCTGTATAGCTTTAATTATTACTAAAGTACTTTTCCTCGAGAAGGAAATGGCAACCCACTCCAGTATTTTTGCCTGGAAGATTCCTTGGACAGAAGAGCCTGGCCAGCTACAGTCCATGGGATCACAAAGAGTCAAACACAACCAAGCGTACATGCAATATGCAAGACACACAGTCCTTCTAATATTTTTGAGAGGGGACAGTACAGACCTTGAATGATTCTAAAGAATCAGTATGGATTTTTGATATCAGAATTCTTAGTCAATTCCTATGGGAAATTGTATTTAGTGACCATGTCAACTAATTTGACAGGTACAATACAGGTTTTAAAGTATCAGGCTCAATGGTATGTCATCATAAGCCTCGGCTTTCATATGCTTCAGCTTTCAATCTTTGCTTTTTCTTTTTTAAATTTTTATATTTTATTTCTTTGAAGTGGGCCAATTTTAAAAAGTTTATTGAATTTGTTACAATAATGCTTCTGTGTTTTTTGTTTAATTTTGGTTTTCGGGCCACGAGACATGTGGAATTTTAGTTCCCTGACCAGGCATTGAATCTGCACTCTCTGCATTGGAAGGAGAAGTCTTAACCACCAGGGAGGTCCCAGTCTGTGATTTTTCCTGTGAAAAATGCAAGAGCCTCATCACTGCCCGTGATAATATGATGATTGTATCTCAAAGTTAAAAATGGATTTTCAAATGAATGGCACCCTTTATGGGTTGGTAATTCATGTGGATAACTTGTGAGTGATCTGTCTGCCTATTTCCCTACCACTGTCCAGAGTTCATAAGTCGCTCAGGCCTGGAAGGGCTTCCCAGGTGGCTCAGTGGGTAAACACATCGCCTGCAATGCAGGAGACACAGGGGATGTGGGTTCGATCTCTGGGTTGGGAAGATACCCTGGAGGAGGAAATGGCAACCCATTCCAGTATTCTTGCCTGGGAAATCCCATGGACAGAGGAGCCTGGTGAACTACAGTCCATGGTCTAGCAACGAGTCAGACACAACTGAGAATAACACATCAGTCCTGGAAATGCTGCATGACTTTGACCTTAGTGATGAAAGGGGTATTTACACAGAGAACTGAACCCCAGCAGGCCAGGTGTGTAACTGCCATATCCAGCTGTCTACACAGACCTCAGAATGTTATAAATGAGATTGTCACTGAGAAACATTCAACTTACGAATTAAAGTTTCATTTGGACATCTTGTCTCTTTGAGGAAAGGTATGGCACATACGAATAGGCTTTCTTTGAAAACTGAATAATGTTATTTCCTAGTGATCTTTTGTTGCTGTTGTTCAGTCGCTGAGTCATGCCTGACTCTTTATGACCTCATGGACTGCAGCACGCCAGGCTTCCCTGTGCTTCACCATCTTCTGGACTTTACTCAAACTCATGTCCATTGAGTGAATGATGCCATCCAACCATCTCATCCTCTGCCGCCTTCTTCTCCTCCTGCCCTCAAACTTTCCCAGCATTAGAGTCTTCAGGAAAGAGTTTAAATTATTTTGGCAGAGTTTAAATGCTCTGTGACTTGGATTGAAAGCAAACCAAGGTCACTTTTTGCTTTGTGATTCTTTCAAACCAGCTTTTCAATTTGATTGTGACTCGTGTGTGTGTGTGTGTGTGTGTGAAGTCACTCAGTCATGTCCAACTCTTTGCCACCCTGTGGATTGTAGCCTGCCAAGCTCCTCTGTCCATGGGATTCCCCAGGCAAGAATACTGGAGTGGGTTGCCATTTCCTTCTCCAGGGGATCTTCCCAACCCAGGGATCGAACCCGGGTCTCCTGCTTTGCACACAGACGCTTTATCCTATGAGCCATCAGTGAAGCCTACTGTATTTAAGTAGCAATGTTAATAACTTCTCAATTATCTTAAGGATTATTGAGAAACATCAGGATAAACAAGAAGAAAAGGGATTGAAGGTCATCTTTTAGTCCCAAGAAACACCTGACACGGTTTATTCTACTAGTAGCACTAAAGACTCTTAACACATTCCTGCCAGACTGTTCTTAAAAAAACTTTTACCATCCCTTGTCAGAATAAATCAAATCATGCTAATCTCTCCATGCATTTAAAATCATGAGACCCAAATCATGAGATGGTTTTATATGCCCGACTATTCCAAATATCACCTCTCTCTTGAAAGAGAGGATAAAAATGAATCAAATATCAAAAAAGCAAATTGTTCACTTTTATTACAATCATTTTCTCTTCTATAGATTTAATTAAACATAGCTTAAGAGATAAGAGTGTAAAAGTCAGTGACAGAAAAAGTGATTTCAGAGGCCAGAATTTAATGTTTGTTTGCAAGATAGACCTATTAAGGGCAGACTATCAGTAAAACATCAACTTTATATTATGACTGCTGAGGTGTCCAAAAAAAGATACTAAATATGAAAATAGATAGTTCTTTCTTCTTGTTGTTCAGCTGCTCAGTCCTATCCGACTCTTTGTGACCCTATGGACTGAAGCATGCCAAGCTTCCCTGTCCTTCACCATCTCCTGGAGCCTGCTCAAACTCATATGCATTGAGTCGGTGATGCCATCCAACCATCTCATCCTCTGTCGTCCCCTTCTCCTCCTGCCTTCAATGTTTCCCAGCATCAGAGTCTTTTCCAGTGAGTCAGTTCTTCACATCAGGTGGCCAAAGTATTGGAGCTTCGGCTTCAGCATTAGTCCTTCCAATGAATATTCAGGATTGATTTCCTTTAGGATTGACTGGTTTGATCTCCTTGCAGTCCAAGGGACTTTCAAGAACCTTTTCCAACACCACAGTTTTCTCTTAGGACTGACTATAACCTAGTGCTTCTTAGGAAGTGAAACTTCACTGTTAGTGATGATTAGATTTCCTTTTCCCCACCTTCCATTTTTCTCTTTGAAAAAGGGCTTAGGCTAAAAATAGCAATATTAATACAAATTTGATGCAGTAAGAACGGTCAATCAAAAAGTTTAAAATTTATCTGTTAAATTTAAAGTAAAACAATATGAGAAAAATAACTACAGAAGAATCATAAATATAAGCTAGGTAACTGACATGTTTTCAAATTTCTCAAGAATAAATAAGGTGGCTTTTGCACCCAAGATCTTGAAGAAAAACACACACATGTACAAGCACAAACACACACATACAGAGGAAAAAAATAAGCAAGAAAATTCCTTCCAATAGTTGGCTTCATGAATACAACTGCTCTCCTGTTCCTGAAGTAGTTACTAGCCAAATAAAACATCATGACTCCACGAGGAAATGGCCATCTAAACAGAAAGTGCCATGAATCTGCCGCTGATGAATATATGGGCTTCTCCATGAAGTCCCCTGTGTCAAAAATTGTTATAGAGGCTTTTTTGTTGTTTTGGACATTCCCAGTACTGGTTGCTCAGTGTTATGTAAATGACAAATGACTCAAAAAAATATTGGTGTGGGTAAATAAGGAAATCAGTTTTCTCATGAAAGGATCTAGACAGGTTCAACTGCCCTCTGAATGCAGCTTCTTAATATCTAAGAGATGTTTGTATTATTTGGTGAATTTGGATATTGTTTTATTCAAGCAGCATTAATTTACATAGATGGATCTTCAAGGGGGAAAAGAATCCAGAAATATGGGTTAAAGCCTTTCTGTTTATACTTCACATGGACCAGATTTAGTTTTACTTGTACCTGCAAATAAATGGTTGAGAATTTTGTGACCAGGTGAATCAACATAACAGATAGGTTGTATATTTATCTTTTTTCTGTGGGTAGGTCTTATAATTAACTTCCTTAAGTATTAGTCATGATGAAAAGATTCATTAGTACCTTTTTCTCTTTTTTTGCAGAAGTTGTCCATGCTCCTTTTGTAAGAGTTTTAAATATATTTTAATGCATTATATCTAATAATTTTATTTATAATTGTCAAATACTTCAAATTCACAGAAAAATGGAAAAATAACAGACTCATATGCAACTGCCTGTTTCAAACAGACATTAACAAAAAATATTGTATTTTCTAAATGGCTGAAAAATAAATTTAAAAAATACTTGAACAAAGTAGTCATTGTTTTTTAATACCCTAGTCCCACGTCCAGGAAAGAAGGTGAAATTAAAAACATAGACACCTTCCAATGAGAATGACATTTCACCACACAAGAATGAATTACCACGGACCTTAAAATAGTATGAACTGTAAGGGGAGGATGGAAAACTTTATATTGGAAGTTCTTCCAGCTGAAAATATCTAATATGTAGGTGAAGAACCCAACTATTTAACTTGCAGATTTATTTTGCACATCTAAAAGTAGGTGGTTAAAAGAGTCCCTCCATTGTATCTTCTAAGTAGAATTCAATTGGAGCATATTTTTCTGGTCCAGATTTTGTGTTTGCTGTTTTGATTAAGTGAGTTTTAAATGCAGAGCAGTCGAAACAAGGGAAGTCTCCATAATTGAGAGACTGTCAGATGGGAGGGGTCACCATTATGGTCAAGATTTTACAACTGAGGCCAGGCAGCTCCTCCTCATCTTTCTTGGCCCCTCTCCCTGAGGAGCGTCTTTAATGTCACACATTTCTGTCATGTTCAAACCACACGAGGACCCCTGTCTCATTTTATTAGTGTTGCCTTTTAATGATTTAAATATAGGTTATGCAGCTTATCTGCTCTTTATTACATTTGATTATGAATGACTTGCACATTTTACAAATTTCCAATCTATCCTCAAAAGCTGAAAGACATGACTTATGGCTGAGAATATCTGAAGGGCTATGGCAACAGAAAAAGATTTTAGAATGCATAATACAACAGTTGCATATTTGGAACCTATATCTATTTTGACATGTATGCATATATCAAATATATATGTATACTGTAACTAAATTGATGTATATTTGATATATATTTTATATATATTATATACAAATATTTTATATTATATATCAAACATATACAGATTCCCTTAGAACTAAATTGAAACATTATGCTTAGTCACTCAGTTGTGTTGGATTCTTTGTGACCCCATGGACTGTAGCCCACCAGGCTTCTCTGTCCATGGGGATTCTCCAGAAGAATACTGGAGTGAGTTGCCATGCCTTCCTACAGGGGATCTTTCCAACCCAGGGATTGAACCCAGGTGTCCCACATTGTAGGCAGATTCTTTACTGTCTGAGCCACCAAGGAAGCCCAAATTGATACATATTTGATATATATTTTATATTTGATAGTAGCATATATAAATTTATATATATCTATACATAACGATACGATTGAGCATCTTCACTTTCACTTTTCACTTTCATGCATTGGAGAAGGAAATGGCAACCTACTCCACTGTTCTTGCCTGGAGAATCCCAGGGATGGGGGAGCCTCATGGGCTGCTGTCTATGGGGTCGCACAGAGTCGGACACAACTGAAGTGACTTAGCTGCAGCAGCATACACAAATATTTATATATTTATATTATAAATGATATAAATATTATAATATTTATATCACAAAATAAAATTATCATAAAATATCATAACACAATATAAATATAATATTTAATAAAATATTTATATACAAGTATTTACATATAATGTATATTGTGTATCAAATATATACAGGCTACTGTACAATGACTACTTTGAAGTAGGCAGTGGCCATTTATGTATTTGTACATTTATTCAACAGACATGTAGGGAAACGCAGATGAAGATGCATTACCTAGCAGAATTCTGAAGTCATGTGACAAATCGTGTCATGAGTTAATGAGGAAAATTACTCAGTTGTACAGTCACGTATGGGACTCCCTGGGCCCAGCCTCAGCCTTCACTCCCTCCCACAAGCTTCTTTGCAGACCTCCTCTTGCTGGATAGTCTTTCCAAAATGCTTTCTAATTATCCCAATCCTTCCTAATCCCCCTACCAAAATCAGGTCACACTTGCTCCCCAAAACCTCTCTGGTTTCTCTGACCCCTATTTTCTTCTTTGTTATTTAAGTACCTTCAGGACATCCTGTTCAGTCCTGGAGGATTCAGTGTCTGGAATCCTTGCTGCGAAGGTGTGATGCAGCCTTCTCCCCTAAAAAATAAAAGGAAACAAAACAAGCAACCAAAAAACCGACAGAACATTCACACAAAACTACTTAATTACTCAGGACTTAGAATTTAATATTAATTTTATTTAAATAAAATTCCAACCTAATCAAGTCATTCTTGTGGTTTTATTTCCTATTGTCAGGATCTACTATATGGTATGGGGAACTATATTTAATATCTTATATTAACCTGTAACAAAAAAGAATACAAAAAGTATACATATATACATACATGTGTGTGTGTGAATGTGTGTATGTATAACTGAATCACTTTGCTGGACACCTGAAACTAACACAACATTGCAAATCAACTGTACTTTAGTTTTTTTAAAAAATAATGTCTATACTCTCAGTTCTTTTGCTGCTGCTGCTGCTGCTAAGTCGCTTCAGTCGTGTCCGACTCTGTGCGACCCCATAGACGGCAGCCCAACAGGCTCCCCCGTCCCTGGGATTCTCCAGGCAAGAACACTGGAGTGGGTTGCCATTTCCTTCTCCAATGCATGAAAGTGAAAAGTGAAAATGAAGTCGCTCACTCGCGACCGACTCCTAGCGACCCCATGGACTGCAGCCTACCAGGCTCCTCCATCCATGGGATTTTCTAGGCAAGAGTACTGGAGTGGCTTGCCATAGCTAATGCTTTCCCTGTAAGGAATTAATTTGGTCATGAAGTGATATTTGACTTACACAGGTGTCATAGTGAAGAGAAGCAGGGAAGAATTCACAGAGAAGTTCTTTGTTAAAAGACTACTGTGTGTCAAGCACTGTGCTAGATTGTAGAAGAGATAAAATTGGAGATATGATAAGATGACACTCATGGAAAATGAGGGTCAGGGACGAGCAGGTTTTTCTATTAATAGGTCATTTACTAACTGTACGGCTGTGAGGACATCCAGAATCAATACCTTCACTCTTTCAACCCAAGTCTTACTTTCTCCATAGAACCTGACCTGGCACCACAAACCCCACTGAGTTGCTCCCTCCTCTGATCGCCATTCAAATGGATGAGTTTTACCTTTACCTTGAAGATCAGCCCCCTTTGGTTGTTATTTGTTAAGTATGAGTTTGCAAGGTTAGCACTTCAAAGCGTATACCTGCAATTGTGTGTGTGCACTCAATCAAGTCCAGCTCTTAGGGACTTCATGGACTGTAGCCCACCAGGCTCCTCTGTCCGTGGGGTTCCCCAGGCAAGAATACTGGAGTGGGTTGCCATTTCCTTCTCCAGGATATTTTCCCAAACCCAGGATTGAACCTGTGTCTCCTGCATTTCAGGCAGATTCTTTACCACGGAGCCACCAGAGAAGCCCAATAGATTTGTGTCTGCTAATCCCCATTCTCTCTCTCTCTCTCTCTCCATGTGGGGAAATACTGACAAAATTTACACAATGGCTTGAAGGTTTAACTTGGAATCACGGAGAAGAACAGAACCAAGAGCTCTGTGGCAGGTAGGGAGTTAGTACCAGCACTGTCCTCTTCTTGGCTTACTGGGAACAATGGGATCAAAGAAATAATCCTATTACATAGGGGGTCTCCTGGGACAAAGTGTGAATGCAGACATCTCCACTGTCTGAGTTGCTCTTAGGGAGTTTGATTCCTTCTATCAACAATGCAAATGATTCCAGGACAAGTAACTTTGACTTGCAACATATTTCTCCAAAAGTTTACTATCCCTGGTGCTAGGAGCTGGCCATGAGGCTATGCAGTCCCTCTCCACTTCTCTACCCTGCTTTTCACCTCGGGGGAAGTAACGTTTATGGGCGTGTACTCATGGTTCCCTGGCCCTTTGGTTCCACTTGCTTCCTCCAGAGGAAAGAGCTGGGAAGAGATCAGAGGGAGGGAAGATGGTGCCTTGGGTCATTGGTTCTCTTCTGCCTTCTGCTGGGCTGAATTTGACTGCAGCGGTTTTCTCTCTGGATGTCATAAATTCTCTTGGGTGATTCAGATGGCTCTGCCTCCACCTTACCCCTAAGACCTGGCTGTGGGACTGTCTCCCTGCTGTGACCAGCCCCAGACGCTTCACTCTGCCTGGTTTCTTGCCTTGGTCCTCCCAAGGGTTTGGAAATGTCTTCATTCAGCTTGCACTGGGTGTTTGTGCCCTATCTACTTTCTGCCAGGACCCTGACTGACAGCCCCGTGTTGTTGGAATAGATCACATTCTCTGGGTCATAGCGAGATGATTGAAAACTATCAACCATCCACTTTTGACTCTTTACAATTAATTGAAGTCATCCTAGTGAATCATCAGAATAGTTACAAAAAACTAGGTGTATTTTACAAGTCACTCCCTTGATTTTATTTAGAAAATTTTTTTAGAATTTGTTTTGATGTGGACCATTTTAAAAGCCTTTATTGAATTTGTTACAAGTCTGCTTCTGTTTTATGTTTTGTTTCTTTGGTTGCGAGGCATGTGGGATCTTAGCTCTCCGATCAGGGATAAAACCCAGACCACCTGCATTGGAAGGTGAGGTACCAACCACTGGACCACGAGGGAAGGCCTTCAATTTCATCTAATTGAGGGGAAAAAAAGAATAGTTATGAGGGTATTTTTTAAGCTAATAGGTCTGCAAATCTTCAGTGCTCTTCTTTAAACCTCTTGAATCTTCTCGTCATGTAATTTTGTGGAATTTATGATTTGATTTATGTGCAGGTACATATAGACTGCTTCCCTTTTATGAAAACCTTTTAAAATGTAAACTCTTACTTTTTCTATGGTCTCCCTTCTATCCTCCAGCCTAGGGTATTTCCTTAGCATCTTTTCCTTTTTCTTCCCGAGCACTGCATTTCCTATCTCTTTTTGCTTCTTTCCCATCGTGACTTCTCTCCTATCTATACCTTTTCTGACCTCTCTCTTCTGCTCTGCTTCAGTCACAGATATTCTGAGTCCTATTTAGCTTATCTCTCTCATTCAGTTTTCACTCTTTGAAGAAGTCATGGAAAGAAATCTCTACCAACCGGCTCTCCCGTGGCAGGAGATCTGACTGCTTGTGTCCTGGACTGAGTGATGGCTAAAAATTCTAAACTAGATTCATTCATTTTGATTTTGTTTTTTTCCAGTGGTTGTTTACATTAGATACCTGCGTTTTATTTCCCCACATGTAAGTGCTCTCAGTTTAGATTTGTCTCAATTTTGACATGTTGTTTGTTCTATGAAGTTATATGCACGTTGATCATTTGCCCAGCATCGACTCTGACAAGGCGAGCTTTCAGAAAGGAAAGCGTTGAATGCCTAACTGCCTTCTCTGCAGCCCAGCCTTGAGTCATGAGATCTCAAATAAACCATTGTCGTGATTCTATGTGTTATTAGGATCTGATGTAAAATTTCACTTGGAGGCTTCTGTGAATTGCTCTGTATGTCAGAAACCATCTCATGTGAGATTATCTTGGTGTCTGTGGCTGCCAGAATAACAGCATGGGATGTACTGACTACCCATGTGATAGTGATACATCACTTTTGGGGGACCCTAGCCATTCTTATTTTTAACAGGCAATTTGGGTTTTATTAATGCATTTTGTGTAATGGAAAGCACAGAGGAAATAGAGGATGAAATATTTTATCAAATGCAAATCTGCTTTCCTTACTCAGGAACCAGTGCAAACAGAGGGTTATAAAAATACATAACAAATGTCAACTGAATACTATTTAAACACAACTGATGTATGGAAAGTATTTATATTAGCCGCCCCAGAGAAGGATAGCCAGAGAAACTGTTGTTATGAAGTATTATTTTAAGTGAGAATCTAGATTTCTGAAACTTGACTTGCTGTTTTGGTAAATTAAAATGCCATTTATCATTCTTATCAACATCAAATAACTTTTCTCAAGCACCACACACAAGCTGGCTCTCTGTTGAAAGTCTTCTCAAACATGGTCAAGGGAAACGACACCTCCCATCACGAGTTCACAGGATATGCTAATGATGTGGTCAAATATCCAGAGTCCAGTTGCAGGGCTCTGCCAGGATTTAGTGTTAGAAGGGATGGTAAAATAGAAACATAAGAAATGCTATCTACTTCATTGGTATAAATAATTATACTGTACTGGAAGGCAATCTGGGACCATTTATCTACTATTTACTACAATCACAAATGTACATATTTTTTGACTCTGCAAATTTTCTTTTAGGAAAATTTTACCCTATAGGTTTCCTCACATAGGATCATTTATTTGTTGCAGCATTATTTGTAGTAAAAGTTAGGCATAACCTAGTATTCATCACTAGGGTCTTATTGAATGCATTGTTCTGTGTCTATAGAATGGAATATTATACAGTTTTACGAAAGAGCAAGGGAGTTCATGCATATGTACAGAACAATTTTCAAGGGAAAATAAGCAAGATGCAAGGGCTGCAGACAATGTTGTGGTTTTGTGGGGAGGATACAAGTGTGTGTACATGCATATCTGTACACATGTTGCAACTGGGGACAGATACAGAAGAGAGATGTTCCCTCTACACCTTTAGCCTTAAAAAAATTTTTAACTCATATGAAAATGTTATCTATTAAGACAAATTTTCAAGTTTGAAATATTTGTAGGGAAAATAAGAGATTCTATGTAAGTCAGAATATGCATCTCTTTAACTGTGTTTCTTTGAGTGAAATTCATAATGTTGATCAACAAATGTTGCTATGGTTACAACAACATCTCTTTCCTGCCCCTTTCTCAGCAAACTTCATTTGTACCACCCAAGTAAACTTCTGCCTGCAGTAATTTATGCACATTACTTTCTGAAGCTCAGTTTTGAGTCTTTTTCTGTGGTTGCGCTTCCCTGGTGACTTAGACAATAAAGAATGTGCCTGCCATGCAGGAGACCGGGGTTCGATCTCTGAGTAGGGAAGATCCGCTGGAGAAGGGAACGGCTGCCCACTCCACTATTCTTGCCTGGAGAATCCCATGGATAGAGGAACTTGGTGGGCTATAGTCCATGGAGTTGCAAGGAGTCAGATGCAACTGAGCGACTAATACTGTCATTTTCTGTGGTCACACTATATCACCTCTGTGCCGGCAAGTTCCTTAAAGGTACTCCCAGCTTGATGAAGCAGCTCCTCTTCTACTTGCTCTGTGTGGTTTTCAGTTAACCATCAGCCTATATACACACATTGAACATCTTCTACGTATATATGTATACACAGAACACACAGTAAACTGTAAAGGAAGCATTTTAGTTCTAAGATTTCATAGGAATATCAGTAATGATCATCCACATCCTTTAAATGTGTATAGCCTTCACTAACCCAGATGATGGGCTTTATATTTAGATAGAATATTCTCTATTTACTCTGTCCTCATAGGACAAGCCTCCATGTCCTTGCACAGTTTATTCAATGAACATTTCCTGGCCATGATGAGGCAAAGTTAATCCATTTGTGCTAGCAAGAGTACAAGAGTTCTGTGATGGTTTGGTTCTGTTTTCTGTTTTTGTCTCCTGTTCCTTTCCTAAGCACATCCTAAATTCTGGAATTATTTCTGAGAGGTGAACTGTGGGCTGGATGGGAGTGAACTTCAGACCACAGACTTAGAATCACGTCTGGAGGGTCTGATGGAACAAAAACTGATAGAAAGTCACTGGGAGCAGATTTTGGCTGATTCCTTGTCACTCTGGAATGTCTCCCTTATTGTTTCGATCAAAGTTCATCGGCCACTTTTCAACTCCTTCCTGGGTTTCCTGGTTAGCAATTTAGCTTTACGCTACTTGAAGCAGCTGAGCAACAGGAGCAACTTTCCACATTGTTTCAAAAAATAATCTGGGTTGCGGAATTATTCTTTGAGTAGTTCTAGTTCACGGTTTCTCATTCATTTCTATTCTTTGATCCCCTTTTCTGAGCTGGTCATTTATCCATAGCCACACTTTACTCTGACACCAAACCACTTCCATTTTGAACATTTATCTTGCCTGGAATTTTTGCAGACTAGTTTTCAATCTGCCTGCATCAGGACCAGCAGCTGTCCTTTGTTTATTTGCTTATTTGTAAACACCCCCTGCCCTCATCAAAGAGCTCTACTAAGATTAGAACGTAAGATCCCCGAGGGACAGGATTCATCTCCAGAACTTATGACAGGGCCTGGCACGGAGAACACACTCAATAAATATTTGTTGAACAGCTAAATATTTGTTGAATGAATTAGTTGGACATGATTCCTCTGTATTGAAAGCATGTTCCAAATCGTACCATAAACTGCACTAGATATTCTCGTTTGGTATGGAATTATGGAAGCAGGTTGATTTCCAAAAAGCAGTTGAAAGAATGGATACTTGCAGGATATGTTAGTTTTATGGGTTTGCTGTAAGTGATTGCGTTGAACTGTTGTTGTTAAGATGCTCAGTCGTGTCTGACTATTTGCGACCCCATGGATTGCAGCCCGCCAGGTTCCTCTGTCCATGGAGTTTCCGAGGCAAGAATACCGGAGTGGATTGCCATTTCCTCCTCCAAGGGATCTTCCTGACTCAGGGTTCAAACCCATGTCTCCTGCATTGACAGGCATATTCTTTACCACAGAGCCACCAGGGAAGCCCATAATATGCCTTTTGATAATGTCAAACTTTGTGCTTTCCCTTCAGGAGGTTGGGAGAACAGTCTGCTTTGGAGAAGGTTCTTGGAAGGTCCACTGTTCCTGAGTCACAGATGGGGTGACAGGCATCTCTAGGAATTGTCTGCAATGTTCAGCTCTCCCAGGCTCTGGTTCAGTTTCCATTCTTCCAGAGGCTTCATAAGGTAGGGCCGAGCAGTGACCTTTGCCTAGGTCCACGTCCCCAAGATCAGCATAAAACACCCAACCCTCCACCCTGGATGCACCTCCATCTGTGAGAGGGTACAAGTAAGGATGACATCATCCAGAGCATCATGAGGGGACCATGTCCATGAGTTGGCTCCAGGTCCTCAGCTTTCTGACAGACCTTTCTCAGTGAGTTCCCACTGTGAATGAATAGTTTCTCTAGTTAATAGTTTCTGCTGCTTAGTAGCTTCTTTCTTCTTTTCTTTTTCATTTTTAATTAATTTTTATTAGATTACCATTGCTCAAGGATGTTGTGTTAGTTTCAATAGTCTATAGATGGTCATCTCCAACTGCTAAGTGGTTCAGAAACTCCTGATCCGTGTATGTATAGTTGATTCACTTTGCTGGTTAGTAGTTTCTAGGCCAATTCGTACATGGAGATGACCCTCTACAGAGTGTCCAGTGACAGATAAATGGGAATTTCAGACTGGTGACCATTAGAGCTGACACTAATCCTGGCATCTCGGACCAGAGGTCATGAACCAGATCACCCCAAGATCAGTGGATTTCTTTATGGTGAAGAACAGTTCTTTCCCTTCATTGTTCAAACCCACGGGAAAAGCAGAGTCCTGGAGGAGGCCAGTGCTGCTGGCCCCAAGCTCCATTTGTAGGCAGGTGAATACATAAAGCGTTTTAGTCTCTGGGGCTGTTAAACTTGGCATTTTACCCAGGTTCTAAATTCCCTAAACTAACAAATAAATATTTTTCAGCCTATTTATATTTTGTACCCAAATATGAAACACATCACTGGCAAAGAATATGTAAATACTTTTGAAGACCCTCCTCAGCTGCAGCCTCGTAAATGGAAATCTTTGTCCTTGTTGGGCTTGATCAGGATCTCCAGGCTGGGCAGGCCTCTGTGTGTACCTTGGAGGCAATTTCACGACATGGACCTACCTGCATGGAATCCAAGCCCAGAGCCAAGCTCTACCTTAACTCTGAGGTGAGAAGTAAGTTGAGCCATATGAAATTGCCCATATTTGACCATTTTTGACTCAGAATAAAGTCAGTTTCATAGGATTCAATCTACTACCTTTCAAAACAAGACTTTCATTGTATTTGTCATTACATAAGGTGTTTGTGTACTTTGCATTCGATGTATATGATTTGCAAGTGAATATGGTTACATATTTTCTTACTGTAAAAATTGTACATAATCAGGGAATCTGATATGAGAAGCAGTTAAGACTTCATGAGTGCGTGTGTGCTCAGTTGTGTCCACATCTTTGCGATCTCATGGACTGTAGCCCACCAGGCTCCTCTCTCCATGGGATTTTCCAGGCAAGAATACTGGAGTGGGCTGCCATTCCCTTCTCCAGGGGATCTTCCTGACCCAGGAATCCAACCCAGGTCTCCTACATTGCAGACAGATTCTTTACCATCTGAGCCACCAGGGAAGCCCAGTTAAGATTTTCGATGTTAGCATTGGACAAATCTGGTTCTGAAGATCTCAGATGAGCTGTTAGACTCTGAGAGATCTGTTGAACACAGGCTCGGTTTTCTTCTCTGTAGAATGATGGGAACCAGCATACAATTACTGTGAGAATTTAGTGCAAGAGTGATGAGAAAGTTTTTAGCAGAGCGAATGATGTATGGTAGATGCACAATAAATGTTTGCTTTCACTCCCAGTATTTATTCCCATTCCTCCTCCTCTTGACCTCTCCATCTTTTTTCTTGTTACCAACGGAGCAGCCTTAATAATAAACATAACAAACAAAAGAACACATCAGCAGACCAGATTCCTGTGTGCATACTTACATTTTATGTACACACATATATTTGTACTGTCTTTGTTTGGTTTTAGTGTCAGGTGTGGATCACAATAAACTGTGGAAAATTCTGAAAGAGATGGGAATACCAGACCACCTGACCTGCCTCTTGAGAAACCTGTATGCAGGTCAGGAAGTAACAGTTATAACTGGACATGGAACAACAGACTGGTTCCAGATAGAAAAAGGTATACACCAAGGCTGTATATTGTCACTCTGCTTATTTAACTTATATGCAGAGTACATCATGAGAAATGCTGGGCTGGAGAAAGCACAAGCTAGAATCAAGATTGCCAGGAGAAATATCAATAACCTCAGATATGCAGATGACACCACCCTTATGGCAGAAAGTGAAGAGGAACTAAAAAGCCTCTTGATGAAAGTGAAAGAGGAGAGCGAAAAAGTTGGCTTAAAGCTCAACATTCAGAAAACGAAGATCATGGCATCTTCTCCGGGATATGGTGATGGACAGGGAGGCCTGGCGTGCTGCGATTCATGGGGTCACAAAGAGTCGGATACGACTGAGCGACTGAATTGAACTGAACTGAATGGTAGCTACACAGGGTGAGTTTGCGAGTGTTCCATTCTCATAATTTTATTGGAATAGTTCAAGAAGGATAGGTATTAACCCTTTTTAATATATTCGGTAGAAGTCCCCTGTGAAGCCAGGACTTTTGTTTGCTCTAAGTTTCTTTCTTTCTTTCTTTTTTTAATACCAATTCAGTATGACTGCTAGCTATCAGTCTTTTCAGATTGTCTATTTCTTCCTGATACAATCTTGGCAATTTGCATGCTTCTAGAAGTGCAGAAATGTGCCCATTTCTTCTAGTTTGTTCAGTTTGTTGTCATATAACTGTTTCTAGTCCTCATGATTTTTATTTACTTTCTGAGCCACTAGGCCCACAAGTAGCTAGAGATACCAACATAGATGATTCTCATCAAGAAGTTTGCTTCAAAGAGTTAGAAGTCAATAGAGAGGAGAATCAGCCCAGGTCAGCTGTTAGAATACACAGACTTGACTGTGACGGAAACTGAGCTGCATTGTCTGAACTCTGTGTCCTTGTCCTGCTAAGCACACGTCTAGAGATCAGTTTTGCATGCTCACTATGCATGACCAGATTCTAGTTCTTGAAATGTGGTTGGCAATTGCTCTATTTTCTTACTGGACCTCAGTTTTGAAAATATGTCCTATCCCATCCTCCAGCTTTTTCTCTTTCCTTCACTTAAGACTGGTTGCTTGGATCTGGCAAGGATTCAGAGAGTTTGTGGTTGGTGGGGTCTTAAGTGTCTATATGGAGAAAAGCCTTGCCAACAACCCACTTAGGAACTTTTATGTTGACAGATGATCCTAGGACTGTGGAGGCTCTCTTTTATAATTACTAGTTTACCATGACTAATTAACCTTGAATTTATCTTCTCAATGAAAGGGCCTTATAGTCTCTGGTTAAGATCGATATTTCCTAGATTGTTTAGTGGGCTTTCTTGGTGACTTATTGGTAAAGAATCCTCCTGCCAATGTAGGAGATATGGGTTTGATCCCTCAGTTGAGAAGAACCCCTGGAGTAGGAAATGGCAACCCATTCCAGTATTCTTGCCTGGGAAATTCCATGGACAGAGGAGCCTGGCAAGCTACAGTCCATTTGGTTGGAAAAGAGTCGGACATAACTGAGCGACTGAACAACAATAACAATCTGTTTAGTATTTTGATAAGATTTCAGTATTGAAATATAATGCTTACAATTTACCTGCAATACCTATGAGCTATGGAAAGAGATGTAAAGCTGAATCAATGGATGGATTTTGAGGATTCTTAAAATTTGAAATCAATCACTTGGCCTATATGGATGAGCAGGTGAGTTTCCTGATGTAAAACACAAGAAGACTCTCACAGACCACTGACCATGGGCAGTATCTTCTGGAATAGCATTCAAGACTTTCTAAAATTTGCATTCAGAAAACTAAGATCATGGCACCCTGTCCCATCACCTCATGGAAAATAGATGGGGAAACAGGGGAAACAGTGGCTGACTTTATTTTTGGGGGCTCCAAAATCACTGGAGATGGTGACTGCAGTCATGAAAGTAAAAGACGCTTACTCCTTGGAAGGAAAGTTATAATCAACCTAGACAGCATATTAAAAAGCAGAGACATTACTTTACCAACAAAGGTCCGTCTAGTCAAGGCTATGATTTTTCCAGTAGTCATGTATGGATGTGAGAGTTGGACTATAAAGAAAGCTAAGTGCAGAAGAATTGAAGCTTTTGAACTGTGGTGTTGGAGAAGACTCTTGAGAGTCCCTTGGACTGCAAGGAGATCCACTAGTCCATCCTAAAGGAGATCAGTCCTGAATATTCATTGGAAGGACTGATGTTGAAGCTGAAACTCCAGTACTTTGGCCACCTGATGGAAAGAGCTGACCCCTGATGCTGGGAAAGATTGAAGGTGGTAGAAGAAGGGGATGACAAAAGATGGTTGGATGGCATCACTGACTCAATGCACATGAATCTGGGTAAACTCCAGGAGTTGGTGATGGACAGGGAGGCCAGACGTGCTGCAGTCCATGGGTCGCAAAGAGTTGTACATGATGAGTGACTGAACTAAACTGAACAATTTGCACAGAGATACCATTTACTATTTTGAGTTTCAAAGTATGGTCCTCTTCTTTCATCCCCACCACCCAACACTGAAAATCCTTAGTAAAATCACATATCTTCTTTGATCAAGTTATAAACCATGGATCCAGCAGTCAAAAGAAATAACTTTTATTCCTCTTACAACTTTCCATGAACCTTTGTTAAGATTTTCATCGATTTAAATTACTATAATAACCCAATATTTCAGGTAGTCTGGTTTTGAAAGAAGTCATTTTACATAATATACATCAATTACTTGAAAAGACGTTTCTGTATGAAGATCAGATACAATCTGTAACTTTCAAATGCAGATTTGATAATGTCCATCTCAACCCTGGAGAAGCAATGGCACAGGATTTCAGCAGGAAGAAGACCACGGAATAATAGGTATCATTTTTTAAGGATGCACTTTTAATATCAGGCTTTGTGCTTTTCACTTTATAAATACTAAATTTCTTTGATTCAAAGATGCTGTGAATTGAAATAGTCAACTTTTTTTCTTTTTTTTCCCCTAGGATTGGACAAAGGAAATGCAGTTATTACTTTAAATGAAAACCTCAATGGCAAGAAGCATCCATGTTTTTAAAAATGATTATAAATGCACAGAAAACATGTATTTTTCAGACAAGGAAATAGATTATCATCTCAAATCTATATAGTGCAGAGCTACAGGTACTGAGGTTCAGGTGTAAGCTGTCCAAGGTCACATACCTTGAGAGGGGCTGAGGTGTGGCTCCCCCACAAGATTGGGGAAACTTTGGACTATCCCTTTTTCACTTCCTCAGGCTGGCTTTCCCCTACCTTTGCTCTTCAAATCCTAGACCATGACTGGCTAATTAGAATGTGGCGGTAGTCCCCAGTATAGTTAATTCTATGAGTGAATCTGTTTTAAAAAGTGAAAAAAAAAAATGCATTTCACATCATTGATAATTTTCTAAATCTTCTTCCCCAATTCATACATTTCATGATTTTGAGCCAAACATTTAAGGCTTGGTTGAATCTGAAGATAATGTTAACACTTTGTCAAGCATTTGAATTGCTTCCAGCATATTGTAGTATAATCCTCTGTCCACAAACATCCCTTCATTATTGCCTAATTACATGCAAATTTCATAAAATGAATGAGTTTTAAGGACTTGTCAATCTGTCATCCTAGGAACCACTGAAACATTTTGACTGCTAGATAAATAATCAGCAATAATCACACTATGCAAATTTGATATTTTCTGTACAATTATCTGAAACCATGAATAACTGGACACAAAGACATTTGGCATTCTCTCTACGAGACTTGACCTATGGTGCTTTTTCCCTTTTTCCTCTTCTGACAAATGTGCTAGTGGAAATTTGATTTTTTTTCCCCCTAATTTCAACTGTGCAAATGTACCCAGTGGAAAAATTAGGAGTACATAAATGCAAAGAGAATTTTGTTTATTTTTATCTGGAGTGTGTTTCCCCTTGGCAAATATTTTTTGTTTCCATTTTAATTTTTTTGCTTTTTGTAATTTTCACCTCTGTTGAAGCTTTTTTTTTTTTTCTCACTAGTAAAAGAATATAGGTGAAGAACATTCTTTGTAAGCTGATTTGTTTTCTTTAAAAGTTATTTTCTCCATATTCCAAACCTTATTTAACTTTTCCTCTTAATTCATTTCTAGACTGTCTACTACACTCCAGGCACTTGGGAGCATCCAACATTGAAAGGCTAATAATCATTGTATAGCCAAGCTTGGCAACACATAAACAATATATTCCCATGAACTTTCCAGGTCTGCAACTGACATTTTTTTTCTTTTCTGTGGTCAATGCCTAATATATATACTTGTACAAATGTGAGGGCCATCTTGTCATCTGTACTTTTTCATAAAAGCAAGCTGATGAGTTTTAGTTATTGCCACTAAAGCTCTTTGATAAGGTATCAGCTTTACAGGCTTCTGAACTGAAATAACATTGAAGCATTCGGGATCCATTTTTACCTCTGCTTTGTGAATATCTTCAAATCTGTACAGCTCAGATATCCCACGAGGTTTTTCAGAATTTTGAGTTCAATTAAGGCCATTGCAATGATTTCATAAAAGCTTCGATTGACTGATTGATTGATTATAGGAAGAGAGACTTCTTGGATATCATTGGCAGTAAGCCGCCAGCTATGAGCAGAAATGAGACCTTGCTTCTGTGGTTTGTTAATGGCTGGACTCATTAATGGAAATAAATCCAGCATGCCACTCGTTTTAAAACCACTGAAGAATCATCTGATACGAATGTAGGGTATTAATTTTTTTTCTCAATTTTAAGATATATAGGCAAATAAAGTACGTTATTTGATTTCCCTTAGAAGGATAATGAAAGAGTGCCATTCAGAAACTTGGAGTTTAAAAATGATTAATAAAGTGCTTTGCACTACATCTACTCATTTTCTTGCGTAAGGGAGGCCATCAATCAATAGAGAACCAAGCCTGACTCATTGATACTATTATTTCTAAGTCTCTGCTAAATGTGAAAGCATTTATTGTGCTTTGCTGCCCCTAAAAAAGAGGAGGTTAACTAAATAGTTTTTCATGCTTGAGACAGAAAACCAGGAAGGAGGAGGTAGATGAGTTCCTGGTTATGCTCTGTCCAGATCAAACACACGCTGGCAACTTGGGCAGGAAAAAAATGAAGTTTCCATCCAGTGTAATGACAAGTTCAAAACTAGCTCACAGAAGCCCTCCTCCTTCAAGGATTCTACTGGAAGTATTGCCTTTCACTCCACTTTTCAGAATTCCAATAGAAGCATCCAAAGCAGGCGCGTTGTCATGTGCTATTGCAAATTGCTTCAAGACCCGAGACAGCAACATTCTCTACTGATAAAGGAAGATGAAATATGTTTCATCAAAGCCGTCTTAACAAAATATATGAAACTCTTTATATGGGAGAAGTACAGAAATGAACGTTCATGGGTTACAGCTGACTAAGGTTATTTCATCCTAGAAGAATGGTTTTGAGGACACCCACAGATGCATCTATTTAGGATCTTGCATGTACTGTGAAGTCTAACTGTGATTTGCACCTTGTAATATTTTAGAATGTAGTGATATGCCTAATAGATTTAAGATATTGGTACAATTATCATAGTGTTTCTTTATACAATGCATATTTTTTTAGCAAATTAATTTAGCAAATTACAATGTCTATTTCACACACATCACTAAATAATACTGTTAAATAGCATTCAAATGTTGTGCTTTGGGTTAACATTGGAATTTAGAATATGTACTTTTCTAAGTCTGTTTAGACTTTCCATCAGGGAGTATAAATCGTCCACAGATCATACAAAATTCTTCCGAGAGGTTCACTTTCATTAGTGACTGATGCTCTGTAATGTCAGTGTGTGAATATCTGGTCTAAGTTTCAGCTATAACAGTGTGTGTGTGTGTGTTTGTATGTGTGTGCGTGCCTCCTTGAATTCTAGATATGAATAAAAACCTAAGCAATTTGGAATCAGATGATTTAAACTACACAATCATCTATGCAAATTGGCACACACCTAGATATTATTTGAATGAAAAAGTCATGCCCCTGCTGTGGTATTTCAATTCATAGCCTAAACTTTTGATGTACATGGCTATAATTGTAAGCAGAGTTCTAGAAAATGTCAGAATTTTGAGAAAATATCAACATGGAGATAAAGTATATTTCCCTTGCAAGGGACTTGGAAAAATGAGGGTTTATTTTTGCTTATGTTATTTAAAGCACACTCTTCTTATTCCTCCAGAGATGATAAAATAATATTAATCACATTAGGTTTGAAATAAAGCCCATCAGTTTTATTTTTTAATCCTGTTCTTGAGTATATGTTACTGAATTCTCAAAGTGATTGCTGCCATTTGAGTCACTGAAAAAATGATTGTTTTTTCAAAGCATTCTTTCTGAATTTCAGAACTTTTGGTCTCCTTAATTGATATTATGAATCGAGAAGCAGGTTTTGACAATGTCAGCAGGTCCAAGCTCCCTCTGTGCCCACCTCCTCGAGAACAGACTTGGGACTTTGTTAAGTTATGCAGTGATATAACGTTCCTGAGAGCCAGGGAGCTTGGATACCGTATGTTCTCAGTCGTGTCCAACTCTTTGCGACCCTATGGACTGTAACCTGCCAGGCTCCTCTGTTCATGGGATTCTCCAGGTGAATACTGGAATGGGTTGCCATTCCTCCTCCAGGGGATCTTCCCCACCCAGCGATAGAACTCATGTCTCCTACAATGGCAAGCAGATTCTTTATTGCTGAGCCAACTGGGAAGCCAACATCAACTATAATATTACTAAAAAAAGAGAAAAACATTAATTCTTGGATTAGTTGTGCCTGACAGGGAAAGTAGAAATCAAAGTCTGAAGGCGGAGCTTATCCCTTCTCCAACAGATATTCCCAACCCAGGAATTGAACCAGGGTCTCCTGCATTGCAGGTGGATTCTTTACCAGCTGAGCTACAAGGGAAACCCTCATCAAAGAGATCCGCCATTCTTTGTTTAAAAGTAGGTGCAAAAATCACTTTTACACCTACTTTGAACTTCAAATTAGGTGCCTTTAGGAAACAAATTGTGCTTTGGAGAGTACTTTACCAATTTCACTGTCCACCAAAATCCTCAGAGGAGCTTTTGGAAATCCCTCTGCCAGGTCACAAAACGTGCAACTGGCTTGCAAGCATGTGTGCTCAGTCATGTCCAGCTCTGTGACCCACTTACTGTAGCCCACCAGGCTGCTCAGTCCATGGGATTTCCCAGGCAAGAATACTGGAGTGGGTTGCCATTTCTTCCTCCAGGGGATCTTCCCGACCAGGGACCGAATTGGCATCTCCTGCATTGGCAGATGAATTCTTTCCCTCAGAGCCACTGGGGAAGTCCCGCCAGGTCACAGCCTAGACCAATTACATCAGAACCCCTGAGGAACAAACTCAGGCATCCATGTCTTTGCAAATCCCCCAGCTGATTTTGTTGTGCATCCAAAGATCTAAATGGAGACCTTAGGCTTTACTCCATGTCAGGCCGTGTTCCACATGTTGGGGAAATGCCACGAAACTCCTTGCTTAAAGAGCTGTCAGTTCCCCAAAATATTCCATCCCTGGTATGTGCTCCACGTGTTGTCCATTACCACCCACCCGTGGCCAGCCCTGCAGGTGATTTCCTGCCACTCCAGGAACAAAGAGATGGGAAGTGGATGTTCACAAAACTGAAAGCTGGACCTGACTCAAATAAAAATGAAAATTAAACAAATAAAGAACATTTTAATGCTCTTTGACCACATGCTCCTACAAAAGCAACTCATTTCCTAATACTCTGCACCTCCAGTCATTATTAGCAGCTGCCTACACGGAGTTATTAAGGGCTTCCTTGGTGTCTCAGTGGTAAAGAATCTGCCTCCCAGTGCAGGAGATGCTCATTCGATCCTTGGGTGGGGAAGATCCCCTGGAGAAGGAAATGGCAACCCACTCCAGTACTCTTTCTTGGAAAATCCCATGGATGTAGGAGACTGGTGGGCTACAGTCCCTAGGGTTGCAATGAGTCAGACATGACTGAAATGACTTTGTCATTTTTCAGGGAGTCAACCATTTCTGTTTGCAGACACTGTTCTGAATAAGGAGGTGATCCAGAGCTGTGCTGACATTAGCTCTCATGGAGATGAAGAAAGATAGCTGCATAAGGATGAAGGCATTTCAAGAGCTTCCCTAGAATGCACTAGCCTTTTCTCTGGGTCAGTGGATGTTTCATATGTTTAATTACTGTACATTCATGCAGGTGTCCAGGAAAAACACATGGGAAGACCTTGGGAAGTCTCTTCTACTTGTAACTTCATAGAGGAAATGGTACACACAGCAGAAGGGTTCAGCTCTGGCTTTTCTTGGAATCCCCTTCAGGTCCATAAGATGAATATGTAGAATACATTTTGAATTATTTAAATGTGTGATTGGTGGATAGTGAATCAAAAAATTTTTTTTTCAGTTCAATTTGGTTGTTTCTAAGGATTTCAATTTTTATTGAAATTAATGGGGATTAATGTTTGGGTTCCTTGAAGTATTTCTATAGAGGTGGGCATGGTCCACCACAGTTATTGTGTAACTCTGTGCTATGCAGGCTTCCCAGGTGGTGCTAGTGGTAAAGAACCTGCCTGCCAACGTAGGAGACATAAGAGACAAGAGTTCAACCCTGCCATCAGAAATGGCAACCCACTCCAGTATTCTTGCTTGAGAAATTCCATGGACAGAGGTGCCTTGTGGGCTACAGTCCATAGGGCTGCAAAGAGTTAGACATGACTGAAGTGACTTAGCACGCAAACAACATGCTCTGTGGACAATATAAGGGGCTAATTTATTGGTTAAGATAAAAATGATGATTGCACAATTTCATTTCTCAGTTGAAAGGAAAAAGTCCTAAGGAAATAGGAAATTATAAAAGGAATGACGTAGAGGAGGACACAGTTTTAAAAACATGGAGGTGGATTTGCCTTGAGAGGTGGAAGGTGTTTAGAAGTGCCTTACCCCTGTTTGGTTTTGCTCAGACAAATGAACCAGGGAAATTGAAGTATAGGAAATGCCAATTTAGTCAGAGACTCTGAGCGCTGGAAAAGAAAAAAAAAAGAAACAAATACCTTCAGTTCAACCCCAAGTTTAAATTTCTCTTCCTTAGTTTTCTGGGAAGATTTATATAGAACCTTCCTATTATAGACTCTCCTGTTCTTTGAGGACAGTTATTTAATCATCTCTCTCCAACAGCCATCTGTTCTCCAGGACACATTGTCCCAACACATTTCATCTTTTATATTTTCCATATTTGCACTCAACATTTTTTCCTTTTTCAGGCTTAAGTAAATTCTATATCTCTCTCCCCAAATTTACAGGCTTTTTAATAAGATATCTTTTTTTATTGGAGTATAATTGTTTTACACTGCTGTGTCAGTTTCTGCTGTACAGCAAAGTGAATCAGCTATATATATATATCTTCTAGTTTTTGAATTTCCTTCCCATTTAGGTCACCACAGTGCATTGAATAGAATTACTTGTGCTATACAGTAGGTTCTATTAATTATCTACTTTATACATAGTATCTGCAAGGAGATCCAACCAGTCCATTCTGAAGGAGATCAGCCCTGGGATTTCTTTGGAAGCAATGATACTAAAGCTGAAACTCCAGTACTTTGGCCACCTCGTGCAAAGAGTTGACTCATTGGAAAAGACTCTGATGCTGGGAGGGATTAGGGGCAGGAGGAGAAGGGGACGACAGAGGATGAGATGGCTGGATGGCATCACTGACTTGATGGACGCAGGTCTCAGTGAACTCCAGGAGTTGGTGATGGACAGGGAGGTCTGGTGTGCTGCGATTCATGGGGTCGCAAAGAGTTGGACACGACTGAGCGACTGAACTGAACTGAACTGAATAGTATATATTTGTCAACCCCCATCTCCTAATTCATCCCACTCCAGCAATCTTGCCTAGGGAATCTCATGGACAGAGGAGCCTGGTGGGCTACATCCATAGACTTGCAAAGAGTTGGACACGACTGAAGCAACTTAGCAGGGATGCATATATGTGCCATATCTTATTTATATACAGATTTTCTATGAGCAAAACTACATGTAGGGTGATATGTACAAACTATCACCAGATGCCAGGAATTGTGAAGATTCCCACAGTCAAATGAAACCTGAAAGGGAGGGTATTTCTGTTGAGGGAAAGGCAGAGTTTCCTTTTCTGCACAGACCAGTCAGCTGGTGTCATCTGTACTCTGGACGTCTATAATAGTCAGCCTGCTTGAGAGTTTTGGTTTGAACAGTAAGCATGAGACTAGAAAGAGTCTCAATCTGTAAACTGAGGTCACTTTTCCAACCTGGGAGGCTCTGGGCTTGGCCTGCTGTCCCCTGTGAGGGCGCCATGGGCAGTGAGTGAGTTTGGGAGCTGGAGGGACAGGAGAGGTCAACTTGGTGAGAAGCTGATGCTCTTGTGCAATATCCAGGGGCAAGAGGGTGCTACACCGTTGGGCGTGATTCTCAAACTCAGGGAAGTGTTTGGAGCTGGGGCTGTAGCTCTCGGAGGGGTCAACCTACAGACAGTAATTGGAACCATGAAAGTTGAGGCGATGACTCATAAACAGGAAGAGACGAAGAGAGGAACTGGAAAGTACAGAGTGCAAGTTGTGACCGAAATCAAGGAACAATCGACAGATGCAGTGGTAATGCCTCCCAAGATAAAGATGGAAAATCTGGCCACTGGGCTTGGCAGTTAGGAGCGTCTGTGTATCTCTGCTGATGGCCATTCTGCCTGAGTGGTGGGGAGAGAATATGGCCTGTTAACGGGACCTTAAAAAAGCTAAAGGCACCTTAAAATTCCATGGAGTTTAGAGTAGTTATGGTTTCATGCTCAAAATTGTCTGTCATATTGTTTCTGGAATAAAAAGTTACAATAAAGATTATTATGTTGGTTTAGGAACTCTAGCATGCTTCCATTCCAAATTATAGCCAAAGTTCTGTCTCTCCAGCTCCTAGCTGTACCTGAACAACATGGAGCTATAGGATGGAATCTTTACTAAATTAATTTAATAAGCCCATGACTGTGGGAATACAAGATATTTGTGTGGCCTGTTTATCATTCAGATTTAATTTTAGTATCGCCTCCTCAGAGAGGGCAATATAAAGTGGGTTTTTACATCTCTGTTACATTATTTTATTTAAATCTTCTGCATAGCAACTATCATCGTCTGATTTTTCAAAATCTATTCTGCCCCTTGCCCATTATAAAATAAGATCCAAGAGAAGAGACTTTCAGACACTTGTTCCCGACTACATCTTCAATACCTTGACTATAGCTCCTTCTTAAATTGGAACTTTGCAACCTGGGATATCAAGAAACGTGTTACATGAATCAAAGGTCTCCATCCTGTAGCTTCCAGACTTACCGTCTGATTTGAAATTAATAATATCATCATTATAGCCAATGGAATGACTACAGTGTGCTAGGAATTGTGCCAGGTACATACGGAGTCCTCCCAATAGCAATCCACTGCATTAAGCCCTAATTTGATCCTCTTAATATAAAAACTTTTTGAGACTTATAGTAGGTAAATATTTTATTCAATGATAAAGAGCCATTAAGTGACAGAACTTAGATTTAAACCCAGGTTTGCCCGACCTTATGTCACATAACCACGGAGTCCCTGGCCTCCTCTTTCCATTAAGATGTTGGCATTGAGACTGTGTCATAGCTGCAGAGACATTGAACTGAGGATGGGTACTGGACGCTGGCACTTTATAAGTGGCACTTAACAAGAATTAGACAAAACTGAGCAACTAACATACTTACTTTTATATATGACTGGATCACTTTGCTGTACACCTGAAACTAATACAACATTGTGCATCAACCCTACTTCAATAAAAAAAATTAAAAAAAAAGTAATCTCATGTATCACAAGCATGATGCCTAAAATCATTTATTCAAAATAGAAAAGGTAGTATGAAACACAGAGGAGCATAATTTCTTGGGAGCCTATTTCTAGATAACACTGTACATTTTAACGTTTCCTTTTGTAAAAAGAAGGTGAAGGATAAGAAACTTCAGAATGTTAAAAAGATGGGTGGTTAGGAACTGAAATCTACCCCTACCAAGCCAAGGAAGTTATTGCTCAGTCGTGTCTGACTTTTTGTGAGCCCATAGACTGTCGCCCATTGTCCATGGAATTTTTCTGTCCATGGAATTCTCCAGGCGTAAATACTGGAGCAGGTTGCCATTCTCTTCTCCAGGGATCTTCCCCACTCAGAGATCGAACCAGTGTCTCCTGCGGTTCCTGCATTACCAGGCAGATTCTTGATCACTGGCCACCTGGGAGGCCCATATATACAGGCTATTAAACTTTGTTTGATGTTCTCCTCATGGTATACCCCCTGTCAATTTTAATTCTTAGACCAACCGGAAGAACCTAAAAGAATAGAGGAAAATTTCTTTCTCCCTAACCCTACCGTGTGAACTTCCCGGGTGGCTAGGTGGTAAAAAATCTGCCTACAAATGTGGGCCACGCAAGAGATGCTGGTTCAATCCCTGGGTCAGGAAGATCCTCTGGAATAGGAAATGGCAACCCTCTCCATTATTCTTGCCTGGAAAATTCCGTGAACAGAGAAGCCTGGTGGGCAGGCTGTAGTCCCTGGGAGTGCAAAGAGTTGGACACAACTGAGCAAGTATAGATGATCCTGCCATGTACATATGTAGTTTGGCATTGCTTAAAGAAGCTTATTTTTGGTAGACTGTATTATAGCACTCTTTTTGGTACATAAATATTATTTTGGCACAATGCCTGCACACACATGCCACGCATCTAAGTTTACTTCTAAAAAATCCATTAAAAAACACTGCAAATTTAGGGTACCTATTTTGCTCTCAAAATAAGCCTTTTATTTCATTAATTGATCAATAATTTATTTTTAATGGTTTGATTATTTGAATTTAATAAGATAGCAGCAAGCAAAAATATATCTAAAACTCATAAATTGCTATTTTGATTACAGTTATAGTTCTTTTTTGATTCTAAACCGTAGTCTGTCTCTACAGATTTTCATTATTCACTTTTATTTTCTACCTTCCTATCGAAGTAGAAAATGAAAAGAATAGAAATATCCTAAACTTCTGTAGTTTTATAGGCCACACATACAAATAACATTTTTTCATTCCTCAGACATACCAGCCATTGAAAGCTTACACTAATTACCTGTAGTTTCGTTAATGTTATAAGCTACCCTTCATCTCTCCTACCCAGACACACCACTCAGTTTTCTCAGCAGATATAGTCAACAGCTTCTGTTCACACCTGACATCAATTTCCTTTGATGTTCACAGCCTAAATGAGAATGCTATAGCAAGCTGTATTTGTGAAGTATACAGGATGCCTTTAAAATGATGGCAGGTATTTTCCTCATTAAAGCAGCCATAACAGATAGTTAGATATGATGCTGTCCTTCACCTTCCTACTAATTAATGACTATGATTGCAACCCAAATAAGATCAGGCAATTAAATGTGATAACATTTCAAAAGCAAAGAAAATATACAACAATCTTGGAATAGCTTCTTACTGATAAATAAAGTTGATCTTTGGAAAATTATCATATAAATGTACCATTCTATAAAAAATCACACAAACTGAGGAACATAATAATTTTACTTTTAATTGAAACATGAGTTGCAAATCCCATTAAATTAAAATGTTATGAGTTGGTTATGGAAAGGGATTGTAAACAAGTTCTGCTGTATCCTGGAGCAGGCACAGTAAAGTAGAGGCTCCTTCAAGCTTGTTTTGAAAGACACTCACTTTGGGGATTATATTATACGCATCTTAGCAAAATATAGAAGTGATTGTTTTGGTAACAGATTTGCAACTGGATTTTGATAAAAATGAAAGTCAACCAAGGAGAAACGTCCAAGAGAAATTATTGACCCTACTATGGTTCACAAATATGCAAATACCAGGAGTGTTCAAGAAAATCTTCCAGAAAAGCTAGCATCGTTGGGAAATAAAAGTAAAAAGACTATTAGGTAACCAATCTAATAATGCTTAAAAAAAAATTTTTTTTTAAACTGTTGTAAATGTCACATAATGGAAAGCATACTATTTTAACCCCATATAACTGTACAGTTCAGGAGCACTAAGCNAAAATCTTCCAGAAAAGCTAGCATCGTTGGGAAATAAAAGTAAAAAGACTATTAGGTAACCAATCTAATAATGCTTAAAAAAAATTTTTTTTTTAAACTGTTGTAAATGTCACATAATGGAAAGCATACTATTTTAACCCCATATAACTGTACAGTTCAGGAGCACTAAGCACTTTCACCTGCGTAACCCTCACCATTATCCATCTCCCCAGGTTTCCACCTTCTGAAACTGAAACTCTGTCCCCATTAAACACGAACTTCCCATCCCCCTCCTCCCCATCCCCAAGCCCACAACATCTACCAATGTTCCTCCTGACTCTGAATTTGACTATTCTAGATATCTCATTCAAAAAAAAAAAAAAAAAAAAAGCCAACTGCTTTTTAATCTTACCAACTACAATGCATTTTTGCATTTCTATCCATTTTAAGTCTAGATAACAATTTCTATTAAAATACACAGAAGCCACATGCACCAGCGGATTATAACTATCTTATTAGATGTACACTTTCCTTTCTGGTCTTGAGAAGGGTCATGACTGGTTGTGCCAACCCTTAAAATTCATCCTCCATCTCATTCTCTGAGCCATGGGGAGAAGTCCAGGTATAAAGAAGATTTCATTCTTAAGGGCATTTTCCTTATCTGTCACTTGAAACCGACTTTGGATAGATCCTAAACCTTGCCTTGAGAAAAAGACTATTGAATTGTTTGGTCTACATAAACCTCTATGGTGAATGCTTATAATGACCTGCACATGAAAATATCAGTCAAAATAAGGTGCTCGTTTGAAATGCCCACTGTGAGAAAACTGAAAAACCACTTCATATAAGAACATTCTTGCACCAGCACCTTCCAAGGGTGTGTAAGTGACTTGAAGCATTTTTGGGGATGCAGCAAATAGTGATTGTTCTAATGCTTGGTGTTCAGGAGGTGTCACTTGCTATAGAGTCAAGAGAGTTGCTCCTCGAAACAGGAGAAAAAAGAACCTGACCCGAATCTAAATAATGTATTTATACATGAATCTATGTAGTCAATGAATATATATTATGAATGTATATGTATGGACAATAAGTTATACATACATTGTGTATATGAATAAATACGTGGATTATTTAAAAGCAGAGTACCTTATATTTTGCTTCCATCAGAGCACAGTCCAGTGCCTGGTGATGGACAAGCTCAGTGAAATCTTGTTGAATGAGCCTACATACTGGTGGGTGTCACAGGACTGCGGCTGTCCTTTACCCGTGTAAAGCTCTCCAGCCTTGAGATATGTTTGTCACTGGTCCCATCTCTTCTTATCTGGTCTCAATGTGGTATTCTTTGCATCTCCCTCATTTCTCTCTCCCCACAGAGTAACTTTGATTAGTTGCTCCCAATGGCTCCCCAAACTTGATCTTGGCTTGATGTGAAAACAGAATTGTCTTGTATTTCTCTGGACATGAGAAGTTAGGCAGCTAGGACACCATTTTCATACAAGGACTGGAATACCTAGTTATAAGCACAACTATAGGTGAGTTAGTTGTATATTTCCAGAGAACATAAATGCTTATTTTTATTGAAAATAAGTTTAATGTTGTTGACATTCAAGTATCAATCAATAAGCAAATGTTTATCATCATTTCATATAGAAATGGTTGTTTTTATAATTGGCCTGGTAGACTTCTGGTGGACCTTCATTCTTTTCTGCCTCTTACTTTTTGTGTATTTTGATTAAATGTCTTAATTTCACTAATACATATTTTCTTCAATGAAAGTGAGAATAATAATATATAACTCAAAAGTTCTGTGGTCATGAAATAAGATAATACCCTAGTAGGCAGTATAGGTGTAGAGTTCTTGATGAAACATTTCAATAAGGAAACTGAATAAAAGGATAAATTCAGAAAAAAGAAAGGTCTCAATTGTAAGAGAACTATACTACTAGCCTGTTAAGTTTGTTGGGGAGGAAAATAGGATGAACTTGAAAATGATCTTCAGTGATTTCAGGGACTTCTAGATGAATCAGAAATGAGTTTTTATAGCTTCATATGGGAAAACTATCAACAGTGGATCAAATCTTCCAAGAATGTGACAGGAGATCAATGTAAAATAGAATCTGTAGCAATGATCATTACCCAAAAGGAATGGATCTTTTAGCAAAGGGTCAGGGATTGAGATACAGCTGGGGTCCAATTCTAGTTCATTTACTGACTGGTTGTGTTATATTGAGCATGTTAACCTTTCTAACAGAGAAGGCAATGGCACCCCGCTCCAGTACTCTTGCCTGGAAGATCCCACGGATGGATCCTGGTGGGCTGCAGTCCATGGGGTTGCTGAGAGTTGGACACGACTGAAGCGACTTAGCAGCAGCAGCAGCAACCTTTCTAAACTTTAATCTCTTTATCCTTAAAAGGGGAATAATTATCCATATAGGATATTAATACATATTTAATTAGATAGTACAGGCAAATTGCTTAGCATACTGCTTGAAATAATTAGCCCTTAAGAAATTGCATTGAACTATTTCCTATGAATGGAAAGATCAGTGTTACGGTCACTAGTCAAGGATACCTCAGAAGGGCAGGGACCATGTCTGTGCTGTTCACAGTAGTATTCTCAGTCCTGAGAGAGAGAGTTGGGATTCACTTAATATTTCTTGAATAAATGAATAGAAGCGATGACACCATTAAGTTGGAGTATAAGATAGATGACTAGAATCCCTTACAACTTCAAGAAGCTATTCTTCTTAGATTTGGTGATCCTGATTAGAAAGTAGAAAAATGATAGTGCAAGTTGGAACTAAACCAACGAGATAACTTCTCATCTCTACCTTCGGTTAAAGCCAACTGCAAGGAAACAATGGCTTCTCTTCCTCAAAATGCCTTCTTGAAGGAGTTCTTAAGAGCCAGGGAACCAATCTGTGCTTTAAGAAATCAAACAATAGATTCCTTTTAGAGGAAAATAATATAATGACAAATATCTTTATTTAAAACATTTTTGAAGAATAAGGGTGAAGAGTGGAATTTTTTTTTCCAGTTAAAATTATTTCTATTGATTTGGAAAACACTGATAATAGGATTTTCAGATACTCACAATGTTTGGTAGAAGACACAATTGCCAATGAGTTCTCCTAATTCCATTAGTGGCAATTAATCCACATTATTTCAGAAACATAGATATGTGAACACTGCGCCAAAAGGCAGTAAAAGGTTTCCAGACTTGATTTTATTTCCTTTTTTTGTTTTGTTTGTTTTTGCTTAAGTGACTACACTTTTTCATTGCCGAAGTGTCACACTTAACACATTTCTATGCATACCCAATACTAATAGCAAATCCATGCAAGGGCAAGGCTGGCAAAAAGTCATAACTGTTAAAAAAGTTCTTCTATAAAATGCCATGAGATTATTTAGGTTAGTTTAAAAAAAAATGCTAGCAAGGATTGTTAAAAACTCCAGAAGGATCTAATCAAAGTGTGAGACTGTGCAACATAATGACAGATGGAATTTAATGTAGATAAGAAAAAGGTAATGCATTTGGGGGGAAATCATTTAAACTTTTCATATACATTGGTAAGATCTGAATTAGCTGAACTTCTCAGGAAAAAAAAGAAAGATAATTATGGATGGAAGCATTCATTGAAGACATCTGCTCAGTCTTCAGCAGCAGTTAAAGCTAATAGACTGATGGTTATATTAATAAGGCAAGGGAAAATAGTATGGAAAATATTATGACATGCAATATACACCACTGACTTAATTTCACTTTGAACACTGTGCTAGTTTTTGGATTCCTAGCATTTTAAAAGATGTAACATTTATGAAGTAGAAGTTTTAAAAAAAGTAAGAAACAACAAACACACACACGTGACAAAAAAGAAAACAGAACAGAGCTGAGGGAAGTATTAGCGCCAGAGCAGGTTGGGTATGGGCTCCCAGGTGGCTCAAGTGGTAAAGCATCTGCCTGCCGCTGGAGGAGATAACAAGAGACGCAGATTCAATCCCTGGGCCAGGAAGATCTCCTGGAGGAGAGCACGGCAATCCATTCCAGTATTCTTGCTTGGAGAATCCCATGGAGAGAGGAACCTGGCGCGCTACAACCCATGGGGTCGCAACTGAGCACAGGTGAAGTGCAACCTTGATTATGAGGGTCTGCATTTCACACCTCCATCCTCACGCAGCCCTACTGAATTCGTAATCGCAAGCTGCATGCATTGCAGCTTTCTCCCCGATATCATTCCGAGAAGATTTTTTACCAGTGAGTTTTCAGCAAAGCATTTAATTCTTTTTAGCCCAACAGAAGGCTTTTACCCTCTACTTGCCTGATACACAGTTGGTAGCTGCCACATCTGAAAACATGTTTAGAAGGGAAAAAACGATACTTCTAATGCACAGATTTTTTTCCCCTCTGCATCAAATATCACTCAGATAAATCAAAAAGTGGTGCCCATGTAATATTCCCATTGATCCTGGGCTGTTTATCAAATCCTTTTTATGTTTCTGGAAAGTCAATAATATTCCATCAATGATAAAGATCTTGAGAGAAAAATATCTAAATTGGAAGATGTATTGAGTTGGCCAAACAGTTCCTTTGGGTTTTTTGGTACCATCTTAAAACCCAAAGGACGTTTTTGGCCAACCCAATAAAATGTTTTCTGTTTAATATTTTTTCTGTCTTCCTTGTTGTGTTGTTGTTTAGTCACTCAGTCAAGTCCGACTCTTTGCAACCTCATGGATTGTAGCCCGCCAGGCTCCTCTGTCCATGGGATTTCCCAGGCAAGAATACTGGAGTGGGTTGTCATTTCCTCCTCCAGAGGATTTTCCTAGCCCAGGGATCTGACCCACATCTCCTGCTTTGCAGGTGAATTCTTTACTGTTGAGCCACCAGGGGAGACCTGTCTTCTTGTTTATCTCATTTAATTGAACTATTTATAAAGATGCGATTCCTTTCACTGAAATTTCTCTGAACTATGGGACCATACTGCTAACCGCCTCCCTGTGCGGGAGCAATTTGAAGTGAGCATCAGTGTCCTGCCCTGTAGACTAGATGTTGGCTTTGATAGTTCTTAAACCTGTGATTTTATGGAAAATCTTTTCATAACTATGCCCCAGTCTCTTCTGTCTTACAATGGCAATGATAAAGTCTAGCTCACAGCCTTAGGATACGAATTAAATACAGTAATTTACGTGTAATTCTTTGTGCATTGTAAGTGCTCTGTGTTAGATGGTGCCAAATAAGTGGAGTTTTAATGAAAATAAGATAACCATATTGTGATGTCATCTCAAAAGAATCTTGGTTTTCATGCAAGTTCTTCACATATTTAGAGTTTCTAGAGGCTGTTGTAAGTTAGTTTTCCCCAGTCTGACCCCCAATTCCTCATTAGAACCTCTCTGTCGCTAAGCCCTGGTGGCCATTTCATCCCACAGCTAGGAGCACTGGTATTTGCCCCCCTCTGAATGCTGTCCATGTTTCTCCAGCTCAGAGCCTTGTCCATAGCGAAAGCATCATTTCTAAAGTCCAACCTGCTTTTCAGTGCTTGCCTCAGTCTTGCACAAGAAGGTCCAGCCAGTACCACTTCCCTTCTGGAAACCTATTCAATTTCTCCAAGAACTGTGATCCGTCCATCTGTAAAACTCTGTGGCTCTTAATGTGAACTAGTACTTGATTCCAGTAACAATATGCCTGGTGTAGTTTGTATTCTTTATCTAATCAATCCCCATAATTTTATTAGCTACTCACCTTTGTGTGCCCAACATGATCCAGCACAGGACAAAATATATATATATATATATATATATATATATATAGAATGAATTTATAAGTGGGCAAAGTTATAGACTTGCATCTCACTATGAAGTCACGGATACAGCAAATTCAAAGAACAAGAGGCAAACTTCAAAAAGAAAACTGTAATCTCATGTAATAAACATAAAAACATAGATATAATTACTTTTTCTGATCTTAGCTTTCTAAAGAACTGTTATTAAAGAAGCAAAGATTTATGACTTTCTGAAAACATGGAATCAGTTCCTACCAGAAAGACTACATTCCCATCTCTAAGCTTGGACTAGATCATATTAAAGTATTTGAAGCTTATTTGGGGGGAGGAATAAAGAGCACCAATATTCAATATGTGCGAGATTCTGCTTTTCTCGAAAAGTTCACCATGTGGAGGAGAAGTGGAAGGTGTCATTCATTTATATCCTATCTGTTTTGTTGTATATGCCAACCTCTTCTTTTCAACTTTAAGAATTATTTTTGCTTTCTTTTCTATACCTCCATTTACAATGACTAGCTGAAGTTTCAGTTTCATGTATGAATGAAGGAAAAGGAATAACATTTGAAAAGATCGTTTCTTTCATTAACTTTTCCCGTTCTTCGGCTAGCATGAATTACAGATTTTAGAGGATGAAGATCATTATGCTAGTCCGTGGTGAGTGTTATATGAGATAAAAGAGAAAGGATGAGATCAGCTCCTATACAGCTGCCAGACATACCCTCTTTATTGAAAAATGTGCTTAAAATGTCCCCTTTTCAATGGCTGGGCGATGATTTAAAAGACACAGCTGCTGGGTAAGTTACAAAAATGGCACCTGGGCTCCAACTGGGCTTAGCTGTGAGCAATTTTGAGAATAGGATCAGAACAGAAAGCAATGAGGTGGGGGTAGAAATCCTTTTGCCATTAAAGTCAGTGTCACCATCAAAGTCCACAGAGATCCCAATTTTCAAGGTATCGCACTTAGAAATTCAAAGCAATTTTGGGAAAAGGCATGCCCCGTTACATTGAACTACCTTTGAGTTAAAAATATTAACTGAATTAATGTTAGATGATTGAGAGGGATTTTTAAATCATGCAAATGAAAGAGGTATTTTTCTCAGGGCAATGAAATTCACGTACAGAGGAACATTACTGATCATTAGCATGGGAAAGGCATATACTTCTGCCTAATCAAATGTCCATTAATACTGAGAATGTCTGTCCTTTCCATTGATTGCAGTTTAAAAAGAAACACATGAAAAGGTGGTCACACCAGATAGAGATGCCTTCATTAGTCCACAGTAATGGCACTCTTCTTTTTAACGTCCTTTCCTTCTGTTTTTCCTCAGAGCTTCATGAAAAGTCACATTTGTAAGCTCTCTCTATAAAATGCAATTAGTAAGCTAGAGGTAAATCACAATCACATCTCCTGCTAAAGGTCCCTTTTCTGCAGCATCCTCTTTACAGCACCTTAGATGGGATTTTGGATGTAGAGATGGAGTAGACTTTCCATTTGTCTCTGCTGTTGGGTTGATCGTGACCCTGGGATGGATGCAAGAAAATGGGTTTCTCCTCTGTTAACATTAGTGAGAGTGTGCAGTAACTTGACACTAGGGGCAGCAGCATGGCACAGTGGAAGGACGTGTAATTTACTGTGATGCCAACCTTGGTCTGAACCCTGCTTTTTCTTCCTATTAATTGGTTACCCTTGGGGTCGTGTTGTCCAGTCACTAAGTTGTGCCGGGCTCTCTGTGACCCTATGGACTGCAGCATGCCAGGGTCCCCTGTCCACCACTGTCTTCTGGAGCTTGCTCAAATTCATGCCCACTGAGCTGGTGGTGCTCTCTAATGACCGCATGCTCTGCCGCCCTCTCCTCCTTTTGTCTTCAGTCTTTCCCCGCATCAGGGTCCTTTCCAGTGAGTCAGCTCTTGGTGTCAGATGGCCAAAGTATTGGACCTTCAGCATCAGTCCTTCCAAAGAATATTCAGTGTTGACTTCCTTTAGGATTGACTAGCTTGATCTCCTTACAGTCTGAAGCAGTTTGAAGCGGAGACCAAATCATGATGAGGGAAGCTATTAGATTCTTGGCTCAGATTCTTTATGTTTTCATTACACAAACATTTAAGAGCTTCTGCTCCCTGCCAGGTAGCATCCTGTTGTCTGACATTTCATGTAACCCAAACAGAGGAGATATCGGCCCTCATAGAGATTAAGTATTAGAGAAAAACTTTAGCAACAAACAAACAAATGCATAATAATGTCATTCCAAGGAGCCACCAGGTGGAATGAAGAAAAATAATATGGTAGAAATGGAGACAGTGATGGGACACAGAAGGAAACATTCCAGGCAAAAGTTAAAGTTTAGAGCTGGACCTGAAAAGACTATCAAATGTGTGCTTTGGAGGCCTAGATCCCTCAAGGCAATGGGAAAATCAAAGACCAGCAATGGGTCAGTCTTGGACTTCAGTGAGGAACCAAAGAGGGTTTGCCTCGGCAGGAGAAGTACAGCACTAAGTTTGGGAAGTCAGGTGGACACCTCATTCTGTTACAGATGCATACTTGAACCACAAAATAGCAATCAGTACGAGTGAAGAAACATTACGGTTGTTGTGCTTAGCTGCTTAGTTGTGTCTGACTCTGCGACCCCATGGACTATGCCCCCCGCCCCAGGCTCCTCTATCCATGGAGATTCTCCAGGCAAGAATACTGGACCGGGTTGCCGTGCCCTCCTCCAAGGGATCTTCCCAACCCAAGGATCAAACCCAGGTCTCCTGCATCACAGGCAGATTCTTTACCATCTGAGCCACCAGGGAAGCCCATTAAGGTTGTTAGGATATACTTGTTGGAATGTAGTGAAAAGACTACCTCTACAAACTGAAATCAAAAGCTGGGACATGAGAACTAACACACTTGATTCAAAAGACTCATTGAGGCAACAACCATCCCCAACAATATGAATAATAATTGGCCGGATCAAAATCGCTCACGCATTAAATTAGAACATTTGTATTACAGAGCTTGAAGCAGAATGTGCTTTTTTATGCTAGATATATGAAAGGCACAATCGTGCTGGAGTCATTACCTGGACTCAGAATGTGCCGGGGAAGACACAGTCTCAGACAGTGGACTCAGAAACATATTTTGAGGGAATATGCTAATTTCCTCCACCTAAAGGTTACAGGTGATGGCTACATTTCTCTGTTTCACCTTTGATGATCTAAAAAATAGAAGCTGTTTCTCTCTGGTGTTTATTGTGATTGCCGTTGTTTCCTGGAGGTCAGGCTGTTATCTTTGGCAGCACCAGGAAGTCCACTCTCTGAAGCTCTGAACCAAGTTTTTTCTGAAACTCTGAGAATCTCCATCTGTCTAAATGGATTCCTTACTGGGAGACTTTTAAATCAGCAGGTAAGTCTGGGGCATCATGCACTGTCTATATTCACTTATTTATTTGTTTATTTACTCTCATGGGAGCTGTTTACACACCAGCCCTCTGGGGGTCGTGATAGTGGCTCCTCAGAATTATAGGAAATCCTCGGGAGTGGCTGGGAATTAAAAGGGCAGCAGGGCAACTGAGAGCAAGCAGAGATGACAGCAGGGGGGCCCGTGGAGAAAGCCCGTGAAGGTGAAGTGTACACCTCGGCATCTTAAGATGTTCTCAGAGAAAGGGAGCCCTCAGTTTGATTGTGGGCATCTGTGTGTGTTGAGGACCTCCTAGCCCTGCAGTAGGATTGTTGTTGTTTAGCTGTTCAGTCGTGTCTGACTCTTTGCAACCCCACGCACTGTAGCTCACCAACTCCTCTGTCCATGGGATTTCCCAGGCAAGAATACTGGAGTGACTTGCCGCTTCATTCTTGAGGGGATCTTCCTGACCCAGGGATTGAAACTGTATCTCTTGCATTGGCAGGTGGGTTCTTTACCCACTGAGCCATCAGGGAAGCCCCAGTTTGTACTAACTTCAATATTTTATAGAAACTTTGCCCCCAGTTTGCACCATTCCCACCTCCTCAGTTTATAATTGTCAGGTAAATTAAATATTTCTACATTATTAAAGAATAGCACATTTTTATAATGATTGCTTTCTGCAGTTGTCTTTCAAATTATATGTGGGAAGAATATTTGACCAAAAAATACATTTATATCCTGTCTTATATTTATCAAACCAGTTTTGTTTACTGATGATCTTTATTCCTTCATATACATTTAGCCTATTATTTTGCATGTTCTTATTTTATTTGGCCAAAATGATTTCCTTTAGATTTTATTGTAGGTCTGCTAGCCAGAAATTCTGTCTGTTTTTGTTTATCTGGGAATATCTTCTTAATTTGGCTGAATGAAGCATTTTTTTAAAAAGATTTTTTGATGCAAACCATTTTTAAAGCCTTTATTGAATTTGTTACAATATTGCTTCTGTTTTATGTTTTCTTGTTTTTTTTTTTTTTTGTCTGCAAGGCATGTGGTATCTTAGCTCCCTGACCAAGGATCAACCACACCCCCTGCATTGGAAGGTGAAGTCTTAAGCACTGGACCACCAGGGAAATCTGTGAATGTCGGCATTCTTGACTAATTTATTGAATTTGTTACAATATTGCTTCTGTTTTATGTTTTCTCGTTGTTTTTTTTTTTTTGTCTGCAAGGCATGTGGTATCTTAGCTCCCCGACCAAGGATCAACCACACCCCCTGCATTGGAAGGTGAAGTCTTAAGCACTGGGCCACCAGGGAAATCTGTGAATGTCGGCATTCTTGACTAACGATCTTTTCCTTTCAATACTCTGAACGTCCCACAGCTTTCTTTTCTCCATGATCTCTGAGGGTAAGTCAGTCTTTGCTCAATGAGGATCCTTTGTACAGGATAAGCTGTCTTCCTATTACCTGGGAATTTCTGAAAAAGCTAATGTTGACAATTTTGCCAGTGTTTTAAGTGGATGTATATGAAGCGCTCTCACACACACATGAAGAGAACACCAACATGGCCCTCAAATTTCTCAAGTGCAAATCAGCTGAGTAGCAAAAGAGGCACAGTGAACATTGACATAGATTTTTCTAGGCAATATATATATTGCTAGGAACTTATAATGTTTTCAATTTAGAATTTGAGTCCTCCATCATGAGTCATTTTGATGAAGCTAATAGTCTTTGAAAATTTATTGTGTATATGTGATGATGAAAATAAATTTAAATATATGAACAAGTCTATGTAACTATGTTCTATGTAACAAGCATTCTATATTAACTATTCATACGTCAAACACTCTCACATCTCTTTCATAGAGAAAATGTTCCCAGCTTATTTAAAAATTATTAAATTCTTGTTTGTTATAGTTAAACATATAAAAATATATGTAGCCCTGGTCCATATTTGTTAATAATAAATACTCTTAAATGCACTGAATCCAAATAAATTGTCTTATAGTTAAATACTTCCATTTTTGTCTAATACAGACTTTAATTGTGTTCAGTGGATTTAATAGCATTTATTATTAATAAATATGGGCCAGGGTTTTCTACAGTTACTCTATCTCACTGTTTATTATTTTTCAAGAGAAGAGACAGAAAGTAAGACTTCAAAACAGTTACTATGCTTTGGCCATAAATTTTTCTCATCTTGTAAGTCAAAACCTAACAACTACATATTAAATTAGATTTGATACATTAGTTTGAGTTCATGCTACTTGTTTTGGGCAGCAAAAGAATGTCTGAGTAAAGCCATACGATTTCAGATGAGAACACCCACCAGCACGTTTAGTGTGAGCTGATAGAGACCGCATCTGAAAGTATCTGGCTGAGACTTCCTACTCAAAAACTATTGTTTCAGTCACTACTGGAAAAAAAAACTACTCTGGATAGAAATGCTCAAAAACAAAATATGCAACTTAAAACCAATGGCTCAGTATGGAGATTCCTTAAGAAACTAAGAATAAAGCTACCATTTGACCCAACAATCCCACTCCTGGACATATACCCTAAGGAAACTATAATTGAAAAAGACACATGTACACCATTGTTCACTGCAGCACTATTTACAATAGTCAGGACATGGGAGAAACCTAAGTGTTCGTTGACAGATGAATGGATAAAAAAGTTGTGGTACATATTTACAACAGAATATCACTCAGCCATTAAAAACAAAACACATTTGAGTTAGTTCTAGTGAGGCGGGTGAACCTACAACCTATCACACAGAGTGAAGGAAGTCAGAAAGAGAAGCAAATATTGTACATTAATGCATATATATGAAATCCAGGCGGATGGCACCTGTGAACCCATCTGCAGGGCAGCAGTGGAGACAGACATAAAGAACAGACTTGCGGACCCAGTGCGGGAAGGAGAGGGTTGGGCGAACTGAGAGAGTAGCATTGAAACAAACACACTGCTGCTACTGCTGCTAAGTCACTTCAGTCGTGTCTGACTCTGTGCAACCCCATAGACACTACCTCATGTAAAATAGATAGCCAGCAGGGATTCGCTGTTATGATGCAGGGAGCTCAAAGCCAGCGCTCTGTGACAACCTAGAGGAGTCGGATGGGGTGGGAGGCAGGAGGGACCTTCAAGAGGGATGGGAGATATATATATATATATACACACACACACACACACACACACCCCTATGGCTGGTTCATGCTGATGTATGGCAGAAACCAGCACAATAATGTAAAGCAATTATCCTCCAATTAAAAATAAATAAATAAATAAAATAAAATCAATGGCTCATTTTATTAAAATAAGTTGACATAAGTAAATTTATTCTTTCAAGGACAACTTATTCAAATTTTAGAACTATTAGCATTTTTATGCAGTCTTTTCTATTTCCACAAATATGTGTTTAAGGATACCTTTAAACTAGTTTTAATCTTTCTTTTTCTTTTACTATAAACACTGCCACTATAAATTAACTCAAATACAGTCCTTGACAGACTGACACCCGACCAAGAACATACAGTTGGAATTACTTTTTCCCTTTCGATGTACGGACTCCTCTAAATATCAGGGCTGTTTGCACAAGTGATGTGTAAGGAATGAAATGTACTAATTTTTTCTAAAAGTAGAGTGTAGGAGAGGCTGACCAGAACCATGCAGGAAAGCTGACAGCCCATTTTTATGTCATACTAGCTTCATAGATCAAGGGTGGGTCCACCAGGTTAAAGGGCCGTAAAAAAACAGGCACACCTTCATTTGATTTTATGTTCACTCATTTTTATTGAATTTAATAGGTGTTCCAGGAAACCCATAAAGTATTTTCATAGTATATTCCAATATATTAATATTAGATTTCATCATAATTTACTCTCTCTCATAGAGGAGACCTTGCTTTAGCAAATTTAAGAAGTTAATACATAGGGAGAGAAATAAAATCCTTTCAAAATGGAACTATGTGGATCAATGTGCATAAAATTCAGTAAGTCTGTTTTACATATATGGTCTGTTATATTGAATAGTCATTCATATCTCTAAAAGTTATTGCATATGTAATTATGTGGCATCATCAGAACTTTCGGTTGTATTCTTGACTTAATGAGAGAAATGAGGCAAATATTCAAAGATGGTTAAACCTGCACAAGGTAAAAAGGGAAGGATAGAGAAGATGCTGGGGTTTCCTTGGTGGCTCAAAGATAACCCACCTGCCGATGTAGGAGATGATGCAAGTTTGATCCCTGGGTTGTGGAGATCGCCTGGAGAAGAAAATGGCAACCCATCCCAGTATTCTTGCCTGCGGAATCCCAAAGACAGAAGAGCCTGGAAGGCTACAGCTCATAGGGTTGCAAAAAATTGGACATGACTTAGCAACTGAACAACAGCAGCAAAAGTTTCTCTGTTTCTGCCTATCAAAGTTTAAAGGCAGGTGACCAAAGATTAAGCTCTTTTCAAATAACTAATGCAACCCAGATTAACAAACAGACACTATTATAGATACTAACATTTTTAGCATCCAATAAAGTAAATTTCCCAATGATAGGGGTTTCTATGTAAAATTACCAGGCATACAAAGAATTGAGAGAATGCAACTCATAATGAGTAAAAAAATCAATGAGGAGAAATAAACCTAGAAATGATATAAGTGATAGAATTAATAGACAAGGAGAGGAAATGGTATTATAGCTGTATTCCATATGTTCAATAAGTTAGAGAAAAAAATTGAGCATCTTAAGTAGGAGAATGAAAACTATTTTTAAAAATGATACCAAGCTTCTGGAGTTACTTAAATTAGAAATGCATGAGTTGGAGGATTTATTTTATAAGGAAAATTTAATAATCACATTCCACTCTTCTTCTTTTATTAAATACAGATAAACATAAAGAGAGTGCATGAAAACAACGGTTTTAGGACCGTGATAAGTAGCATTTTGTCTGCCCCCATGACCTTCATGCTCTGGCATTACAATTGTGACTATGATATAGCTCAAGAATGACCCCAATTGTGCTTAAACAACCATATGCAGGCGCTTTGACACCGTCACCTCCAAGCTGTTCAGAAATGAAACCAATCTTAAACAATAGAATTAAAATATGCCTCTACCAGATTTCAGAATGATTACTCTGGGTGCATGAAAATCCATACTACCATCTTTATTTGCTTTAAACCTAGGGTCCTCTCATGTCAGTATTCAGATTCAGGCAACATAGCAACCATGCTTACGGGCATTCCCTGGAAAAGACAGAACATTGGAAACACCGTGTATTTCCTTCCTTCCTTCCCCAGGAAAAGCCGTGAGCTTGGTGTTTCCACCCAATGGTGTGGCACTTTGCCAAGGGGAGTGATTGTGTGGCAAGAAGGAGGTTCAGATTTTTCAACCAGCTTCGTGGTGGCTGGTTTTGCATTCTCCTGGAGTTCAGGGGACTCTCAACTGGTGTCTGGATTTCTCACATGGGGAATAGGTCCATGTATTGTTGAATTAGTGTATCTGTGGGTGCAAGGAGAATGGATGACATCCCATTCCATCGTCCTGATGTCACTTCTTATATGATTTGATTATTTTAAATCTCTTAATTTTGTTTCTTGTCTCATGATATGACCTGTCTTGGTGAATGTTTTATGCTCATTTCAAATGGGCCCTTCCCTGGCTTAGATGGTAAAGCATCTGTCTGCAATGAGGGAAACCCAGGTTTGATCCCTGGGTTGGGAAGATCCCCTGGAGAAGGAAATGGCTACCTACTCCAGTGCTCTTGCCTGGAGAATCCCATGGACAGAGGAGTCTGGTGGCTACAGTCCATGGGGTGTCATAGAGTCAGCCACTACTGAGCAACTAACACTTTCAATAAAGTGTGTATTATTATGTTGTTTGCAGTGTTACATAGTTCCATTTGTGTTCATTCTTAATTTTTTCCTCTCAGTCTGCAGTTGACTGTATTAGTTTCTTATCGCTGCTGTAATAATAACTACAGACTTAGTGACTTTACACAAATATTTTGCATTACAATTCTGAAGGTATCATGTCTGAAATGTGTCTCACTGGGCTTAAACTCAAGTATCAGTAGGTTGTTCTCATTTCTGAAGGCTGTTGGGGAGAATTTGTTTACATTTTACAGATTCTAGAGGCTGCCCACATTCACTGGCTCATAGACATCTTCTATCTGCAAAGTCAGTGATGCTAACTTAAGGCTTTCACACAAAGCCTTCTGAATCTTTTCTGTTTCCTTCTTCCATTTTTAAAAGATAATATCCTTATCTTAAAATCAGCTGATTAGCAACCTGCTGCTGCTGGCTAAGTCACTTCAGTCGTGTCCGACTCTGTGCGACCCCATAGACGGCAGCCCACTAGGCTCCCCTGTCCCTGGAATTCTCCAGGCAAGAACACTGGAGTGGGTTGCCATCTCCTTCTCCAGATTAGCAACCTTAATTCTATCAAAATTTTAATTTCCCCTTGCCAAGCAACACACACATCAAAAATGAATTTGGGGTGAGAAAATTAAACATATTTATAACACCATTATTCTACTTACTACACTTTTCTTATTCTCATACCTGGAGAGGTTTACTTTTGCAGAATATATATAAAAAAAAAAACTTTGATGAAGTCCAAATTATCAATTTTTCCTTTTATTGATTATGTTTTTACTGTCATATCTAGAACTCTTTGCCCAGACCTACATAGATCAGAAGAATTTCTATTTTTCAAATGTTTTTATAGTTTCACATTTTATAATTAAGTTATTGATTTGTTTGAGTTAATTTTTGTGTAAAATGTGAGATAGGTGTTCTTTAGGTAGGTGTTCATTTGTATTTCTTATGAATATCCAGTTAATCAAAAATCATTTTTGAAGTTTGTCCTTCTAATAAAGTGCTTTTGCATATTTGTCAAAAATTGTTGGGACATATTTATTTATGTCTGTTCCTGAGTTCTTTGTTTTGTTCAATTGATTTATATGTCTGTCTACTGATATCACATAACATTGATTATGTGCGTGTGCATGTACTCAGTCCTGTCTGGCTCTTTGCAACCCCGTGGACTGTAGCCCACCAGGCTCCTCTGTCCATGGGGTTTCCCAAGCAAGAGTACTGGAGTGGGTTGCCATTTCCTCCTCCAGAGGATCTTCTCAATCCAATGATGGAATCAGAATCTCCTGCGTCTCTTGCATTGGCGAGAGGATACTTTACCACTATACCACCTGGGAAGCCCTAAATAAAGGAAGGCAACTGTCCAGTGTGGAGCTTGAGCCCATGACTTTAGGATTAAGAGTCTCATTCTCTACAGACTGAGCTAGCCAGGCATGTATTATTTGAAACAATATGAGACAGTATGATTTTTCCTACTTATGTTTCTTTATAAAAGTCGGTTTAGATACTGTATAGCCTATAGTTTTACATAAACATCTTAGAGTAAGTTTATTTTTGTTTACAGCATAATTAATTTTTTAAATTTGAATTTATCCCTTTCTTTCCACTCTCCAGTATCACATACACACATACGTGCCCACACCTAGACACTGCAGGATTCATTTTTTATATATTAAACAGACATCTTTGAGTTGTAATTCATCTGACAATTAGCATTACTGTTTACATAAATTTGGCAATAACCAGTATTCCTTAGTGACTGTTGCTTCTAAGCAATCTTGGGGTCCTCATATAAATCAACATACTGTTGGATATAAATACCTTCTTGATCCCACTCTATTTTTGAAATAGATTAGTCAAAGAGATAACTGTGGAAGTCATTTCCATGAATTTAATAGTGAGGTCATTCACAAATTAATTCTGCACTTTCCCTCTGACCTTTCTAAAAAATACAATAATGACTCTGATAGAGTTCAGTTTTTTTTTTTTTTTTTTAATACCACCAGCTTCTGTTAAACAGATCTCCTTCTCTATACTCAGAAAAGTGGAGCTGCTTCTTCCTTTATATGTCTGCTTTCCTAGTCAAAGATCTACCTGTCACATTCTTAGAATGCTTAGAGTACACACACACACACACATACACCCCAATCCAATCCTGATAGCCGTTCTAATAATACCAAGTTTGCAGAATTGGCCTGTTCATCATTCTACCTCAGAGCTTCTTTAGCTCATCTCCTGGTTTCAGTTATGATGAATCACACCATGTATCCCAATTGAGATTAATTTCTACATTGTGCATTTATCTTTGTAATTGCTAGATATAGTCTAAACCCTGAATGTAAAATGTCATAGTTTATAAGACACACAGCATGAAAAACTCATTGGAAAAGACCCTGATGCTGGGAAAGATTGAAGGCAAAAGGAGAAGAGGGAAGCAGGAGGTGAGATGGTTGGATAGCATCACTGACTCAATGGTCATGAACTTGGGCAAACTCCAGGGTATAGTGAGGGACAGGGAGGCCTGGTGTGCTGCAATCCATGGGGTTGCAAAGAGTAGGACATGACTTAGTGACTGAATAACAACAACATGAAAAACATCATAAATTTATGTTTAAAATGTAATGTACTTTGTGATTACAATATATAATGAGCTTAGTTGAAGATCTTTCATTGTATGTATAATGTGTATCAAAATGTATAAATAATATCTGACATTACTGTTAGGTCTTTAATCATTTTTATATATGATGTTACAGAGTATTCTAATTTCATTGGTTTACATGTAGCTGTCCTGTTTTGTCAGTACTACTTACTGAAGAGACTGTATTTTCTCTATTGCATGTTCTTATCTCCTTTGTCATAGATTAGTTGATCATGAGTGAGTGAGTTTATTTCTGAGTTTCTGTCTTGTTCCATTGATCTATATATCTGTTTTTATGTCAGTACCATGCTGCTTTGATGATTATATCTTTGTAGTAGAGCCTTAAATCAGGGAGCATGATTACTCTTGCTCTGTTCTTTCTTGAGACTGTTTTGGCTTCTCAAGATCTTTGGTATTTCCATGCAAATTTTAAAACTATTTGTTCTATTTCTGTGAAAAATGCCATTGTTATTTTCATACGGATTGCATTGAATCTATAGATTGTCTTGGGTAGTACGGTCATAAGTTTTGTTTTCTTTTTTGATGCAGTGGTAAATGAGATTGTTTCCTTAATTTCTCTTTTTGATACTTTGCTGTATCAAATGCAACAGATCCTTGTATATTAATCTTATAACCTGCAACTTATAAAAGTCACCGATGAGCTCTAGTAGGTTTCTAGTGGTGTCTTTAGGGATTTTCTGTGTATTGTATCATGTTATCTGCAAACAATGACATTTTTACTTCTCCCATTCCAATTTGGATTCCTATTATTTCTCTTTCTTCTCTGATTCTGTAGTCAGGACTTCCATAACGATGTTAGAAAAAAGTGATGAGGGTGGGCATCCTTGTCTTGTTATTTTGTAATTAACTGTAAATGGAAGGAACCTTGACAATAGTATAAAAATTAATTAAAAATATATTTTGATGCACATGCAGCCTACAACTGCTCTCTAGATTGCTTTTTAGTGTACTGTATATATGCAAATATATTTATAGAGTAGTTTGAAAGCAAGCGAAAGATGTACTTTTAAAATACGGGGAATGATTATGATGATAATTAAGGCAATTAATCTGATATTGTTGAAATGCCTAGGTACAACTTGAACTTATTTTTAATGAGTATATTTTATTGACTAGGTGAATTGGATGTTAACTCTGCCATTAAGTAGAAGACAAAAATATTAGAGTAAACTTAAAAAGGAGAAAAATCTTATTTTGAAAATAAATAATATACTCGTCTAAGATGCTTCTTTTTGGAATTTCTCAGGAAAGAAGTAACTGAAAATACACAGGGTGGGTCAAAGTACGTTCCTGTCTCTTAAGGCACCATCCCACTCTGGATCTAGCTCCATAAATACTCTTGTCCCTGGTGTACCATCTTTTTCCCTCAAGTTGTGTATGTGTAAAGATCTCATACAACTGCTCCCAGCCATGGTGATTCAGGGCTGTCATGAAGTGTCAGCAACCATGATGAGTATCAAAATGTGTCAAGAACTAAATAAAGACCAGGGGCTGAATAAAGCACCTGGACACAGAAAACTATACATCATCTCCTTTGCTTCCTTTGTGAACGTTGGCATATACAGTGTATTTTTAGCAGGAAGGGATGGGATGATTTTGCTTAATGCTCGACAGCTGCTCATTAGGCAGATCAGAATGAGATAAGCAGAATGAGATACTGGTTAAAATTGCAGAGTAGGTGCCAGGAGTATTAGATTTCAAGTCTTGTTCACTAACCTTGGGTGACCTTGAAGACTTATCTTCCTCTTGCTCTTCCTGGATTCTCTAGACTTAAAGCTAGGGCAAGCACATTTTCCCAACATATCAATGGCTTTAGCTGGAATTTGTAAAACTCTGAGGTTCTTGAAGTCACAGGTTTCTTTTAAAATCATTGCCCCCAAATTATGTCATTGTGGCTATTCCATTTAGATATGAGTTTCATGAAGAATAAAATGTAAGATGGATATAGGAATGGAATTGTTGATAAAGTTTGATTTGGTGAAAATCTACCTTTGTTGATATTGGAATTTTTTTTTAATCAAATAAGCCTCAAATGCTTACATTGTTGGGCTTCCCAAGTGGCTCAGTGGGTAAAGAATCCACTTGCAGTGCAGGAGACGCAGGTTTGGTCCCTGAGTCGGGAAGATTCCTTAGAGGAGGGCATGGAAACCCACTGCAGTATTCTTGCCTAGAGAATCCCATGGACAGAGGAGCCTGGCAGGCTACAATTCATAGGGTCACAAAGAGTAGGACACGACTGAAGCAGCTGAGCATGCACACACACTTATCTTATGTATGTTAGTCGCTCGGTAATGTCTAACTCTTGATGACCCCATGGCCTTATAGCCTACCAGGCTCCTCTGTCAATGGAATCTTCCAGGCAAGAGTGGGTTGCCATGACAAGCACACTTACCTTGTCATTAGATCATTCTGTTTCACCTCAACCCAATTAAATGCATCCAAATATGATATGCACAATCAAATGCAAGCATATACTGTGGTCGGATTGAGTGAAGGTAGTCAGTTGCAAAATTCAGTAACTTTCTGGTTATCCACCATCCAGTGCTTTTTCATCTAGCCACTCTTTCCCAGCTGGAGAGATGAGCTGCTCTTTCATTTTGCGACTTCTAAAAAAAATGAGACTTTCAGTTATTCAATTATTGAGGTTAGCAAAATGAATGAATTTCATTGTCAGTATTTAAAAACATTTTTGGTCTATAACCTGAGCTTCTTTTTCAGACCCTTGAATTATAAGACAATAACTTAATGAAGAGATGAAATTGGCTTCTTTCAAAGAAATTACTTTACATTCCAGCATGTCAGGAGTTCAAAAGAGTTTTGTATTTCTTCAATAGTGATGACTGTGGTGAGTGTTTCACTGTAGACTGTTCCTTTTCAGTATAATATTGACAATATTGATCTGATTGCTGGAAAATGTATAATTTGACCTTAGCTTGTTAACATATAATTTTTAAAGTAGCGTTGTCCTCTTTCATGTTTTACCACTTATAATGGTAATTTGAATGAGCAATATTTTAAAAAATCCTGGTAGTGAAAACATGGTGCAGCTGTAGTCTGATCCATGTAAATGGACTTAGTGATGGTCTCTGATAGGGCTGATCACCTGGAGAAACACGAGGATCCTAAACAGTGAGCCAGGCTGATTCTGTATCCTGCTGAGAATACATAAGCCAATGTTGGCTCTTGGCTTCCACAAATAAGTTGCCGTGGTCAGCATCTATGATTCCAATGAGCCTCTGCTGCCAACATCTGAGATGCTGTGGGCCTATGCCAATGTTCAGACTGAGTCTGTGCCCGAGTTCCTCAGGACATTCATGTCCTCAGTGCATTTCTGTGCACAGATGTGACTCACTGTATATGTTTCCATTACAATGGGTGACACAGTAATAAAGCCATTTCTTCTTTAAACACTGTTTTTATCAGGCCCCTCCAAGAAAAATATAGTGTAAAATGCACACACAAAACCAGATGCCAATGCTGTAAGTTTTCCCAGGGAATGCAGTTCAGGGTCCCACATTCCATGAAGATGCAAGAAAAAAATGACACCAAGAAACACACATGATGGGCAGTCAGCACATAATCAAATGATGATAATGAAGCTGGATAAATTGTCACAGCCTGTGAATAAGTCATAGGTCAAATTCATTTTATCTTTTGCTTCAATTCAAGTTGGTTTTTAGTACTGAAGCCCACAAAAGGGAAATGCCTCAACAATTCTTAGCCTATGGTCAATATGAGTAGAAGAGGGGGTATAACAATAGGTACTAATGAGGAACATTTGAGGAAAGTAAAATCTCTACTTTTGGCAATACATTTTCCTCTAGAAGATAAAACCAGTCAATATTTTGGAAATATTTAAGTCTTCACTAAAACATTGAGCTTTATCTGATCTTGGTAAAACTAATTCTTGTAGCCAAAAGTCAGCCAATATCTGCTTTTTTTTTCCCCACAGAAAATTCACATAGAATATAAGTCAACTTCTTAATGAAAATCTGGTTTCAGCTAACCACAGAGGGTGAAACAGGTAAAATAAGTTAACTCCTCTCTGCTAGAGCTAGCTTTTTTTTTTTTTTTCCTTTGACAAACACCCCCTGCTACCCAGGGTACACTTCTCTCTGAGAACTGTGTTTTCCCCAAGATGAGCCCTGAAGGATGTGTGGACCAAAGGACTTTGCTCTCTGGACCAGATATGACTGGGGGACAACTACTGAACTCAGACTGAGTAAGCTCATTGGTTGACCAGCTGTCCATTTTGTATCTGTTGCTGATGTTTGTTGCTATTGTTCAGTTCTAAGTCATGCCCAATTCTTTGATACCATATGAATTGTGGCCAGGCTTTCCTGTCTTTCACTATTCCCTGACTTTCAAGCAAGAATTCCAAACAAGAGTCTCCAAGAGATGAAATTGAATTCTGTTCCCCTTGAGTGTAGCCTGGATTCAGCCACTCTCACTAATGAATGACAAACATGATATATGACACTAATGAGATTAGGTTATAAAAAGATGGTGATCTCTGTGTTGAATTCTCTTGCTCTCTCTCTGTGATCTCTCACTGAGGGGGAAGCAAGCTGTTCTGGCTTTTAATCAGCCTTCTGTGAGGCCCATGTGGTGAAGACCTAAAACTTCTGGTCAACAGGCAGAGAGGAACTGAGTCTGCCAACAACCCCAGTCTTGAGCTTGGAAGTGCAAACCTCTCATCCTAGTTGAATCTTTGGATGAGTGTACCCCAAGGTGAGAATGTGACCGAAACTTTGTGAAAGACCTTGAGTCTGAACCATACAGATGAGATGCTGTCAGAGTCTTGGCTTTCAGAAATTGTGTGAGATAATGCATATTTATTATTTTAAGATGTTGAGTTCAATTTGGGGGTAATTTGTTACATAGCAATAAAAAACGATACAATTGGTTTCCATGTAATAGTGGTAAAACTCTTGTATCCACATCTCCAGTCTGTTCTTGTATCCGCTTCTTTTAAAGACATCCCCTCCCCTCCCTGTGACTTAAACAATTCTAATTTCCAAAGATTCTGTCTTTGGTCCCCTTTTCTTCTTACTCCAAAATCTTAGGTGATCTTATTTTCCTATAAAGCTTTAAAAATCCATCAAAACGTACACATTGATATCCATTGTCTTGACCAAGGTTTTTTAGCTGTGGAACTTTCAATAATTTGGATAGGATCAGCCTTGTTGGGGGGAACTCTCCAAGGTGTTGTAAGATGTTTGACAGCATCCCTACTCTAGATGCCAGGAGTAGCCTCCAATCCCTCAGCATTGAACACCAAAAATATCCCCACATGTTGCCAACTATAACCCCCAGAATGGCAGTTAATAATATAGTTTTCTGAGGGTAACTGTTCTAGACCATTGTGCAGAGATTCAGATACATAGATCCATCCATCTATCTAAGGTTTACTGAAGGTCTCCACTTGCATAGTAGTCTAGTAGATGAGAATACCAGACCACCTTACCTGCTTCCTGAGAAATCTGAGAAATGTGTGCAGGTTAAGAAGCAATCATTAGAACTGGACATGGAACAACAGACTGGTTCCAAATTGGGAAAGGAGTACATTAAGGCTGTGTATTGTCACCCTGCTTATTTAACTTATATGCAGAATACATCATGCAAAATGCAGGGTTGGATGAAGCACAAGCTGGCATCAAGATTGCCAGGAGAAATATCAATAACCACAGATATGCATATGACACCAGCCTTATGGCAGAAAGTGAAGAGGAACTAAAAAGTCTCTTGATGAAAGTGAAAAAGAAGAGTGAAAAAGCTGGCTTAAAGCTCAACATTCAGAAAACTAAGATCATGCCATCTGGTCCTATGATTTCATGGCAAATAGATGGGAAAACAATGGAAACAATGACAGACTTTATTTTCTTGGGCTCCAAAATCACTGTAGATGGTGACTGCAGCCATGAAATTAAAAGATGCTTGCTCCTTGGAAGAAAAGATTTGACCCAACCTAGAAAGCATATTAAAAAGCAGAGATGTCATTTTGCCAGCAAAGGTCCATCTAGTCAAAGCTATGGTTTTTCCAGTAGTCATGTATGGATGTGAGAGTTGAACCATAAAGAAGACTGAGCACCGAAGAATTGATGCTTTTGAACTGTGATGTTGGAGAAGACTCTTGAGAGTCCCTTGGACAGCAAGGATTGACAAACCAGTCAATCCTAAAGGAAATCAGTCCTGAATATTCATTGGAAGGACTGCTGCTGAAGCTGAAACTCCAATACTTTGGCATCTGATGCAAAGAGTCAACTCATTAGAAAAGGCCCTGATGCTGGGAAAGATTGAGGGAAAGAGGAGAGGGGGACAACAGAAGATGAGATAGTTGGATGGCATCACCGACTCAATGGACCTAAGTTTGAGCAAGCTCCTGGAGATTGTGAAGGACAGGGAAACTTGACGTGCTGCAGTCCATGGGGTCGCAAAGAGTCGGACATGACAGAGCGACTGAACAACAACAACTTCACCACAGCCAACTTTGATGTTTAGTATTGCCTTCTCATCATTTTGTTGTTAAGCCCATATTTTGTGTTGGTCTCTTCCCTGTGTTGGTCTCTTCCATGCCTTTGCACGTGCCTCTCCTGCCTAGAATGTGATCTGCTTTCCTCTTCATCGCGCTTATTCTCAACCAGCTCTTAAATCTCATCTAGAATGACACTTCTTCAAGGAAGACCTCTCTGATTGCCACAGACTAGGGTTAGTCCCTCTATCATGAGCTGAGGCAGTTTCTGCCTCTTCTTCTTAAGAGTTACAATTATCTTTGAAAATTTGAGTGTTTGTCCCAACACCAAGAATTTCAGCTTCATTAATGAGAGTATCTGTCCATATTCCTTCACCTTTATATAGCTTATACCTGTGGAGTGTGTTTTCACCAGTTTCCCTGATGGCTCAGATGGTAAAGAGTCTGCCTGCAGTGTGGGAGACCCAGGTTCAGTCTCTGGATCAGGAAGATCCCCTGCAGATGGGAATGGCAACCCATGCCAGTATTTTTGCCTGGGAAATTCCATGGACAGAGGAGCTTGGTGGGCTGCAGTCCACGATGTGGCGCAGCTGGACACGGTCAAGTAACTAAGACTTTCACTTTCATGCTAAACTTTAGGTTTGAGTCACTATTCCTCTAAGAGACAAAAACATTATTGAAATAATAAAATTCAAAACTGCTATCAGAGTTAATGAACCAACTGGTGAAACTGTGCACAACATAAATAGCAAAATATAAACAAAGAAAAGTGAACTTTGATTCTGAAAAGTGTCAAAATACTTCAGATTTAAAAGTGTAAATAAAAATGCTTTCTTTTTACCAGAAATTACAGTACAACAGATATAGTTAAGCACACTAAAATATACTATGTGGCTAAATGTAATGTAATAATTAAAATTTAAGAAAACTGACATATTTAGAAGACTAATTAAACCCATGTCTCTCTAAAATAAAATTTTATTCAGAAAATAAAACCGAGACTATAAATCTATATTTGTTAACAAGGAAGTATTTGTGTGTTTCTAAATACACATTCCAACACATATATTTTTTCACACAGTTAAGTGAAAAAAAGAAAGTTTACAAAATATGGATATGACTATGACAATTTTCATAAGAATGTGTGTTTTGTGTGTCCCGAGAAACATGGTAGTGTGGGGGGATGATGTTTGGACAATGGAATTCTATTATTACTTTATGTACTGTTTATGATGCATATCTATTTTGTTTACAATCAGAAGAAAAATGCTAGATTATTTTGGAAAAATAATAAAAAATAAACTTAAAGATCTTAAATGTTTGTCCCATGAAATAAAATGTATCTTAAGAATTTTAGCCCCAAAGATCTTTCTCCTGGAGATATTGTTTCTTTAAAAAAAAAAAAAAAAAGAATCTCTGCTGCCGTATCCTATCAAAAGCTTTCTCCCATAGCTTCTAACTCCAATGCCAGCTTTCAATAATGTAATCCTGCATATTTATACAACTATCAAAATTCAATTTAGAATTTTAAACCTTCCTAAAACTCATCCATCACATTAGTAAAGAAAATTGGGTTACGCCTTACATCCCAAATGAAAATTAAAGCCATCTGCTAATTCCATAGCAGACTTCACCTAACTGTTTTGCAAAAGCATGTAACTTGAGTAAAAAGAAAAGAAGCAAGTAGAGTCTCAGATCTTCTTTAATCTTTGTCTGAGCACCATGCACTGGGGACCCGGCCATCAACAGAGGGGAGTCTTTTGCACAGGGGGCTTCTTCACAAAAGAAACTGCCTTATTTGTCCCTGAATTTTGTTTTGGTTTCATCATGATTAGCAAATGAACTGGACTCAAGGTGGCTCAGAGGCAGACTGTTAAACCACCGCCTTATCTTTCTTTTGCCGCAGATTTTCTGCTGAAGCCTAGGGGCCAAATTTAGAGAGGCTGATATAACAGATGTGTTCATAAAATTGAATGCATCCCTGTCCTGTCTATCAAAGAGCCCTCAAAAATTTCCCCTTGCACAATGTTCTGATTTTCTTGTCCTGCCTGTAAAGGTCCCAGTAGGGCAAGTTTCTGCCCCATCTTCTGAGCAGGCTGGCAGTCCTGGCTTTGAGACTGTTTGCAGTGAGGTCTTTGCAAATAAGCCCAAGTTACATCATGTCAACCTCAAATGAAATCATAACACAAAAACAAAACATTCATAAATTGAGAGAAATTACAGAGCACCAAATGAGATACAAGAATTTTATCTCCTCATTTGTATATTCCTGTTTCCTTGTCTATAAACATATGTTTGCACATGCTGTGTATTGATAGATTAACATATAAAATTACAACTTTGCATTCATAACACTGTAGTTAAGGTTGTCTCCACATTTATATTTCTTAGGTTTTTTTTTTATCTGAACCGTAAACATCCTTTCTGGGCTGAAACTTTGGCATAGGGTGAAAAACTAGAAGTGTGTTAATCTTTCTTCTAAACATGAAATAAATTTCATAGAAATGCTTAGATCCTTTTCAATATTTTTTTAGTCGACCTAATAAAAACATTCTTTAAAAAATTAAAGTTTAAAAAATGTATACATATAAAATGCTAATAATGATTTCAAACAGAAAACAAATAGAATACTTTTCAAGAATCTAAAAGATTTATAAATTTGAAAAGATAATAAAACTTTAAAAGTCAAATTTATTTACTGGTTAGGTTATTTATTATATTTATTGAAATTTTCATTATTCTCGTAGCAGTTCTGGACACTAATTTCTTTAACCAAGTTGCTTGTTTGTTTGTATAGATATTCCTTTTATTGATCAGAAAAATGTGTTTTGAAAATTAAATCTCTAACAACAATGGGTTAAACACAAGGTAAATGATTTTCAAATCACACAGAGTTTGTTTTATTACTTAAGAATATTTGTAAGTCCTTGTTTTGATACTTTCCAAACATTCTCCAAAAAACCTTTCCTTTCTATTTGTTTTAAATTTTGGAAGTGAGAAAAACGTCTATTTTGTGGAATGTCGGACGTATGTTTATTCACAGTTAGCTGTGAAGCATGTGGAGTAAATTTTCCTTACGGAACACAATGTTACAAGTTCAGACTGGGAAATATATGGCTGAAATGCTTTGGGGGGTTGCACGTTGAATTTGAAAATCCGTCATGATATTTGGCGATTCTAAGGAGTTCAGTTACAGCTATGCAAACACACACACAGTATATCAGAGCATGGAGGGGGAAATAAATGAGCAATTGTCCAGAGTTGTAAACACAAACTTTGACTTATCACCCCCATGTTGCTAAGCTATGCGCTGGTGCCCAAAGGCTCCGTTTTCCTGTAGCCTGACGTCTGCTGCTGCTGTTCCCCTGGGAGTGTGAAGGTACCTGGGCTCCACTGCCCTGGAGCCTACAGCATGTATGATTTAGTTCCCCTGCATCCGTCAACACTCACCATGCTGCGCTTTTGGACCTGCTTACACTTCACTGCCTAGCAGCAAATGCTTCATGGCACCATTCCCTGTGGACTCGATCAGACTAAGTCACTCGCCTTGCAAGCCGGGAGGCTAGTGATGGGTCTGAACCAGGAAGAGCCAACAGATCTAACACAGGGCAGAGACTGGCATTACTCAAAAGGCTGAGCTTAGACTTTATTTCCTGCTCTGTAAAATATACATCTCACACGCTTCGCTTCCCTACTGCTTTTTTTTTTTTTTTTGGTGGGTGGGAAGGCATAAACATTTCCATTTTTTAATTTTTAATTTTTTTTTTACATCAAGGTAGCACTTTACAAATTCAAACGATTCTAAACTTAGCTTATTCATACCCTGAAATTTTCAGCAGGAAAGGTAGATGGTTTCTGAAGTCTTTATTCCTCTTGTTGAAATGGGTAGGCATTTTGGAGAAAGAGGGATTTCTTTAATACATTAATAGGCCCTTGAAATTCAGAAAATAAAGATTATTATCCATTTTTTTTCCTACCTGTCCTTTAATCCAGGAATAATGGGAGAACAGGTAAAAGAAAAAGGTCCTGTCCAAAATGGTGTGTAGCATATGGACCCACTGATAGTAATTCAATAAATGATTGCAGGAGTGAGTGCATAAATGCACAAGAGAAGTGTTGTTTTTTAGTAGGTAGATGGCCATTTTACCCACTCATGTCCTGGAAATATTCCTTTTTAAAATTAACTTTTACTAGAATACAGTTGCTTTTCAATGTTGTGCTAGTTTCTACTGTACGGAAAAATGAATCTGCCGGACATATGCACATCCTCTCCCTTTGGATTTCTTTCCCACTCAGGTCATGTCTTAATATGACTTCTCTTAAGCAGAAAACCTGTCACCTGGCATTAGCGTGGTTTATCACATCACTGTGAAATTTAAAGTGACTGCCTAACTGTCTTCTGTCCTTTCCTGCTCTTTCTAACTCCTGGTTATCTCATCTGTTAACAACAAACCTGGACTCTCATAGTATTAGTCATATTTAATATTATATGTAATATATTTATATATATTATATACATATATTTCTTACTATGTATTAAGCAGAGTATCAGCATACTTAAAGTATTGTTCAGACTTACAATATCATGACACTGTCAGTGTTTCTTAATACCAAAGCTACGTCACACTCTTAACTTGTATTTTGACCACATGCAGCCACTACTCCTATTACAGTCTAATCTTCCAACCTTCTGGTTTTTGTTTTTTTTTTTTAACTTTGGTTTGGTGTATTATTTAGTTTAGAATATAGCCATATTTGCATTATCTACAGAACTCTCTCACACAAAGTAGGGGCACAATAAACATGTGTTGAATGAAGAGGCTTTCCTCTTCTTTACACAAAGAATTCTCTCAGTTCCAAGATCTTAAGAATTTTAAAAAGGTATTTCCTAATATGCTGATGGACTTCAATATGCTATGTGAAATTCCTATGTCATAACAGGTATTTAAGCAAAGCAAATAGTCTTGTGAGTTTATATAAGCAAAGAGTCTGTGAGTCTTTATTTGTTTGATGTTTAGTTCCTAAAGACCTAAGAACTTCCGTGCTGGGTTAGAACTGTGGTCTATCCAACAGAGTATTTTATATCTGGAAGTGGTACCAAGACATCGATTGTGAGAAGACACAGCTGCCCTCCCAGGCATTAGAGGTGTGTTCCAGAACACCTTACTTTTCTTCAATAATCTAGAATGAGTCCTTCATACTTGAAATTATGTTTTGGAATCATTTGTTTAAATACTGTGAAGTTGAAAGTGTTAGTCTCTCAGTCGTGTCTGACTCTTTGTTGACCCCATAGATTGTAGTCCACCAGGATCCGCTGTCCATGGGATTTCCCAGGCAATAATACTGGAGGAGGTTGTCATTCCCTCCTCCAGGGATTCTTCCCAACCCAGGTATGGAACCTGGGTTTCCTGTACTGCCAGCAGACTTGTTACCGCTGGGCCATCAGGGAAGTCCCTTAAATACTAGGCCAGAACTCTTGTGTATGCTATCTGTTATATAAAGACCATTTTACATACCATATAAGTAAAGTATTCAGTACTTAAGTATTACATCAGTAGTACAGAATATCCATGTATAAGACTATGAATAGTTTGGTTATATGTTTTTCTCCAAGCTGAACTCCTTTTAAGTTTAAGAGAGTTCCTAATTCTAACAAAGTCTGCTAACAGCCTGATCACATCCTTCATGATTTCAAAAAGTTTAGTTCTATTGCTTTCCATCCTTCTCTCTCTGGACTGAAGAAATCGCATCTTTCTATTGTGTCCTCATAGAGAAATGGCCCTGTGCCATTCCACTTTTAAAAATTTTGAGTCATCTTACAGGCTCCAAAGTGAAAAAAACAAAAAAGGAAGTTCTATGTAATTTAATTTCACAGAAGTCAAGAAAATTGCACCCCTGATATAATTTGGGAAAGACAGCCTTTGAAAACACTTGGACAATCACTGTGCCCCAAGACTTACAGGAAATCAAGGTAGCCCTCACAGTTGCTTTCACCATCGTCTTTCTGGTTCACCATTGGCATCAGTGGCTGCATCAGAGGCACAACCTGCTACCAATACTTCTTCAGACACTATCGGCAGTCAGAGGATCAGCAATGATTTCTGCCCCTACTACACTATAGTGTACTACTACACACTTACTCAATGTGTTCAACATCAGACACCTGCACAGATTCACTCGTCAAGACATGTTCTGGCATAGACACTGGGGCTTAAGTAACATCAGAAGCTGAAACAGCATCTGGGGCTGTGCACTCTGCTAAAGACACTTCTTCTTCGGTTCCACCTGAGTCCAGCACTTGCTCAGGAATGATGACCTTCTCAGATACGTGTGCTTCTTACACAATATCTGAGCACTGAACATGCTCTATAATAACATTCTGGATAGCATCTTGGATTACAAACTGAGCCTGGGTCACTGGGAACAAAGTTAGACACAGTTACGTCTGAATCCACAACATCTGAAACAAAACGTCTCTTGAACTTCCACAACTGCATCACCATCCATGTGTGTAGCATTAGCTCCTCATGGGACTGCTGTGATGCTCAAATGGGAATATATGAGAAGTGTTCTGAAAAACTGTGGCATCAAAAAAAGCAAGCTTGGCTCTTGTGGGTGTAATTCAAGTCCATCTCCGCCCATGGCCATTAATTCTCTCCAGTCCCAACTCCTGATGGGTTTGTGGGTGGCCGGTGATGGCGACCTCCCATCCTTCTTTTGCATGGCTTCTTCTGCTAGCAAATGAGTCTATTCTGCCCCTCCACCGTCTTGAATTTACAGATGGCATTTGCAGAGACTAGCATCAGAGTCTACATATTTTTTTAGCCCATCTGTATATAAAGGTGGCCACATGTAAAATTGCAAACACAGTGGCTACTAAGAGGAGGATCTTTCTTTGCCCACTAAGGGTCACTCACTCTTAATACCATTCTCCAGAAAGAGAAAGGCTGTGGAAATTCAATATTCTTCACAACTCAATCTAATCATCGCTCCTTTTTACTGACTATGGACAGAACTCCATAGAGATGCCTTCAGAGACTCCATGTTAGATTCGGTCGCTAGTCAAGTATATGACTCAAAGCAAACTGGAGAAGATCCTATGAAAGCAAATCATTGGATGGAATTCTCAGACTCAGTCTTTTGTGATGCGGTCTCCTCCTCCAGATGCGGGAAACAGGAACTCTACTGCCCAGCCCAGGGCTGCTCATCTGGTGAGGGAAAATTCCAAAACCTAGATGAGGAACGCAGAATGTGTTTATAAAGGAATTGTAGATGCCTTCTAATAAATCTGGATGTGCTTAACAAAATCCCCAAGGAATACAAAAAAAGTCTGGATGTGTTTTCTCAAATAACTATTTAAAGCATATTAGAGTATTTTAATTGCACTGGGGAGTTTTCAAAGCATATCAGGACAAAACAGCGGAGTAGAGGCCCCAATATGCTAATGAATAGATAGCTAGACCCCTGAAATAAACCCGCAACACTCCATTAATCAGGCAGTAATTGAATTGGCACAGCGCTTTTCTGCAAACTACATGATAATTGAAAAACCAAACCTGGCAGCGGTGAGGGTAAGGTTGTCCACATTGGGGTATAACAGGGCATCCTCGTTCCTGTTGTAGGTGGGCAGCTAGCTCCCTTGTCAGGAGGTTTGCCTGGGGAGAAAGCTGCCTGCTCTCTGAGTCCAGGGCAACTGTCTCCTGCTGCGATGACCTTTTAGGCACATGATACCCAGTGGCCAAAAGCATGACCCTATAGAAACACATGTAATGGCTGATATGTTTTCCTCTGTTACCTAAAGACATCTGCCAATTAATGTGATTATAAAATAATAGTGAGGAACAGATGTTTCATTTGCTAATTTTATATCTGACTGTTTGAAAGCTAGCTACCTGGGGATTTAACTGGCAAACACTACTTTGCTTACCAGAAAAGAAACAATGCATGTGTTTCCCCCTACACACACACAGCTGATATGGTATAATTCTGGATATTAGTTGTCTGAGTAAGAGCTCAGTGAGAGGGAGACTGATTGCTTCTAAGTGAAGAGAAGAAAAATAGCATTTTAAGCCTTTTTACTGCAAACAAAACATTAAGGATATTGCTATACCAAAAAAAAAAAAAAGCTGTTGCAATAAAAGAGTTTTGCTTGTCATACTGCAATGACAATGGGTGGAAACAAGATGCAGATAAAATGAAGATTGACATGAGTTTTTCATTTAGAACTTTAAAACAAATCATTTTGAAGAACCTGAAGACTTTGTACATTTGTCAAACTTTTAACTATACAGGTGAAGTGTAAAGAGGCCTTCCCAGGTGATGCTAGTGGTAAAGGACCTCCTTGCCATTGCAGGAGATTTAAGAGATGCAGGTTCAGTCCCTGGGTCAGGAAGATCCCCTGAAGGAGGGCATGGGAAACCACTCCAGTATTCTTGCCTGGAGAATCCCTTGGACAGAGGAACCTGGTGGGCTACAGTTCATGGGGTTGCAAAGAATTGGACATGACTAAAGCCAATTAGCATACACACACAAAGTGTAAAGAACATGAAATCACGGGGAAAGAGTGAAATTTGGAGAACTAGAGAGATATTTTAAGAAATTTAGAAAAAATGTATAAAATAATAATTTAAATATTTTATTCTTATTACTCATTTTCTTCTCCATTGAAGGTACACGCATTGTGAAATATACTTGAGATGCTTTTTCTCAGTCTTGGCTCTTAACCTGAGTCAGATCCTTCTTATGGTGGTGGACCTTCACTGTTTGAGTCCCCAGAAGCTCCCTCTAGGTGGAAGTTTCTTTTCCTGTTCATTATTATGAGCCTTTATTAAGGAAAGAACTTGGATTTGGGTACTGGTTATGCCCCTAGCTCTATTCATATTAGGCAAGTTACCTAACCACTCTGCTCACTCTTCTTGCTTGTCCAAAGAGGAATTTGTATAAGATTAGGATTTCAGAAACTTTTAAAATGTATGCCCTATTTATGCTGCAGTTCATGGGGTCGTGAAGAGTCGGACACGATTGAGCGGCTTAACTTTCACTTTTTACTTTCGTGCATTGGAGAAGGAAATGGCAACCCACTCCAGTGTTCTTACCTGGAAAATCCCAGGGACGGGTAGCCTGGTGGGCTGCTGTCTATGGGGTCACACAGAGTCGGACACGAATGAAGTGACTTAGCAGCAGCAGCCTTTTTTATGAAAATAAAACCCATGGTTTTACTTTAACTTTTCAAATTTATAAAATAATATATGTAGCAGGATTTAAAGAACTCCCAAATCAAGGTTATATAGAAAATGGCTTTATTTTCAAATCTCAACTCCTCCCAAGCTTCAGAGAAGTTGCAAAACTTACCTAAAAGCCATCCAGGGACAGGTGTTACTTTCTGCTAGTCAGGAAATGACCTTGGGACTTTGACAGTGATGGTGTTTCCATGTGCCAGACTGCCTTGCAGTCCTCAAAACCTCTTACTTGGAAATTGAACTTGGTTGTCAGTAAAAGTATTTTCTTTTTCATTGTAGGATAATTGCTTTACAGTGTCGTGTTGGCTTCTGCCATACAGAGATGTGAATCAGTCATAACTATATGTATATTGTGTGCTCAGCTGCTTCATTCATGTCTGATTCGTGACCCCATGGACTATAGCCCGCCAGACTCTTTTGTCCATGGGACTTCCCAGGCAAGTATACTGGAGTGGGTTTCCATTTCCTCCTCCAGGGAATCTTCCCGACCCAGAGATCAAACCCACATTTCCTGCATTGACAGGCTGGTTCTTTACCACCGAGGGAAGCCCATAAGTATAGTAAATACATTAATATTTAAAATGTTTCTCAATTTGCACTTAACGTAATTAAACACTAGCCAAGTGTCCACCAATGATCACCAACTCAAAAGACTACACCTATGCTACTGTGTTTTTCTTTTGTAAAACAAAGCAAACCCCAGGCATTTGAAAGTTGCTTTTCTTTTTTTTTTTTTATTTATTTATTAATTAATTTTTTTTTTTAATTTTATTTTTACTTTATTTTACTTTACAATACCGTATTGGTTTTGCCATACATTGACCTGGAGCTCTTCTGAAACTCAGAGGTACTTGGTTTCACTTTTTTATTTCAAGTGTTAGAGGATGAATTTTATTTTCTTGTTCGGCCACTGGCTCTTTTCATGCCAGCGGTTCCAGTTCCCTCTGCAGTGGACTGCCTCAGAAGTTACACTTTCGTCTCTAGCCCTAGTACTTCTAAGCATGTCCAGAACTGAACTTATCCACTCCAGACTGGACTTTGACCTTGGTATGTTGACTCAGAATGAACAAGCTTGGACTCATTTTCAAAGCATTGATTCCTCCTCACTTAACTCCTTTTTTTTTTTTTTTTTTAATTGCTTTATATTTTAGGTCCAAGACATTCAACTTTACCTCCAAATCATAACTCTTGTTTTCCCATTTCTCCTGTCGCTTCTTGTCCACTTGGCCGCTTCTGCAGTGGCCCCCAGAGTTTCTGATTCCATTCCCAAATGTGCAATCAATGTACCAGAACTGATTGATTGTTGCTGTTCAGTTGCTCAGTGGTTTCTGACTCATCACAACCCCATGGACTGCAGCATGCCAGGCTTCCCTGTCCTTCACTATCTCCCAGAGTTTGCTCAGTCTCATATCCATTGAGTTGGTGATGCCGTCCAACCACCTCATCCTCTGTCGCTGCTTTTCTTCCTGCCCTCTTTCTTTTCCAGCATCAGGGTCTTTTCCATTGAGATGGCTCTTTGCATCAGGTGGCCAAAGTATTGGAACTTCAGTATAAGTTCTTCCAAAGAATATTCAGGGTTGATTTCTTTAGGACTGATTTAGACCACTAGAATTGATAGTCCCTTTGCAAATGTAATCATGCATCCCTCCTCCAGACCCATTTAAAAACCTATGAGCTGCTTCCCACTGTGGTTAGAATAAAATAATAAAGTCATTAAACCAAGGTCCAGTCCTGATTTACCGCCTTTTTCCCCACCTCTTTTTCCTTCTTCCCATCCTCCCCTGCTCAATGAGTCACTTCCTCAGACACCACCACATCCTCGTGGCCAGCAGGGGCCAAATGGCCTGTAGACCCAGTGTTTTCCAACCCTTTTGCATTTCTTTCATCCTTTCAGTTTAGCTCAAAGAATATTTCCTCGAAGAGTCCTTTAATGTCTTCACAAGCTCCCCATCCCATCCCATTCCAATTGTTCCTGTTAATTCTTACATATAGCTTATCAGGATCTCCACTTCTGTGGTTCATCTGTTTACATTTTTATGATTTGTCTCCCACTGCAAGAAAGTACCTTCTGTGAGAACAGGGACTTTGGCTGTCCTTTTTCCTGCCACACTCCCAATGCCTAGGACAATGCTCAATCTATACTCATGAAATGGATAAAAAAAAAAAAAAAATGTTTCCACTGACAGCATATGCTTGCAGTCTGTGCAACTGTGGGGGAGAGACTAGCTCAGTGGTAGACACAAGCTAAGAGTCTGGGTCTTTTCCAAGTGTTTTCAGAAACAAAGAAATCAATAACCAACCCAAAGTTACCATATCTTTTTCTAAAAAAGAAAGAAAGAAACTCAGTTTTTAACACAACTCCACATCAATCAAATTTGACTCCATGGAAACAGATAGAAGAAAGTCAATCTATTTTAAAGCAAGAATAAAATAAAAACAAAGAAACTTGTGGTTCAGGGACTGCCAAATTTTTCCATAAAGGGCCAGGAATGTAAGCAATATTTTAGGCTTTGCAGGCTCATGCTACAGTCTCTGCTGTAACTACTCAACTCTGTTGTTACAGTGAAAGATGAGATGAAGATAAATGCGAGGGTGTGGTTGTGTACCATTAAGTCTTTATTTATTGACACTGAAATGTGAATTTCATGTAATTTTCAGATGTCATGAACTATTATTCACTTTTTTATTTTTTCCAGCATTTTAAACTGTAAAAATGTCCTTAGTTCACGCACAATATAAAAACCTGCTGTGGACCGGATCTGACCTGCAGGTCATTCTGTCACCCTCTCTTTTACAAATGCTAAACTCTCCCTAAATCTTCTGATTGCTAAGAATTGATGGTCGCCTTCAATTAGCACTTTTTAGAGTTTCTCACTCTGTGTGTATACTCTGGATCTTCTGAAGGCCTTTGCATCTCTGGCTTTGTTGCTAAGAATCCTCCTTGAGTGTCAAAGTCATGAATTGGTTTAGATACTACAAATGATTTTATTTCTCGATAACTTTCCTGTCTTGGTTTTCCCTATAGATGGGCTTTATTTTCTTAAGATTATTCTCATGCATCAATATTAGCCTGCAGACATTCTTCATCATTCTACCCTTGCTTATTCTACTCTATACTCATCTGTGTATTCCATTATTCCTTCCTCTCCAGTGAGACTCTAGGGGTTGGAATGTGGAGAGAAAGAAATAGAACATCACCCTTGTGATCTCAACGAGAAGTTCCTCTCTCCTTATGACTGCTTGAAATGAATCACAGAATTTCAACTAAAACACTCTTGCAATGGTAGGTTGCCTACTACGGTTTCTTTCTTTTCTTTTTTTTAATTGTCAGTTATGTATTCTTATCTCTTTCTTTCTGAGAACGATTTCTCCCTAGTCTTCCTTTCCCTGGATAAACATACCACCTTCCTTTTATTGGCAGAATAATAGTAACCCTCTCCTATAGGCTCCCTCTTCTGGATCTTCCTCACTATTCTTGCTCAAGGTTTTGAAATCCTTACAAATTTTCACCTCCATCCTGCTATCCTTCAAACCATGGCATTATTTAACTCCTTCCCTTCATTTCTGACCTACTAAAAAATATACTCTATGCCATGTTGTCCCCAGCTCTGCTAGTGACTCTCACTGCATAACCAAACCCCCTAGAATCCACTTTCTTGAAACAATTGTCATTTATTTTGTTCAGGGGCTTGTACCTGATGGGAATTTACAGGGACCTCTCATTTCTGTTCCATGTGACATCAGTGGGATAATTAGAGTGGTACCTGGAGGATCTTTTTAAAGAGCTTCCGTAAGGTCTGGAAGTGGGGGTTTGGGCTTCTTGGGTGACTTACAGCTTGATGTCTGGGTGCCAAGAACACGTATCCAAGAGACAGGAGGTGGAGCTACCAATTTCTTAAGAATGACTGAACATTATTATAATTTTTTTTAATTTTTATTAGAGTATAGTTGCTTTACAATGTTGTGTTAGTCTCTGCTGTGCAGCAGAGTTAATCAGCTGTACATAAACATGTATCCCCTCTCTTTTGGATTTCCTTCCCATTCAGGTCACCACAGAGCACTGAGGAGCGTTCCCTGTGCTCTGCAGCAGGTTCTCATTAGTCATCTATTTCATGCGCAGTAGTGTGTATACCGGAGAAGGCGATGCACCCCACTCCAGTACTCTTGCCTGGAAAGTCCCATGGACGAAGGAGCCTGGAAGGCTGCAGTCCATGGGGTCACTAAGAGTCGGGCACGACTGAGCGACTTCACTTTCACTTTTCACTTTCATGCACTGGAGAAGGAAATGGCAACCCACTGCAGTGTTCTTGCCTGGAGAATCCCAGGGACAGAGGAGCCTGGTGGGCTGCCGTCTATGGGGTCGCACAGAGTCGGACACGACTGACGCGACTTAGCAGCAGCAGCAGCAGCAGCAGTGTGTATATGTGTCAATCCCAGTCTCTCCGTTCATCCCACTTCCCCTTCCCCTTTGGTTTCCATATATATGTTCTCTACATCTGTGCCTCTATTTCTGCTTGGTAAAAGGATCATCTATACCTATTTTTAAGATTCCACACATATGCGTTAATATGCAATATTTGTCTTTCTTTTTTACTTACTTCACTCTGTGTGACAATCTCTAGGTCCACCACATCTCTACAAATGATCCAGTTTAGAATGACAGAACTTTAATACAGATGCATTTTATTGGCCAACTGATTACAGAGCATAGACAGGTGCAAGGAAACCCAGATCCCAACCTTTGTTGGGAAGACAGTCGTGTTTTAAAACCTCTCCTAAAACTTCCTTTATCGATAATCCAACCTCCAAGTTACAATTCCATTGCTTCCTTTAAATATTTCTTTGTGACCTTTCTTTGGCCCGCCTTTCTCTCTCTATTCTCATTTTCTTTCACACATGGGACTCTGTTTTTTCTTTATCCTCTTCCAGCCCTGATTTGCTTATTTGTTAATTTCACTTTTTTTCCTTGTTTTTGTTCCTTAAATTTTAGCCATCTCCTTGGGTCAATCTTCTATCTTCTGCCCTTGTTTCTAGGTGTTCTTCCTGAGTTCTGTAGCAGCAGTTAATAACTAGACTCTAATGACACCTAATTTATGTTTTCAGTCCCAGCCATTTCTGTGCCCCAGGGCTCCTTTCTTGTTGTGTGGTGCCAGTGTTATATTAAAGAAGAAAATTCCGCAGAGCTACCGTCCAGCTGTGTTGAGCTCTCTGCCTCTTGAGTACCCCTCCGTCCTTGAGTGACCCTGCCTTTGCTCACGCGGTGTTCCATACCCAGGATGCCCTTTTGCTGGTTGGGGTGAACTCCTGCTCATTCTCCAAAACCCAGTGTGTACTGTGAAACCTCCTTGACTTCCAGCAGATTGTGCCGAGTGGGTGCCCCAAAACACTGTGTTCTTTGAATGTGTGAGAGACGATCTCAGTTGCAATTCTAAGTGATTATAACCTTCAGCCCTATTCATAGATGTTCAACGCCTGCTCATTTGTTGTTCGTACAGCATAATTGAAGGGTTAAAATAAGCCTTTAACTGAAAAAATTGTGGATTGTTTTCAGAAAAAATCCAGGAATGTACGAATTTAAGGGAGTCAGTTACTTTGGCTTTTCCATACTTGTGTGAAACTAAAATTGGAGTTCTTATTTTTGTTTCATTTGAGCAGAGAGTGGGGGTGAGCTAACCTTCCAGATGTGGGACAAACTCTACTATTTAGATTGGGATCATATGTCCTTGCATTTAGCAACCAGGATGACCAAAACAGACTTATGGAGACAAGTTTGCAGTCCCCTTATTTGACTTCAGCTAATTTTTGAGAAATATGAAGTATGTCAAGCGGTCAGTTTTCCATCTCAGACCATTTACAATCAAAAGTAAAGTTGATAAACATCCAGCGTTTCCCCCCCCTCCACTTTTTAGTCCCCTCATCAAAGGAGAACATTCAAATTGTCCTGTGGGCAATTCCTATGAAGAGGTCTGTTGGTCAATATTTTGGAAACTATCAATATATGACTTAGGTCTTTAATGCCACATTCCAAATAACATTAATGACACCAAGGATGCTAGGACAGCAAACCACTGGTCTGATCCCATAAAGTCTCAGAGGAAACCACAGTCCTTTGATTCAAAAGACAAAGAAAGCTACATGGTGCTTTTTCAACAAACAGTTTCATCCTATTAGGCATTTTGAACTTCCAGGCTTCTACAAAGAAACTCTATACTTACTTAGAGTTGGTCTATTTTTTAAAAACATTTTTAGTAGCACATTGGGGAATATTGTTTTGAGCTATCTTGTTTCTTCTAATCATTGTCCCCCCTTCACTGGAGAATTTCCCATTACTCAGCAACATATGGATGAAACATTTATTCAGTAATCATGTCTGAACAAAGTAATCGTTCTCTCATTAACCAATTATTCTTCAAAATCAAATGGAACAAGCATATTTGCTAAAACAATTTACTTTAATAGACCCTATGGAATCAGATCTCACATATCTCAGGTTCAAATGGTTTAATTCAAAGATCACAGTGTAGATAACAGAAGTGGTTAAAACTTGGTTGTTTGAAGAGGGAAAGGATTTTTAAAAAATGAGAAGGTCTGTTTAAGCACAAGAATTCTTAATTTATCCAGTTCCTGCAGATTTCTTTTTTTCCCTTCTCTCCTATTTCATCAAAAGTTTGTGATTTGTTTTCACCTTTTCTACTTTTTAGAAAATGTTGGATAAACAGCCTAACCGAGGAAAAGAAGGGTGAGTGCTATTTATGTCCAGATGGGTTTTCCAGAAGAGTGAAACACAGTGGTTGGGAAAAGTAAATTACCTTAGAATTTCAGTGACCTCTTCAGTTCTGATAGAGAGCTAGAAGTATAAGGAAAAGGAAACAGCATGTTCAGGGTGTCACTGGGGTGGGGCATAAGTGTTAGCTGCTCAATCATGTCCTACATTCTGTGACCCCGTCAGGCTCCTCTGTCCGTGGGATTCTCCAGGCAAGAATACTGGAGTGGGTTGCCTTCTCTGGGGGTCTTCCTGACCCAGGGATCGAACTGAGTCTCCTGCATTGCAGACAGATTCTTTAGTGTTTGAGCCACCAGGGAAGCCCAAGAATATCAGAGTGAGTAGCCATTGCCCTCAAAGGGGTGCCCAATATATATTTTTTTCGCTCCTGAATATCTTGCTACTGGTTTATTCCACGGTGTCTCCATGAATTTTTAACTTCATTGTATTCTCATATGATTCACTATTCCTTTTATTTCTCTTTGTGATGGACTTTATGGGAGTCTGTTCTGGAGAATCTGCCCTGCAGTTTTCTGACCGCACACATCAGAATCCATACCAATAGCATCCCGGGTTTCCTGCCGTAACCCAAACATTCTCAGGAAAAGGCCTGACAACAAAATTTTTTAAGTTCCTGTTTTTGTTCCAGATAATTGAGATAATATTTGACTTACTACCAAACAAAACAATAAAAACTTATAAGTTCTTGTCCTTTCTCTTCAGTTAATGGTGTATAGAAAAGTAAGCTAAAATTTTACCTTCTTTCCATAGCTCAGTTTTCTTTCCTATAAAATGGGTTCTTCTGCTTTCCCTCGTTCTGTGATTGTATCTGCATGTGTGCTAAGTCACCTCAGTCGTGTCTGACTCTTACGACCCCATGGACTGTATGTAGCCCACCAGGCTCCTCAGCCCATGGGATTCTCCAGGCAAAAATACTGGAGTGGGTTGCTATGCCCTCTTCCAGGGGATCTTCCCAACCTAGAGATCGAACTCACGTCTCTTTTTCTCTCCTGCACTGGCAAGAGGGTTCTTTACCACTAGTGCCACCTGGGAAGCTGTGCTAATGCCATTTTGCACATTTTCTAAAACAGCAATTAAGGACAGATCCACCAATGTCAAAAGTAGCTAACAAAATGCACAATCCCTTCCATTTAAACGTTACCTATTCACAAGTAGAAAAGACACACAAACCACACAAGAGTGTCACTATATAATCCTTTACCTAATTATTTAAATGATCTCATATCCCTAGGCTTTATCCATTATCAACAGGGTGATGTTTTACTTTCATTAACCCTCAAAAAAAAAAAAAAAACAAATGTTTCTTGTCCGTGCTGTTAAACATCACAATGTAATCTCACGTTTAAGTCATTAGAGGCTGTCGCCACTGCTTTCTGCACTGGGGAGATTTGAAATGACAGCTGTCAGTGTAGCAGGATGCAGTTTTTATAATAGTTTTATGATTCACCCTTTGAGATGAAGATTTGGACACCTGATCCTAGCCTGTGATTTTCTCCCTGTAATTTTCAGAATGGGTAAAACCAAATAACAGCCTCCAGGACTCACAGGTCTTGTGCCAAGTGTTTCAGAAATTATGTTGGTGGGAACTGAAAACCATATTTTTTTTTGGTATATGCTGATCCCTTTCATTTGTTAGTCCTGGTTGATGATGGGAGAGGGGTGAAGCCAGCTTTCCTTTAAAGTCATGGCAAAGTCATTGTTTTCTTTCCATTGCACTTTCACATTTTTGTGGAGGTTTACACCAATGTGGGGTCACTTAATGTCAGCCATTTTCATGATACACACGTGGTTGCTAACAAATTCTATTCAACAGTGTGTTGAGTGCTCTCTTTAAAATCTAGAATACCTTTAAAAATATTTTGCTTTTCCAGAATGACAATTTAAATGCAAGCAAGGTGAGATATAAACAAGGTTAAATTTTTTATGTGGTTTAAAGTTGACACCAGTCAAGCCAACTTCTTGCATTCAACACAGCTAGAGGAAGAGTTACTTCCTCTCTTGACCTTCAGTGTTTACCTAAGCTGTGGCTTTGATCAAACAGAGTAACATGGGGTTCTGAGAAGTTTGTCCTTATTCCAGGTTCAAAGTAACTCCTTTCTCCACACCTGGCACTTTTATTCTACACACTGCAAGGAGATCAAATCAGCCAATCCTAATGGTAATCAACCCTGATTATTCATTGGAAAGATTGATGCTGAAGCTGAAGATCCAATACTTAGGCCATCTGATGCAAAAAGCCACTCACTGGAAAAGACTCTGATGTCGGGAAAGACTGAAGGCAAAAGGAGAAGCGGGCAGCAGAGGATGAGATGGATGGATGGCATCACTGACTCAATGGATATGAATTTGAGCAAACTCTGGGAGATAGTGAAGGACAGAGGAGCCTGGCATTCCACAGTCCATGGGATCGGAAGAGTTAGATATGACTTAGCAACTGAACAGCAGCAAATTCTTCCCTGGTTTCTCTGAAAATATCAAACTAGTGACAGTATCATCCTGGATGGTTGGCATGATGAAGGAAGCTGAAAATGCATCATTCCTCCTTTGGCAGCAAGATCAAAAATAGGAGCATTTGCTATTTTGCAGGGACCTGATATTATAAACCTCATACAGTCAGGGGTCCCTCCCTCAACCCTCCACCCACCAAAAAAAAAAAAAAAATCCTGGCACCTGTTTTGTAAAACAAGAGTAGTTTTATACGAATGATTAGAATCTGTGTCCAAAAGTCTAGGGCAATGATTGGATACAATGAAGAACTACTACAGTCTCCATAGACTGGCTTACAGTTAAATGAACTTTAGCTGATGGAACAGGTACACTAATATTCTCTGGGCAAAAGGAAAAAAAAAAAAGAATTAAACTATGCTTGTGTGTTTCCTGGAGGCTAACCAGACATCTTGAAGGCAAACTCCTCTGCCTCCTTTCACGGAGCAGGAGGCATTCTAAGATGAACTCCCCTGGCTACATATGGTATGGTGCTGGCAATGGGCCAGATGAGAGAGAGATTTGTGGAGGAGACAGGAAGAGTGTGGAGCAGTGTGGACCAACTTACTGGTGTTTGATAAAGGAGTGCGTCTGTGCTTGGAAGAAGCTGAAGAAGAAATGGAAACTTCATCATGGGGATTTTGAGGAAAAATTAGAGCCAAAGTAGTCTTTTCAGAAGTAGTGATAATAGATGCTACAATAGTCTGTGTATAGGGTTATGAAAATTAACGAAATGGGGACTTCCAGTAAGAAAACCTCAGTGCCAACTCTTCTGTAGCCTAGTTTCTTCAAAGGCAAAAATAAGAAATCCTGCTGGTAGCTAAAATGATCCCCAAATTGGATGGATCATTTGTTGAAAGTAATGTTAAAATAGAGAATGCTGATGGACAATTGATAGCATTATTTAGGAAGATGAAATTGCAAAGAGTGTAATGTGAAATTGGTATCTCCTTGAAGAAATTCTAAAGCATGTGTCAACCTTATCAATGTTACAATTACTAATCTGTCATGTGAATTTATAAAGCACAAGAGGTTGTTGAATTGTAGGGCTCTATCTTCCTTACTGGAGAAAGTGAAAGTGAAGTCGCTCAGTCTGTCCAGCTCTCTGCGACCCCATGCATGGACTGTATAGCCCACCAGGTTCCTCCGTCCATGGAATTTTTCCAGGTGAGAATACTGGAGCGGATTCTCATTTCCTTCTCCAGGAATTCTTCCTGACCCAGGGATTGAACCCAGGTCTCCTGCATTGTAGGCAGACGCTTTACCAGCTGAGCCACCAGGGAATTATCCTTACTGGAGAAAGAAATGACAGCTCACACCAGTATTCTTGCCTGGAGAATCCCATGGATAGAGAAGCCTGGTGGGCTACAGTCCATGGGGTCACAAAGAGTCAGACATGACAGAGCAACAGAGCATACACACACGTATGTCAACTATTATTACTATCATCTATCATCTAAATTTTAACCATGATGTATCTAACTTGTGTTCTGCTAGTGTTGTGAAAGGGAATTTTTTTAAAAAATATTTTTTTAATTGAAGGATAATTGCTTTATATAATTTTGTTGTTTTCTATCAAATCTCAACATAAATCAGCCATAGATACGTATACATATATCCCCTCCTCTTTGAACCTCCCTCCCATCTCCTCCCCACCCCACCCCTCTAGGCTGATACATGGAAGCAAGGATGAAAGGGAATTTAATTTGAAACTGTGATGTTCATGCCACCATGAAGGCTGACTCCTTATTTGACCTTCTAGAAAATTTTATAAAATGTGCTTTGGGAAGGACCAGGCTTGTAAGCACGAGTATGGAAGAGTGGATCCACCAGCTCTCATTTTCTGGGCGTCCAGAGTTGCCATGACAGCGTCCACCTCCCTGGCTTCTGCAGTCTGCAGGCCTCTGACCCCAGGGGATGTCTGTCTGATGCCTTCTGATGCCAACTCAGTGATGCTGACTCCAGTTACATTTGTGTGGAGCCGGTCCTAGCAAAATTCGGGGTGAAAGTGGGCCTGAGCAGGTTTGACAGTGGAATACAGGAATACAAGGTTGTGTGACGCCTGTGGTAACATGAAACTGGTGTTTCTAGGCATCGATCCCATTTCCTGGTGGCACGGCAGTGATGAAAGCAATCTTGGAGCTGAAATGGAGCCAGAAGATGCTAGCTGTTTTCCTTCTGTTTCTCTATGAATGCTGAGATTTAAATAAATAATAATGACTACATTCATCAGTGTCTCAAACACCTGGCTGGACCTACTTACAATCAGTTATTTTTGAGATAAAATGTGTTGCCAAAATAAGCCAACCCGATCATTTCAGTGAGAAAAGAAGACATTAAAATTTACTTAAAGCTCTCAAATTTTAGAGTATGTTGAGGACAAGAGGAGGGGTTTTCCTAGTTGAATTCAGGTATGCTTTTATTTCCAAATAGGAATTCTTTTTCTGTGTGTATGTATGTGTGTCTGTGTATACACGTGTGTGTGTGTGTGTACAAATGCATATGTATTGGTATATGTATATGTATTGAGAAAATATATACAGAGATACAGTATGTGTAAGTATATGCATGTATATATACACAAAATGTGTGTATTTACAGAAAGGTGTATGTATATATGGGCTTCCCTGCTGGCTCAGATGGGAAAGAATTTGCCTGCTAATGCAGGAGACTCATGATCTCGAAGATCCTGGCAGGTTACAGTCCATGGTCTTTCACGGAGCAGGAGGCATTCTAAGATGAACTCCCCTGGCTACATATGGTATGGTGCTGGCAATGGGCCAGATGAGAGAGAGATTTGTGGAGGAGACAGGAAGAGTGTGGAGCAGTGTGGACCAACTTACTGGTGTTTGATAAAGGAGTGCGTCTGTGCTTGGAAGAAGCTGAAGAAGAAATGGAAACTTCATCATGGGGATTTTGAGGAAAAATTAGAGCCAAAGTAGTCTTTTCAGAAGTAGTGATAATAGATGCTACAATAGTCTGTGTATAGGGTTATGAAAATTAACGAAATGGGGACTTCCAGTAAGAAAACCTCAGTGCCAACTCTTCTGTAGCCTAGTTTCTTCAAAGGCAAAAATAAGAAATCCTGCTGGTAGCTAAAATGATCCCCAAATTGGATGGATCATTTGTTGAAAGTAATGTTAAAATAGAGAATGCTGATGGACAATTGATAGCATTATTTAGGAAGATGAAATTGCAAAGAGTGTAATGTGAAATTGGTATCTCCTTGAAGAAATTCTAAAGCATGTGTCAACCTTATCAATGTTACAATTACTAATCTGTCATGTGAATTTATAAAGCACAAGAGGTTGTTGAATTGTAGGGCTCTATCTTCCTTACTGGAGAAAGTGAAAGTGAAGTCGCTCAGTCTGTCCAGCTCTCTGCGACCCCATGCATGGACTGTATAGCCCACCAGGTTCCTCCGTCCATGGAATTTTTCCAGGTGAGAATACTGGAGCGGATTCTCATTTCCTTCTCCAGGAATTCTTCCTGACCCAGGGATTGAACCCAGGTCTCCTGCATTGTAGGCAGACGCTTTACCAGCTGAGCCACCAGGGAATTATCCTTACTGGAGAAAGAAATGACAGCTCACACCAGTATTCTTGCCTGGAGAATCCCATGGATAGAGAAGCCTGGTGGGCTACAGTCCATGGGGTCACAAAGAGTCAGACATGACAGAGCAACAGAGCATACACACACGTATGTCAACTATTATTACTATCATCTATCATCTAAATTTTAACCATGATGTATCTAACTTGTGTTCTGCTAGTGTTGTGAAAGGGAATTTTTTTAAAAAATATTTTTTTAATTGAAGGATAATTGCTTTATATAATTTTGTTGTTTTCTATCAAATCTCAACATAAATCAGCCATAGATACGTATACATATATCCCCTCCTCTTTGAACCTCCCTCCCATCTCCTCCCCACCCCACCCCTCTAGGCTGATACATGGAAGCAAGGATGAAAGGGAATTTAATTTGAAACTGTGATGTTCATGCCACCATGAAGGCTGACTCCTTATTTGACCTTCTAGAAAATTTTATAAAATGTGCTTTGGGAAGGACCAGGCTTGTAAGCACGAGTATGGAAGAGTGGATCCACCAGCTCTCATTTTCTGGGCGTCCAGAGTTGCCATGACAGCGTCCACCTCCCTGGCTTCTGCAGTCTGCAGGCCTCTGACCCCAGGGGATGTCTGTCTGATGCCTTCTGATGCCAACTCAGTGATGCTGACTCCAGTTACATTTGTGTGGAGCCGGTCCTAGCAAAATTCGGGGTGAAAGTGGGCCTGAGCAGGTTTGACAGTGGAATACAGGAATACAAGGTTGTGTGACGCCTGTGGTAACATGAAACTGGTGTTTCTAGGCATCGATCCCATTTCCTGGTGGCACGGCAGTGATGAAAGCAATCTTGGAGCTGAAATGGAGCCAGAAGATGCTAGCTGTTTTCCTTCTGTTTCTCTATGAATGCTGAGATTTAAATAAATAATAATGACTACATTCATCAGTGTCTCAAACACCTGGCTGGACCTACTTACAATCAGTTATTTTTGAGATAAAATGTGTTGCCAAAATAAGCCAACCCGATCATTTCAGTGAGAAAAGAAGACATTAAAATTTACTTAAAGCTCTCAAATTTTAGAGTATGTTGAGGACAAGAGGAGGGGTTTTCCTAGTTGAATTCAGGTATGCTTTTATTTCCAAATAGGAATTCTTTTTCTGTGTGTATGTATGTGTGTCTGTGTATACACGTGTGTGTGTGTGTGTACAAATGCATATGTATTGGTATATGTATATGTATTGAGAAAATATATACAGAGATACAGTATGTGTAAGTATATGCATGTATATATACACAAAATGTGTGTATTTACAGAAAGGTGTATGTATATATGGGCTTCCCTGCTGGCTCAGATGGGAAAGAATTTGCCTGCTAATGCAGGAGACTCATGATCTCGAAGATCCTGGCAGGTTACAGTCCATGGGGTCACAAAGATAATAGAGAGGTGTATACACACAGAGAGATTTTTTTCCTCAAAAATGTGCTGCTGCTGCTGCTGCTAAGTCGCTTCAGTCATATCTGACTCTGTGCGACCCCAGAGACGGCAACCCACCAGGCTCCCCCGTCCCTGGGATTCTCCAGGCAAGAACACTGGAGTGGGTTACCATTTCCCTCTCCAATGCATGAAAGTGAAAAGTGAAAATGAAGTCGCTAGTCGTGTCTGACTCCTAGCGACCTCGTGGACTGCAGCCTACCAGGCTCCCCCACCCATGGGATTTTCCAGGCAAGAGTACTGGAGTGGGGTGCCATCACCTTCTCCTCAAAAAGGTGCCCCTCCATTCAAATATAAAAAGCATAAATGAAATATAAATATCAGGCATACTTTAAAGATTTAGGCATAGAGATCTTTAGTTTTTTTTTTTTTTTTAGACATAGATCTCTCCTGCAATATTTTCTTTGATACATAAAATTTAATATTTACTGATGTTCTTAAGGTTAAAGAAAAAGAATTGAGAAATTTCTTCACTTTCACATTTTTCAATTCCTTGATCACTCTTTCAAACACACCTCCTGTCATCCAGGACTGCCTGAATCTCCCTCAAACCCTACCTACTACCTCATCCTTTTTGTACAAACTAAATGGACAAATGCATTTAATTCTTAAGATTCCACTTTTTTGTCACTAAATTATCTGCCCCTGGTTTTGATCATTTCTACTGTCTCCCTTGCTGACCCGTTGTCCCTCAGTACTTCGAGAAATATTCTGGTGTTTATCTAAAGTCGTCTGTAATCTTCCTTCCATTTTGCACCTTTGCTTTTCTGATATATTTTTTACACTTGAATTCATTCTATAATCTTCCCAGTTGCTTTTGTATGTAGAGTTTCCTGTTTCACATATTCGTCTCTCTTACCCTGATTACCGTCTGCACTTCCTTATTTACCCATGTTGACCTTTATCCACTCGAAGTGTGTTTACTGGTACGTGGCATTCTTAACCCTTGGGTATACATTAATTTGTCATAGAATATTTTCCATTTCCACTTTCTGGCCTTTGTAGAATTCCATCACTTTATCCCACTGGATGGCTCCCTCCTCTTATCACACTTTTGCAAAGAATGCACCCTCTTGAAATGCTGCATTTTTTATTATTCAGTGTTTGGATCCAAACCAGGATCACTGATGCGGCTGGAGTCACTGTTTCATAGTGAGCTGTTTCCATGGAGGACAGGAAACTTGGCAAAGAGTGTTATAGTCTCAGATAATTCTCAGACGAGCAATGGAGATTGCGCCATTTAAACAGGTCTCACTTGCCAGTAAAGGAAACGTGATGACGATGTTCATTGCCTTTATGTAATAAAACGTGCTTGTAGTGTGACCTGTCACCTCACTAGCAGGTGACTTACCAAACACACACCCACCCTGATTACATCTTTTGCTCTGCAGTGACTTCCAGCTCATGATCTGCATGGCCCTACTTGACCATGCTTCCTAAACTCATTTTGAGTTTCTGGTTTTGTGTACCTTTGGGAGCTACGAGTAATTTTAAAATCAGTTGACATGAGCATTTTTTAAAAGAAAGTTTTATTGGAGTATAGTTGCTTTACAGTGTTGTGTTACTTTCTACTCCACAGCAAAGTGGATGAGCTATATGTATACACATATCCCCTCTCTTGGATTTCCTTCCCGTTTAGGTCTCCACCGAGCACTGAGTAGAGTGCCCTGTGCTCTACAGCAGGTTCTCATTAGTTTTATCTATTTTATGAAAGTGGAAGTGTTAGTCGCTCAGTTGTGTCTGACTCTTTGCAACCCCATGGACTGCAGCCTGCCAGGCTTTATGTCCATGGAATTCTCCAGGCCAGAATAGTGGATTGGCTTGCCATTCCCTTCTCCATGGGCTCTTCCTGAACCAGGGATCAAACCCTGGTCTCCTGCAATGCAGGTGGATTCTTCACTGTTTTAGCCACCAGGGAAGCCCATTTGTCAATCCCAATCTTCTAATTCCTCCTACCCTCACTTTCCCCCTTGGTATCCATATGAACTGACAAGAGAATTTGATAGTAATCAAATATATTTTCATCTCTGTTGCTATAGATTTATTGTCTCACTTTTAAAAAATTGGAATCGACTCATTATTTGAGGATATTCCCTAGGAAGTCAGCTTGAATGTAACTGACATATATTTTTTCCTCAACTCTGACCACTGGGCATGCTTTTTATATTTTCTTCTGCAAAAATTAGCTCCCTTCTGTTCTTTACTGAGAAAACCCATAAAATGTGTTTATTGTCAAGAAGTGTTCTATGAAAAGTGAGTTGCTATTTTTTTGCGCAGTTTCACCTTCAGGCGTAAATCCACTTTGTAACATGGGATAGTTCTAGAGTTGTGTTTGTACAACTGCACACACTCATTTTTTTTTTTTTTTGGTAGAGATGAGATCATTGTTAACTGAATAGTCACTGGTTGATAACTCCAACATATTTTAGATTACTAAGATAATACACTGACCATTTAAATTATTTTGTTAAATGTGAAGAGTCACAAATACTTGGACGTGTGCGCTCAGTTGTGTCTGACTCTTTTGAGACCCCATGGACTGTAGTCCACTAGACCCCTCTGTCCATGGAATTTTTCTCCAGACAAGATACTGGAGAGGGTTGTCTTTTCCCACTACCATTACCATTTCCTTCAGAGGATCTTCCTGAGCCAAGGACTGAACCCAGGTCTCCTGTGTCTCCTGCATTGGCAGGCAGATTCTTACCACTGAACCACCTGGACAAATGCTCTGCTGCTGCTGCTAAGTCGCTTCAGTCATGTCCGACTCTGTGTGACCCCATAGATGGCAGCCTACCAGGCTCCGCCATCCCTGGGATTCTCCAGGCAAGAACACTGGAGTGGGTTGCCTTTTCCTTCTCTGTTGCATGAAAATGAAAAGTGAAAGTGAAGTTGCTCAGTCGTGCCCGACTCTTTGCGACCTCATGGACTGAAGCCCACCAGGCTTCTCCGCCCAATGCTCTAGCCTGGTTCAAATCTGAATTCAATCACTTTACAGTAGGCCCACGAGCAACTTACTTCACCTCTCTGAATCAGGGTTCCTATATCTGCAGATAATTCTCTGTCCTGCAAGTTCCCTATGAAATTTAGAGATCTTATATGAGTACAACTCTCACTTGGAAGTTGGTTAATAAGTGGTAAGTATAATATTGAGAATATGTAACAAACACAGTTAATCCTGATACAAATTATTCATGATTTTTCAGGTATTTCATATATATTTTGAGTAAATTCAGTTCAGTTCAGTTCAGTTGCTCAGTCATGTCCGACTCTTTGCGAGCCCATGGGCCACAGCACGCCAGGCCTCCCTATTCATCACCAACTTCTGGAGTCTGCTCAAACTCATCTCCATTGAGTCGGTGATACCATCCAACCATCTCGTCCTCTGTCGTCCCCTTCTCCTCCCGCCTTCAATCTTTCCCAGCATCAGGGTCTTTTCAAATGAGTCAGCTCTTCACATCAGGTGGTCAAAGTATTGGAGTTTCAGCTTCAACATCAGTCCTTCCAATGAACACTCAGAACTGATCTCCTTTAGGATGGACTAGTTGGATCTCCTTGCAGTCCAAGGGACTCTCAAGAGTCTTCTCCAACACCACAGTTCAAAAGCATCAATTCTGTGGCACTCAGCTTGCTTTATAGTCCAACTCTCACATCCATACATGACTACTGGAAAAACCATAGCCTTGACGAGATGGACCTTTGTTGGCAAAGTAATCTCTCATAATCTAAAAAAATCTTGTGAGATAGGCATTGAAACATTATAATTCTAATTTTTTGTTATTGAAAGGTAACTTGCATCTTGGTGTGATCATGAGATTTCACTTTTTAGAATTTTAAATAAATCTTGGGGTACAAAGTAAATAATTTGAAGCTGGAGATTTTGGTGTCTGTTTTTGGAATCTTGAAATGCTCTGCATCGCTGTTTAATAATTTTTTGAGTACAAATTGTAGGAAGGTGTCTTTTGGACACTGTGTGTGGCACATGACATTTTCACACGACATACAGTACAGTGTCCAACTCTTTGTGAGGGACCCCATGAACTGCAGCATGCCAGGCCTCCCTGCCCATCATCAACTCCTGGAGTTTACCCAAACTCATGTCAATTGAGTCAGTGATGCCATCCAACCGTCTCATCCTCTGTTGTCCCCTTCTCCTCCTGCCTTCAATCTTTCCTAACATCAGGGTCTTTTCAAATGAGTCAGCTCTTTGCATCAGGTGGCTAAAATACTGGAATTTCAACTTTAACATCAGTCCTTTCTCATGACATACAGAATGCATACAAACGTGCAAGGGGAGTACAGCTCTCCTTAGGCTGTATTCATGATCTAATTCTCAGGATGGAAACTCACCGGCTCCGGACCAGTGGTTCTCAAACTCTGACATTCGTTAGAATCATCTGGAGGGCTTATTAGACTACAAACTACTAGGTCGCCCTCTGAGGGTTTCTGATTCTGCAAATCTAAACTATAGCTGAGAATTTGTATCCTAATGAGTTCCCAAGAGATCTGATGTTGGTGTACATTCAGGCAACTACCACCACGATCAAGATACAAAACTGTTCCATCACTGCCAAGATCTTTCTTGGGTTAACCCTTACAGTTACACCCCTTTCTTTCTCCCTATCAGCCCAAACCACTTCACCACTTCATTTAGTTCAGAGCCTGAACTAAAGGGAGATGTCTCAAATCCTTTTCCTCTTTTCTCCATTCTGCCAAGATCCTTACCTAGAATTCACACCACTTCTAAAATTCAAGTCTGTTGCTTGAAGATACCTCATTATAAGAACACAGCTGTAGCTTTGCCGTCAATTATAACCACTCTCATGGTATTATGCAGTTTTGATTTTCCATTTTTAAAAGATTTTTGTACTACCAGATGCTCGAGTGGTCAAAATCTTTGATCTTTTCCTCTCTGTCTCTTTTTATCTTTCTCTGCATGTCCATTTATAGCTTGCTGTTAACTTGACTTAACATTTCTATTCTCTTTCTGGACTTCTCCGGTGGCTCAGTGGTAAAGAATCCACCTGCTCTACAGGAGACCCATGTTCCATACCTGGATCAGGAAGATCCCCTGGAGAGAGGAATTCTCCAGTATTCTTGCCTGAGAGTTCCATGGGCAAAGGAGCCTGGTGGGCTACAGTCCATGGGGTCGCAAAGAGTTGGATATAACTGAATGACTAACACTTTCTTTTTCTTTCTGGAAAATAATAGAGGACAGAGGAGCCAAGCATGCTGCAGTACATGGGGTTGCAAAGAGTGAGATACGACTTAGCAATTGAATAACATTTGAGTAGATACAGGTTTTAGAGCAACAAATATGTGCTTAGGAAGGGCAAATGGTGATAAGATAATTTTTAAGGATATTTAATAGGTGAAAAATTGGCCACAATCCTCAACTTTCCATGAAGTGAGTGGTAAGTCTTTAATCCTGTGGAGTTACTCAGCCTGATGTGTCTCCTTAATTCAACAATAATTTGCTGCCATGACTTTATACCAGGGATTCAGTCAGAAGACCCCAGAGCACATGTCCACTGGACAATGGCAAAGATTCATTCTGAACTAAGAAATATATCTTCACTTATCCTTCTCTTTGATATGATCCACACCAGAATATTAACTATACTTACAGAGAGACATATACAAAGTATTTATTAGAAAGCATAGACTGCTAAAAGACTCCAAAGGTTTCACTTTTTGAATTATTATCAATTTTGATGGCATATCATCTTAATTTTTCATTCTGAACAGCTTTTATGTTTCCAAATCACTGTGGAAATCTTTGATTCCTCTCCTACCCCCGAAAGATGGCTTTGATGCCACTAAATGTGTTCTTTGGAAAGTATTCAAAGAAAATAATTATTCAAGATCCTCAGGGGTCAGGATTGGTCTTATAAACTCTTTATGCATGCACTCAGTTGATACTAAATCTGATTCTGAGTTTGAATTTTTAGTGTAAGAGATCTGTGTTACAAGAGCAGAAAGATATGAACTAAACTGAAGACAAAAGATTAGAAAGCAGAAGAGAATAGTATATTAATTCACATAAGTATATAAGGAAAAGTTGAAGACCTAAGTGTTGGCCTTAATCTTATGGTAAATATACAAGGTGGGTGATCTGAATTGTAAATTATATTCTAGTTTTAATGAGATGGTATCAAAAGTTAGAAGGGGATGAAAACATCATGGATGAATTTCCTGAAATGAGAACACTTTCTATAATATGTAGCAATAAATATAATTACTATCAAGAGTTCATTGTATAAGTTAGCTTCTATTTTATTTCTTTTTAGTGATACTTTGTGTTTTCAATGCATTATACTCTTCTAGGCATTTATTATAGGAAACTAATACATGAATACTTTTTTCTAGAAACTAGCAAATTTTCTGCCTTCTAAGTGAATAACTTATGAACCATTTTTATCTTTTAGAAAATGAATTAGTGCTTTATGACACAAATAAGAATCACAGAGGTTTTTTCTCTATTTGAAAAAATTTTTCCCTTATGAACTGAACAGATGATTCATAATCCATTTTTAAAATAGAAAAAATATACAAATCTCAATGAAGTTGGAAAAAGCATATGAAAGAAGGTGCCAAATTTACTAATAGTGTACCTACAATAAAGTAGGAGGACCCTTTAAGGTTATTTGAAGACCCTTTCTTTATTGACTCTTTCAGGTTAACAAACATGTTTGAAAGAATATATGACCACTTAATCTTTTGTAAATAACATTTCAAGAAACATTTCCAGTTAGAGACTAGTCTCTAAAAGTGATAGAAGATTGAACATAGACTCAGATCACCACTTTGCCAAAGGTTTGATGGAGCTGTGATCATGAAGCCAACACATCCTTTGAAAGAATGATTTTAGACTAGCATCACCCAACACCAGAACTCTGAGCTCATGAATACTTTCAACAGCTGCTCTAAGAGAGTAACCATCAGCCACATGTGGCTACTGAGTAGGCAAAATGTGTCTTGTGTAACTGGAGGAGCTAAATTTTAATTTATTTATGTTTAATTAATTAATTTAAATTAAATTTTAAATAGCCACAAAGGCAAATAGCCACATGTGGCAAGTGGAGATTATATTGGACAATACAGATTTAGGTCAATGCCAAGTTTTCATCACATGGTTCAGATTTTTTCAAACAAACATTTTTTTTTTTTTGAAGGACTACAGGGAATTCAGAAGAAGAGTTAATGTTTTGTTAAAACCTCAAAATTAATTTCTGGGGCATAGAAATCACTTGTAAGTATTTCATTTCCCTTTTAATTTTTCTATGGGATTGTTTTGTCACAATCTGTACAAGTAATATGAAAGCAACATTTAAATATGGTACTTTTCTAGCATGTTGAAAAAGTTTGAAATAGTGAAAAATAAAACTAGAACATTCAATCAGTTTTATCTAAGGAAAATATCGAGACAGGTCCTGTGTCTTCCATGATTATGACCGGAGACAGATAAAAAGAGGGGGGTTTACTTCATCTTTACTCTAGTAGAACGAAGTAGAACGTGACTTTAATATAATTTAACTTGGAACATTCTGACGTTAAAATTATTAAATTTATATCATTATTAAATCAATTTATCTAATCAATCTTTTAAATATGACCCGACTTCCTTCCCATTTAGGGTAAAAATTTACAGGTACTTGCACTTGCACTTCAGCGAGTCAGCATAGGCTAAGAAACGCTGGGGTACCTGACATCGGATGGTCCGAGGAGACAGGTACCCTAAAAGGTCCGTTATCAGGACCTCATCCAACGGTAAAGGAAGAGGTCCCATAGAAGGGTTGGGTCCCTGACTTGGGTCCAGAGGGCGTAACATCTGTCTGCGAAATGGCAGACTCGGTGGTCCCCTGAGGGAAAATTTTACATCCATGGGGGGTTTAATAATGTATCAATAAAGGTCTTTCATATAAAACCCCTTTTATTTTATTTTCTAAGATACACTTATCTACATATTTATACAGCATTGAACGAAGGGTTGAGGTTGCGTCTACGACCTGAGGATTACTCCCTAACGAGAACATAACCTAAAAGAAAAAACACAATCTCTGTCTCTACCAGTTAATATATGGCTTAAATTCACACACAGTGGTATAAATTAAAATTGAAAATCTCTAAAATTTCTAGTTGGGAAGAATTTAGGGTTCAATAGTATTCCTGCCATGTACCTAACCACTCCTGCAGCCTTTGGATGAAGGGCAATAAGACTGACTGCTTCTTGCCAAGGAAAGTTCTCAAGGACACGAGCGTCTGCACTTTCAAAACAGGAGATGCTTATTTATGGACAATTTATAAATGGGGGAGATAGCGTGACGTCTGACTACTGGTTTCAAGGAGGAATGGAATAATTCAGTGGTCCCCAGCCTTTCTGGTACCAGGGACTGCTTTCATGGAAGACGAATTTTTCCACGGACCAGGGAGTGGTTTTGAGATGATTCAAGAGCATTACATTCATTGTGCACTCTATTTCTATTATTATTACGTTGGATCCGCCTCGGATGGTCAGGCTTAAGATCCCAGAGGTTGAGACCCCTAGGATAATTAATTACAGAGTGAGGAGTCTTGCCATCTGTGTGTGTGCTCAGTCACTTCACTTGTGTCTGACTCTTGCAACCCCATGGATTGTAGCCCACCAGGCTCCTCTGTCCATGGGATTTCACAGGCAACAAAACTGGACTGGGTTGCTGTGCCCTCCTCTGGGGATCTTCCCCATCCAGGGATCAAACCCAAGCCTCCTGCACTGGCAGGCAGATTCTTCACCACTGAATCACCTGGGAAGCCCCTTAACGTCTGAATCAGCTAGTTTTTGCTCCCTTCTCCCTCTCTTGCTGAGTAGACAGCCCAGGGCTTGCCACCCAGGGAAGGTCTAAGAAAGAAAAACCAGCAACACAACAGACCTGAAGCTCTTTGCCTGAGAAATATATTCAAGCTGCAGCTGAGAACCCGGGAGGGTATTTCAGAGGAGGAAGAAATAGTAATAAAAAAGGTGATGGTGCCCCAGGGTAGGAGGGGAAGCGGCAAAAGCAGGTTTGAGGCACTGTGGGGGCTCCCCAGGCAGGGCTGTGCCCGTGAGCAGCACCCCTACTGATTGCACGTATCTTGGGGCTAAAATCTGGGCTCAGCCTTCATGTGGCCAATGGAAATTGACATTTCCCATATCCCAAGGTTAGCTTAACAGTAATTAAAGCATCACATTGCACACGATTCTTCCCATTATAATTTAAGTGGATTTTATGCTATTTTAAAAACCATTCTAGTTCCCACTGTGAATAATGAATACAAATAAAGTTGAATGTCAGACGTGGAATACAAATCAAATAAGAGAACCTATAAGTATCCCAAACACCTGCCCCCACAGTTCCCAAGTCTCAGGTGCCTCACGGCCTGCCCAGCCTCCCCCTAAATGGATACTCTGGTTTGCATTTGATGTCAGGCCGCCTCTAAGGACCACTTCTGCTCCATCTGAGAGGGAGAGGGTTCTTTCCACTCTGAGACATCCTTCTAGCTTCCACTGTATTTGGAGCAATTCACTCATCTTCCTATGCAGCTATATTAGATGGTGCCGAGAGAGTTTCTAAGGAGGTAGACAGACACACCTCCTCTGAAATCACAAGGTCTTTTAGGCACAGTGCTCTTAAAGGATGGAATTTTGCTTGATATATTTCTTGCACCTCTCGTCTGTGAGTTTACACATTTTCCTGCCTTTCTGCATCCCTAGCAGGGGCTATTTGCAGTCACGCCTCCCTCCAATTGTGGATGTGATTTTGTCATGTTCTTACTCTCTGCAACACAACAGAAGGTTTACATCAGCACATCATGTTCATCTCATTGTAGTTCCATGAAATAGAAGAAGAAATTGGAAACAGAGCTTTACATAGTCTAGCTGGAAGGAGACTGCTAAAAAGGTGGGGGTCTCCCAACCTCATCTATAAATGCAAGACTCGGGACAGAGCTGGGTGTCTGCCGCCTTTCACCACGGGCACTGAAGAACCTGTCGCTGTGCTGTCTCTCGCTATTATGCAGAAAAGCCTGGTCACGGGGAGTTGTCTTTAGTTTTTTATTATTACTAGACTGAAGAGCATTAATATTGTCATACAGATGGTCACCTATGCTGGAAGCTTATGAAAGAACTCCAAATTGTGGCAAGATTATTCTAAATTTAGGAGAGCATCAACTCCCTAATGCTAAAGGTGGAGCCGTGCTGCTAAACATATTAGTATTTCTTAATTCAAACACCTGTTCTGCCGGTACAATACATAAAAAAGCTCTTATTTATTGCGTGCATCTCCAGTTCAGATTTAATCTCACTATAAATTCATCTCATGTTAATTTATGTGCAAACAAAGACACACACATTTTAAATATCCAAAATGCTGGAAATAAACTTATTTTTAATTTTGTGCTTGTTTTCCATTTGTCAACCAGCAAATGAAAGGACTGAATAAATCATGCACTAATTGCCAGCGGTGCTAAATTTAGTGTGAGATCTGGACTCCTTTTGATCAAAACCGCTGAATATGAAATCATCCTCAGCTCTCTAGGCAACTTTATCCGCCTTTCTATTCTCCATCTGTCAGTCACCTGGGAATTTGTGAACTATTCCATATGTCAGGCTTGTCAATCACAATGGGATGTGGGAACAATTTGCCTACTGCATAGGAATTCTTGTTAAAAAATTAATCTGCATTTAACTAGTAGTTTTATATTTTGAATACCATATTGTTTGGCGGTTTGAAAATTTTTCTCCCTATAGAAGGTTAATGAAAATAAATTTTATTTAAATAATACGGCTCCAAAATCTCTTCTTTTAAATAACCTTACAAGTGTGTGGCTGTTACACATATATCCCATGTTTTATATATATATATATATATATATATATATATATATATATACACACACACACACACACACACAGTCAGTAAGTGTGCATGCACAATGTAACATTTAAAATAGAATGCCCCTTTTATGGAAACACTGACTCTGACAACAAGCTATCTTAAGGACTGACATTCTAAATATATAAAAATTAAAAAGTGATAAACATGTGTTTTGATCTCACCATTCTGAGATCTACAGATTTGTAAAGATAGTTGTTAGCAAAACATGATTTACTAAAGGTGCTTTATTTTAAACTTAAACTGTCTAAAGTATTCAGAAATCTCATTTAAATAAAGATGAAAGTAACACTATTCATCGCAACATCATCATATCTCTGTAAAGTTGGAAAATAGAGGAAAATATAGAAACCCAGAAAAGCATATAGAGAGGTAGGAAGTTTAAATATATACTTTATTTAATTTGGAATGCTTATGTGTTACATATTTTAATTCCACTGATTTCTGATAGAATTTGAGATGAAATCAAGCAGAACTAATGAAATATTAGCAAAAGATCAAAACAATATCAAAGTAAAAATAATAACTATACTAGAAATCTAAGTTAATGTACAGCTCTTATGGCTGTGTTACTTTAGACAACTTACTTAACTTTTCTGTGCTGGTGATTCCACATCCATGATATGGGGGCAGGAACTGACACAAATCCACGAAGTTTAGAGGAAGATGAAATAACATATGTAAAGTGAAACTGTTAATCACTCAGTCATGTCCACCTCTTGGTGACCCCAAGGTCTGTAGCTCAAGCAGTTAGGAAAATGCCAGTGAGACAGAAAACACAGAATAAATGTTACCACTGTATCCTTGGAATGTCCATTCCAGATGGTTTGCAAGAGGGAATGCAATGCGGAGAACTAGCTTTAAAGTTGCTGGAAAAGCTAAAAACCCATTTGCCACAAGGCATAGTTGGGAATCAATCATTTTCTCCCACATTTAAATGGCTTTCAGAGCTTTTCCATTATTCTCAACAAGAAATCCTTATAATGGGTGGCAAGCCTCAGAACAGAGTTCACATTGGTCCTCCAGTCATTACTGTAAACCATGCTCCCTTAAGCCTCCACCTTCTGTTATCCCTGCTTCCTCCCACTCTGCCTAACCCCACTGGAGCTCATTTCCACATTCCCTTGACTTAAATATTCTGTAGATTTCTGTTCAAGGGTCACTTTGGCAGCTTATTCATTTGCCTGTGCCCTTAATGTCCCCATGCTTATTCCCAATGCTATGTAATCAATCACCAAATATTTAGGTTGCAAATGAGTCTGTCCTTCTCGCCTTTAATTGGACATTTATTTGATAGGTTTTGATTAATGTCTGTCTGTCCTATTAGAGTGTAAATTCCCTGAGGTCAGGGACTCAGTCTGATTCACTTCACTGTGAGCCCAGTAATCTCATGAAAGATCCCTGGGAGGAGGAAATAGCAACCCACTCCAATATTCTTGTCTGGAGAATCCCATGGACAGAGGAACCTGGCAGGCTACAGTCCATGGAATCACAGTGAGTGAGACAGGACTGAGCAACTAACCACAACATTGCATATTGATGGAATGAATGACCTGCATTAGTGGGTGAATGATCACAATGATAAATAATTAAGGAGATGATTACCTGTGTATACAAGTGTCAAGGTCCTAGCTGAAATAACTAAGGAGCAAAACAATGTTTAATAGTTTAAACAAGAATACATTTTGAAATAGATATAACTGACTTCAAATAAACCTAGTAAACATAATTATATCTTATGCAATTAGATGAAAAATGTCCACCACACTGTGGAAGCCTTCCTAATTTCCACAGGTAGTGTCACCTTCAGTTTTCCACCGAAGTCATTTTTTATATATGTTGAATAAATTCTGTGTTGTAATAAATCTCTGTGCTGTCTCCCCTGGTGGCTCAGGCTTCCCTGGTGGTTCAGATGGTAAAGAATCCACCTGCAATGCAGGAATTCCCTGGGTAGGGAAGATCCCCTGGAGGAGGGCATGGCATCCCACTCCAGTATTCTTGCCTGGAGAATCCCTATGGACAGAGGAGCCTGGCAAGCTACAGTCCGTGGGGTCACGAAGAATTGGACACAACTAAGAGACTAAGCCAAGTCCCTTCAGTTGTCCAACTCTTCACGACGCTATGGACTATAGCCCACCAGGCTCCTGTGTCCACGCAAGGCCTCTCTAAAAGACTGACAGTTCATTGAGTGCCTCACTTGAGCCTTGTTCTCCATGGTTTCTGCTTAGCATAGTGCTTAATACATATGAGGTTGTTATTGCCATTTTTTCAGCAAAATTATCTTATTCAGAACAAAATTGCTTCCCTGTGACTGCTTAGTTCAGATGATTTCATTAAGAATGCACAATCTTATTCTAGAAAGCATAAAAGAATTTGTCAGCAATTTATTTTACATGACATAACAGGTTAAAAGATAGAATAATAATATTAATAGATACATGAAGCCCAGTGATTTAGTTTAATTCCCTTCCAAGATAAGCACTCTTAACAGTAAAAATAGAAACATCTTTGAATAAAATACCTATAAAAGTTTACATCAAAGTTATATGTAAGGTTAAAATCAAAAATATATTTTAGATAAAAGAGAGACAAACAGATTATTGTCATTCAGTTCAGTTCAGTCGCTCAGTCGTGTCTGACTCTTTGCAACCCCATGAATTGCAGCACGCCAGGCCTCCCTGTCCTCACTCTCCTCTTTCACTTTCGTCAAGAGGCTTTTTAGTTCCTCTTCACTTTCTGCCATAAGAGTGGTGTCATCTGCATACCTGGTTATTGATATTTCTCCTGGAAATCTTGAGTCCAGCTTGTGCTTCCTCCAGCCCAGCATTTCTCATGATGTACTCTGCATCATTAATACTAGTCAAAATTATAGTGGATGCCTATATAGACATTGCAGTATGATAAGAAAAAAGAAAAATTATGATGTGAAAATTGCAGTCAAAATGACATACTGTGTCTCTGGCTATATGGTAGGATACTTTAAAGGAATTAAATCTAAAATGAACCATTGAAAATCTATCAGAATACCAGAGATCAGTGAAGAATCCCCATAGAATCTGACATAAAAATTCAGTTTCTCTAGGAACAGACAAATAGAAAATTCATGTAAGAAGGATCTACCAGAGCAACACATACTGTAAAATGCTCAAGTGCATGCTACGTCACTTCAGTTGTGTCCCACTCTTTGTGACCCCATGGACTGCTCCTCTGTCCATGGGATTCTCTAGACAAGAATACTAGAGTGGGTTGACATGCCTTCTTCCAGGGGATCTTCCTAACACAGGGGTTGGACCCCTGTCTCTTATGTCTCTTGCATTGCAGGCTAGTTCTTTACAACTAGCGCAACCTGGGAAGCCCAAACTACAAGATATCTGCAGGTAAACTTGATTAAAAACCTTCAAAAGATATCTAAAGCAATTTATACCTGATTGTAAAGAATATTATAAATGAAATAATTTGCTAATAATGCTTTATTAGCAAAAAGATTTAATGTTGAAAAGCCTTCAGTGCTGAAAATAACCTATAAATTCAGACAACTTCAAATCCAAGCAAATCTTTTTAATGCAACTGACAAGCAAATTCCAACCTCTGACTGGAAAAAAAAAAAAACAATTTATGGCAATTGTTAAAAAAATTGGGAAATAACATAAACAATGGAATTGTTACAACAGATTAAAAATATAAAACCAGGGAAATTAAATTATCAAGGCATTAACATAAGAATAAACAGAGAGTCAATGAAGCATTATAGACAATATCAAAAATGGCCCAAGTATGAAAAAAGAGATGTGGGAGATGTGAAGAGCTATAATAAATGCTATTAAGAATTTTGGCTATCTTCTGGACAAAATTTAGATCAAATCATGTACAAATTAATTTTTAAAAAGCTATGAAGTGTTTGAATAAATCTTGATCGGTGAAATGGAGATGATACTACACTTCAGATTTTGCTGAGGCTAAGTGGATCAATACTCGTAATGCGTCTAAAATAGAGTAAGAACTATATTGCAACACCATTGTTATATTTTATCAGAATTAAGTCAATATTAATGTGAAGCAGATTTTGGGACATTAAGCATGTAATGTAATTCTGAGAACAGCTACTAAGGCAATAACTTAAAAAAATGGTCTGAAGATCAATAAAGGAATTTAAAATTATGTTAAAAATGTCTCTCTAGCACAAAACAAGGCAGTAAAAAAGAAGGAGAAGAACAAAAAAATAAATGAGACAAATAGAAAACAAATGGCAAAAAGATAAGAATAAATCCCACCATATTTATAATACATTAAATGAGAGAATGAAAGTGGAATAAACAGTTTGAACAAAAGGCAGAATTTTTTGACTGGACATAAAGTAAAATGAAAGTGTTAATCAGTCATTCATGTCCAACTCTTTGCAACCCTTTGGACGGTGGCCTGCCAGGCCTTGGGAATCCCAGGCAAGAATACCGGAGTAGGTTGCCATTTCTTTCTTCATGGGATCTTCCCAATCCAGGTATCAAACACAGGTCTCCTGTATTGTAGGCAGATGGCTTACCGCCTAAGCCACTAGGGAAGCCCAACTAAATGCTTTCCACAAGACACACTTTAGATTCAAAGAAATGTAACCTCCTAGGGAATCTTGCCTCATAAAACCATGGATTCTGAGCCTACTGGCCCTAAGTATTCCTTTGTGTGTGTGTTCGTTGCTCAGTTGTGTCCCACTCTCTACAACCCCTTGGACTGTAGCCTACCAGGCCCCTCTGTCCATGGGACTCTCCAGGCAAGAGTACTGGAGTGGGTTGCCACTGAAGTATTCCTTTAGCTAGGGGCAATTTGCTAAGATTATTCTGAATATATTTTCTAGAGCAAATGTAATTATTCCAATTGACAAGTATTGGAATACTTTCTTTCCTTTTTCCCCCCTAGGGAGTCCCCCAGTAAAAGGAGTAAATGCATCACAGTCCAGCTTCTTTAACTCTTTCCTCTTCATATGACAATTTTTTCTTAGGTAGGTAGTTGAGTGCAGTTGCCTGCAGAGAAGATTAACCTTGCCATATCTTATAAAACAAATAACTAATGAGAACCTTCTGTATACCACAGGGGACTCTACTGAGTCCTCTGTAGTGACCTAAATGGGAAGGAAATCCAAGTAAGAGTGGATATATGCATATGTATGGCTGATTCACTTTGCTGTACAACAGAAACTAGCAGCATGTACAGCAACTATAGTCCAACATTTTTTTTAAATTAGATACTTCCTGATTAATATTTTTAATCTTTGTTGCCTGAGCCTCCTGTTTTTCAGAGAATTATATTTTATTCCTTGGCTTCTGTTTTGGTTGTGTGATCTTTGATTATTGCTAACTGCACTTTTTTTTCAGACTGTCTAGTTCCTTGAGTACAAATGCTGTTTCCATAATCTGAATTTCTACTGCTTCAGTGTTGCAATTTTGGTATTTGTAATAATAACAATTGAATGCAGAATTCTACAGAATAGCAAGGAGAGATAAGAAAGCCTTCCTCAGTGATCAATGCAAAGAAATAGAGGAAAGCAATAGAATGAGAAAGACTAGAGATCTCTTCAAGAAAATTAGAGATACCAAGGAAACATTTCACACAAAGATGAGCTCAATAAAGGATAGAAATGGTATGGACCTAACAGAAGCAGAAGATAGTAAGAAGAGGTGGCAAGAATACACAGAAGAACTGTACAAAAAAGATCTTCATGACCAAGATAATCACGATGGTGTGATCACTCATCTAGAGCCAGACATCCTGAAATGCAAAGTCAAGTGGGCCTTAGGAAGCATCATGATGAACAAAGCTAGTGGAGGTGATGGAATTTCAGCTGAGCTATGTCAAATCCTAAAAGATAATGCTGTGAAAGTGCTGCACTCAATATGCCAGCAAATTTGGAAAACTCAGCAGTGGCCACAGGACTGGAAAAGGTCAATTTTCATTCCAATCCCAAAGAAAGGCAATGTCAAAGAATGCTCAAACTACCGCACAATGGCACTCATCTCACACGCTAGTAAATTAATGCTCAAAATTCTCCAAGCCAGGCTTCAGCAATACGTGAACCATGAACTTCCAGATGTTCAAGTTGGTTTTAGAAAAGGTAGAGGAACCAGAGATCAAATTGCCAACATCTATGGGGTCATCAAAAAAGCAAGAGAGTTCCAGAAAAACATCTATTTCTGCTTTATTGACTATGCCAAAGCCTTTGACTGTGTGAAGTGAAGTGAAGTGAAGTCACTCAGTCGTGTCTGACTCTTTGTGACCCCATGGATGGTAACCTAGCAGGCTCCACGGTCCATGGGATTTTCCAAGCAAGAATACTGGAGTGGGCTGCCATTTCCTTCTCCAGGGGATCTTCCCAACCCAGGGATCGAACTCAGGTCTCCTGCATTGCAGACAGACGCTTTACCGTCTGAGCCACTAGGGAAGGATAGAAATGGTATGGCCAAAGCCTTTGACTGTGTAGGTCACAATAAACTGTGGAAAATTCTTAAAGAGATGGGAACACCAGACCACCTGACCTTCTCCTGAGAAAACTATATGCAGGTCAAGAAACAACAGTTAGAACTGGACATGGAACAACAGACTGGTTGTAAATCAGGAAAGGAGTACATCAAGGTTGTATATTGTCACCATGCTTATTTAAGTTGTATGCCGAGTTCATCATGAAAAGTGCTGGACTGAATGAAGCACAACCCTCTTACACTGTTGGTGGGAATGAAAACTAGTACAGCCACTATGGAAAACAGTGTGGAGATTCCTTAAAAAACTGCAAATAGAATTGCCTTATTACCCAGCAATCCCACTGCTGGGCATACACACCAAGAAAACCATAATTGAAAGAGACACATGTACCCCAATGTTCATTGCAGTACTGTTTATAATAGCCAGGACATGGAAGCAACCTAGATGTCCATCAGCAGATGAATGGATAAGAAAGCTGTGGTACATATACACAATGGAGTATTACTCAGCCATTAAAAAGAATTCATTTGAATCAGTTTTAATGAGGTAGATACAACTGGAGCCGATTATACAGAGTGAAGTAAGCCAGAAGGAAAAACACCAGTACAGTATACTAACGCATATATATGGAATTTAGAAAGATGGTAACGATAACCCTGTATGCAAGACAGCAAAAGAGACACAGATGTACAGAACAATCTTTTGGACTCTGTGGGAGAGGGCGAGAGTGGAATGATTTGGGAGAATGGCATTGAAACATATAATATCATGTAAGAAACGAAACACCAGTCTAGGTTCGATGCAGGATACAGGATGCTTGGGGCTGGTGCACTGGGATGACCCAGAGGGATGGTATGGGGAGGGAGGTGGGAGAGGGGTTCAGGATTGGGAGCACGTGTTTACCCGTGGTGGATTCATGTTGATGTATGGCAAAACCAATACAATATTGTAAAGTAAAAAAAGAAAGATTGATAGAAATATCAATATACTGAGATATGCAGATGACACCAACCTCATGGCTGAAAGTGAAGAAGAACTAAAGAGCTTCTTGATGAAAGTGAAAGAGAATGAAAAAGTTGGCTTAAAACTCAACATTCAGAAAACTAAGATCATGGCATCTGGTCCCATCACTTCATGTCAAATAGATGGGGAAACAGTGGAAACAGACTGTTTCCACTTTATATTTTGGGGTTTATACTGAGATATGCAGATGACACCAACCTCATGGCTGAAAGTGAAGAAGAACTAAAGAGCTTCTTGATGAAAGTGAAAGAGAATGAAAAAGTTGGCTTAAAACTCAACATTCAGAAAACTAAGATCATGGCATCTGGTCCCATCACTTCATGTCAAATAGATGGGGAAACAGTGGAAACAGTGACAGACTTTATTTTTTGGGGCACCAAAATCCCTGCAGATGGTGACTGCAGCCATGAAATTAAAAGACACTTGCTTCTTGGAAGAAAAGTTATGACCAACCTAGACAGCATATTAAAAAGCAGAGACATTACTTTGCCAACAAAGGTCCATCTAGTCAAAGCTGTGGCTTTCCCAGTAGTCATGTATGGATGTGAGTGTTGGACTATAAAGAAAGCTGAGTGCCAAAGAATTGATGTTTTTGAATTATAGTGTTGGAGAAGACTCTTGAGAGTCCCTTGGACAGCAAGGAGATCCAACCAGTCCATCCTGAAGGAAATCAGTCCTGAATATTCACTGGAAGGACTGATGCTGAAGATGAAACTCCAATACTTTGGCCATTTGATGCAAAGAACTGACTTATTGGAAAAAACCCTGACGTGGGGAAAGATTGAAGGTGGGAGGAGAAGGGAACAACGAGGATGAGACAGTTGCATGATATCACCAACTCAGTGTATATGAGTTTGAGTAAACTCTGGGAATTAGTGATAGGGAAGCCTGGTGTGCTGCAGATCATGGGGTCACAATGAATTGAACACAACTGAGAGACTGAACTGAATAATAACAAAGGTTCTGCTATTAAGAAATATTTTTTTCTTGTGATAAAGATATATTTTATCTTTTTAAAGCATTCTTTAAGAATTACAGTCATTTTCTTAAATCTTCAGGTATATTCTCAGAACAGGATTGATATATATGATATTTTGTTTTGATCCTTCCTTATTTACTTTAAATTGTCAAACTTTTTATGATAAAATAGTTTTAGACCTACAGAAAATTTGCAAAAATAGAGCCGGTTTCTCATATACCTGACACCAAGTTACTCCTACTATTAATTTCTTATGTTAGTATGGCACATTCTCCATAATTAATGAGTTAATATTGAAACATTATTGTAAATTGAAGATTATGTTTTACTCAGTTATTTAGTTTTGACACTTCTTATATTTGAGCTGTCTCTTATACACATCTTATTTATAATACATTAAATGAGAGAATGAAAGTGGAATAAACAGTTTGAACAAAAGGCAGAATTTTTTGACTGGACATAAAGTAAAATGAAAGTGTTAATCAGTCATTCATGTCCAACTCTTTGCAACCCTTTGGACGGTGGCCTGCCAGGCCNCACTTCTTATATTTGAGAATTTCTCAGACTTTCCTTCTCTTTGCTCAATAGGCATTTTCATCAGTTGTGATAGAATATCACCACATACAAATTACCGTTTTAATCCTATTTCAGTGTAAATTCAGTGAAATTAAGTACATTCACATTTTTGCTTAGGCATCACCACCATTCTTTCCAGAACTCTTCATCTTCACAAGCTGAAACTTTGTACCTATTAAACAATAATTTCCAGTTCTTATTAGTTATCTATTTTATACATAGTATCAATAATGTATACATATATATCTATATCTATATATATTAATCACTATTTACAATACCAAGACATGGGAGAAACCTCAATGTCCATGAACAGAGGAATGGATAAAGAAGATGGGGTACATATATGCAGTGGAATACTACTCAGCCAAAAATTGGAATAAAACTGGATCATTTGCAGGAGATGTGGATGGCCCTAGAGACTGATATACAGAGTGAACTAAGTCAGAAAGAGACCAACTAATATTGTATATAATTGATGCATTCCAGTCATGGTGCTGGAGAAGATTCTTGAGAGTCACTTGGATAGCAAGGTGATCAAACTAGTCAATCCTAAGAGGAATCAACCCTGAATATTCCCTGGAAGGACTGATGCTGAAGCTGAAGCTCCAATATTTTGGCCACCTGATGGGAAGAGCCGACTCACTGGAAAAGACTCTGATGCTGGGAAAGATGAAGGCAAATGGACAAGGAGGGCTGCCGAGAATGAGACTGTTAGATAGCATCACTGACTCAATGAACATGAATTTAAGCAAACTCCCGGAGATAGTGAAGGACAAGGGGAGTCTGGCAAGCTACAGTCCACAGGATTGCAAACAGCCTGACATGATTCAGCAACTGAACAACAACAAATATCAGTATGGACTTTTAAAAAGATGCTTTAGCATTTAGTGTTTCTTTCATATTTTCTCTCCATAAATGTGGTAGTCCATCAGCAGTCAGTCTGCTTGAGATACACACTTACCTGAAGAATATCTTCCTTGAGTTTGGTGATAGGGGTTCTGTATTCTGCCCCCAGTTTGTTCTACAGTCAAGATAAAGCCAGCACTATCAGAAAGCCAGATTTGTCTTTTATTTATGACCAAATTACTCCTCCTCAATGCTGGGTGTCATAACCCAATCCCTAATGGTCCACATCAGGATGTGGTTTTTCCACTTCTCCAATGTCACACAGCCTATTCACATCCTCTTAATTTTGATATGAGAGGGGTAGAAGCAAGCTTCACACATTTTTACAGTCAATGTTTCATTTCTGAAAAGTAGAAAAGATTTAGTTCTGCTTTTGGTTGTGTATTTTAACAAATCCCATCATGTGGAATGCCTTCTGATTTCAGGAACACTCTCAATTGTTGCCATTTGTTGTGGGTGCTCCCAGGAATTTTTAACTTTCCAGATGCTTTCTTGTAAGTTTAATGAAATACTGAAGGATGGATTCCTCAGATACTTCTACTGTGCTGTCCTCTCAGACTTCCTACCATGCCTTCTTATTTTGTTGTTGCTGTTGTTCAACAAAATAAGAAACAAAACAAAACAAAAAAAATTCTAAGTTGTATCTGACTCTTTGCAACTCCATGGACTGCAGCATGCCAGGCTTCTCTGTTCCTTGGTTGTATTTATTTTTGTAAACCAACAGGACTTACCATGTAGAAGATGAAAAATAAATGTACATTGGACTCATTTATTAAACAGAGAGCTATTCTGTCTTTTCTGTATAATGTAGAAATAGGCACTGAAAATAAATCAGTAAGAAAGACACATGATCTCTGTACTCATTGAGTTGTACTTTAAATAGGGTGAGTGGGTGAGTAAGTGAAAGTCATTCAGTCATGTCCGACTCTTTGCGACCCCATGGACTATACAGTCCATGGAATTCTCCAGGCAGCATATTGGAGTGGTTAGCCTTTCCCTTCTCCAGGGGATCTTCCCAACCCAGGGATCAAACCCAGGTCTCCCACATTGCAGGCAGATTCTTCACTAGCTGAGCCACCAGGGAAGCCCAAGAATACTGGAATGGGTAGTCTATCTCTTCTGCAGCAAATCTTTCCAACCCTGGGATTGAACTGGGGTCTCCTGCATTGCAGGTGGATTCTTTAACAACTGAGCTATCAGGGAAGCCCTTAAATAGGGTGTGTTTGTCAAATTATCAATGTTCATTGGATCATAGAAAAAGCAAAAGAATCCCAGAAAAAACATCCTTCTGCATCATTGACTACACTAAATCCTTTGATTGTGTAGATCACAACAGTGGAAAATTCTTAAAGAGATGGAAATACCAGACCACCTTACCTGTCTCCTGAAAACTCTATATGCAGGTCAAGAAACAACAGCTAAAACCAGACATGGAACAACTGACCGTTTCAAAATTGGGAAAGGAGTACGTCAAGGATGCATATTGTCACCGTGCTTATTTAACTTATATGCAGAGTACATCATGAGAAATGCTGGGCTGGAGGAAGCACAAGCTGGAATCAAGATTGACAGGAGAAATATCAATGCCCTCACGTGTGCAGATGATACCACCCTTATGGAAGAAAGTGAAGAGGAACTAAAGAGCCTCTTCATGAAAGTGAAAGAGGAGAGTGAAAAGCTGGCTTAAAACTTCAGTTCAGTTCAGTTCAGTTCAGTCGCTCAGTCGTGCCCGACTCTTTGCGACCCCATGAATCGCAGCACGCCAGGCCTCCCTGTTCATCACCATCTCTCGGAGTTCACCCAGACTCACATCCATCGAGTCAGTGATGCCATCCAGCCATCTCATTCTCGGTCGTCCCCCTTTCCTCCTGCCCCCAATCCCTCCCAGCATCAGAGTCTTTTCCAATGAGTCAACTCTTCGCATGAGGTGGCCAAAGTACTGGAGTTTCAGCTTTAGCATCATTCCTTCCAAAGAAATCCCAGGGTTGATCTCCTTTAGAATGGACTGGTTGGATCTCCTTGCAGTCCAAGGGACTCTCAAGAGTCTTAAAACTCTTAAAACTTAGCATTCAAAAAATGAAGATAAAGGCATCCAGTTCCATCACCTCATGGAAAATAGATGGGGAAACAATGGAAACAATGAGAGACTTTATATTCTTGGGCTCCAAAACCACTGCAGAAGGTGACTGTAGCCAAGAAATTAAAAGATGCTTGCTCCTTGGAAGAAAAGCTATGACCAACCTAGACAGCATATTAAAAAGCAGAGACATTACTTTGCCAACAAAGGTCCAGATAGTCAAAGCTGTGGTTTTTCCAGTAGTCATGTATGGATGTGAGAGTTAGACTATAAAGAAAGCTGAATGATAAAAGAGTTGATGCTTTTGAACTGTGGAGTTGGAGAAGACTCTTGAGAGTCTGTTGGGCAGCAAGGAGATCAAATCAGTCAGTCCTAAAGGAAATCAGTCTGGAATATTTATTAGAAGGACTGATGCTGAAGCTCCAATATTTTGGCCACCTGATGCAAAGAGTCATCTCATTGGGAAAGACCCTGATGCTGGAAAAGGTTGAAGGCAGGAAGAGAAGAGGATGACAGAGAATGAGATGGTTGGATGGCATCACCGACTCAATGGACATGAATTTGAACAAGCTCCAGGAGTTGATGATGGACAGGGAGGCCTGGCATGATGCAGTCCATAGGTCACACAGAGTTGGAAATGACTGAGTGACTGAACTGAACTGATATTTGTTTAATTGCAATCACCAAACAAACACAACATTTCAAATTGTGCTATGAAGAAACAGCAAGATGTTTAAGAGTAGATAATAGGGTCTCATTTTGTCTGAATGAAGATTGAATGAATGCACTTAGTGATACATTGGTAATGTGGTTATGAAGATTCATATGGACAGTTGGAAATGACCACTTAAAAAGCAGAATAAGAATAAGTCAAGATTAGCTCAATTGCTCTGAGTGAGACAGGAAGTTTCATAAGTGAAATTAATAGGCAGAAAGTGTAAAAAGAATGAAGGTCTATTAAGGGAAGGTGGTTGATCTTCTTAAGAGTTTGATTCTCCTAAATTGGCCTCCCTTGCTCCAGTGGTTCTTTGTTTGACTGGGCACAGACCTCAATGAAGCATGTGGGGAAGTTATCTCTCCCGCATGGCCTCAGTAAAGAACATGCATTTATACAGTGAGCTTTGCAGTTGCCTGATTTCTCGTGGCACACAGGAATGTGCTCCATTAGCATAAAATCAGATTTTCTAGAAACCCTATCAGTGACTTCACAGAACTTCTCAGATACATTGTGATTAGCTCTAGACCCCTATCTTGTTCATCCTTGCTTTTCTAAAATCTATCAGTTGCCCAATACTAAGTTGTATTCAACAAATATTAGTTAAACAAATGCGTAAAAGAAGTATAAGTAAAGTATTAAAGTATTTCATAGAAGTATAAAATAAGTATAAAATATATAAATAATTAATATAATCCAAAATTCCGCTGGATCATGGAAAAAGCAAGAGAGTTCCAGAAAAACATCTATTTCTGCTTTATTGACTATGCCAAAGCCTTGGAGTTGGTGATGGACAGGGAGGCCTGGCGTGCTGCGATTCATGGGGTCGCAAAGAGTTGGACGTGACTGAGTGACTGAACTGAACTGAACTGAAAATAATATATTAATATAACTAATATAATAGAGTAATATAGGTGTAATTATTTATAATAACATTATAATATATATGATTTATAATGTATAAATAATATAAATAATTTAGAATATAATTAATTTATATTTCTATAATATAAATTATAATGATATAAATAAAGTTCATAAATTATTATATTACATGTAGGATTTTTAGGTCAATAGTTTGCTTTAGCTTATGTTCAATTATTATATTGTCCCATGTGACATCAGGGGACTTCACTGGTGGTTCAGATGGTAAAGAACCCGCCTGCAATGCGGGAGACCTGGGATTGATCCCTGGGCTAGGAAGATCCATGGAGAAGGGAACGGGTACCCACTCCAGTATTCTGGCCTGGAAATTCCATGGATGTAGAATCCACAGGGTTCCAAAGAGTTGGACACAACTGAGTGACTTCCACTTTTCATACAACTGCACTGGAGTAGGAGATGGTATCCACTCCATTAGTCTTGCCTGGAAAATTCCAAGGACAGAGGAGACTGGTGTACTACAGTCCATGGGGTTGCAAGAATAAGTCACAACTGAGCGACTGAGCACATTCAACTATACATAAGTTGTTACAGGATACAAGTTCATATGCAGAAGTTTATGTGTAAAAGCTTAAGCATACCTAAAACATGGGAAATCATTTTTACATCTTAAGCATGTGTATATAGGCACATAAACAAACACAAACATATATATTGCTATTAAAAATAAGAAAATGCTTTTATAAGGCACATGGCATTTCAGCATACATATATAGGGCTTCCCTTGTGGCTCAGCTGGTAAAGAAGCCGCCTACAATGCAGGAGACCTGGGTTTGATCCCTGGGTTGGGAAGATCCCCTGGAGAAGGGAAAGGCTACCCAGTCCAGTATTCTAGCCTAGAGAATTTTGAAGACTGTATATTCCTTGGGCTTGCAAAGAGTCGGAAACAACTAAACAACTTTCACTCACTCAGATAGGATATGTATAATCTCTTGTTGATAAAGACTCAAGTCTATTTCTTTTTTTGCAGGGGTGAAATCTTGTGTAAGAAATTCTGTAAACCAAGGTAGTCCATAGGATTTTTGTGAAAACATATTAAATTCTCAGGGTGGAAAGTTTGTGGGCCAAAAGTAATTATTTCAGCTTCATATTCTCTTATGGGTAACTGAATGCAAATGAAAATCATTTTTTCAAATTAATAGAAAATCTATATGGACGCTACATGTGTTATTTATATTACAAATAATCAAATGTATGTTGCATAAAATTTATAATATAAAAATCCAAATACACATATATATTTTCACACACAAACACAAACAACACAGACACATACATACAGAACACACATTATAAAAAAGTAAATATGTTTTTAAAATGTTAACACTAGTCCTAATTCCATAAATTTCTGGGCTGCTGTTAAGAATGTGTTCCATTTATTCACTGGATCTTAGCATTGCTGGCATGGGAAGGGGTAAGCTGAGAAAAGACACAACTTTCACTACTGTTACTCCAGTTCATCTATCTTTTTAAAAAATATATTCTGTATCTTTTCTCCCATTTTTACAACTTCTACTTTCGAATTCCAAGACTCATATTTTATATTTTAAATTTGTAAAATGTGAATATGCTAATAAGATTTCATGGCAAAACCAAGGAAACACTGCAACATTTTTATACAAATAAATAATAGCTGACATGCAGGAAATAGCTTGTAATTGCTTATTTTCAAAACAATACAATTTTAAATAATTCAAAGAGACTCAGTATTTGTTCATACATATGTTTTAAATTATAACCAAGAGGATAGTTTCAAGAGTGATCTGGTATGAGATCCTCTGGAACTTAATATTTAGACCAAAATCACAATTTAGATGAGATTAATTAGCAGGTGAAATTGCATTAGGATGTTTAATATGGTTGGTGCCAATTTGCATATCCCTCTGCGGATAGTTTTGTCCAGTATAAAACAGACATGGAAACTCAATACTTTGAATTAATGACACTTTCTCACCATCAAAAGTTATTTATAAGAGTCTGCTAGTGTTGGCAGAATATACATACAATATAGCAGAACGTATACATATATACAATAAGCATCTTGTATTTCTTTTTCTAAGCTTTATTTTATTTATTTATCTATTTGTTTTCGGCCATGTGGAATGTGGGGTCTTATTTCCACAACCAGGGGTTGAACCCATGCTCCCTGCATTAGAAGAGCTGTCTTAACTACTGGACATCCAGGGATGACTGTACCATCCTGTATTTCTACTTATTATTGCTTGGCCGGTATTCTGTTCAAGATCTGGGAAGCCATTAGAATCTTAGGCACTTAATCACTTAAGAGGAGCGGTAACGTTATCCTCATGGAAGGAATACAGAAAGAAGTCAAGTTCTTGTAGTGGATGAAAAGACTAGAAAACTGAAAACGTTGATCTTTAAAGAGGCAGAATATTTGTATATAATTTCCTTTCCATCCTCCCTTTTTATCCATTCTAAACTGTCTCTTTGGACGTCCTTCCCCTCACCATCAGACATCTTCAATAAGCAACCTTGCCCTCCTGTCTCAGGAAACAGGAGGAAATAAAAGAGAAAAACCCAAACAGATTCCACCATAGAGACCAATAAAATTTTATTATGTTCTGACAAAGTTCACTCCTCCCTTTTCTTCCAACTCAAGTCTATACAGTTAACGTTCACATAAATTTTATAGGTCCCCCAAATCTCTTTTAACCCACCTGGGTTGTTCAAAGGTTAAGTACTTGCTAGTTGAGACATTTCTAAATAAGTCATTGCACAAAAATATAAACACATTTGTTACAAGTATGTCCAACTGCACGTTTCAATTGGCATCTTTCTGCCCACAGTTAGGTCTGTGTCTGACTTGTAAAGATGTGCGTGCAAGGGAATTCGGTACCCCATTTTAAAAGGCAACACAAAAACAGGTTTCTGCAGAAAAATGAACTTTAGAGTCAGCAAGAAATCTATGAATGCTGCCAAAGGAGACAGGAAAGTGCTACAGGGATGTGATGAAAAACAAAACATTATTTTATTCTGGAGATGAAACTTTTAATGATGATGTTTCTGAGAAGAGTGACCTGAATGATCCTTAGGATTGTTGAGTGAATCATGAAAGGCTGAGAAATTTGAGTCTGCAAGAGAGGCGACAAGAGAAATAGGGTGGATCTTCTTTGATCTGTTCCTGTTACCTTAAATATGATATTCCATTCCTATATTATGAACCTCCCTGGTGGTCCAGCAGTTAAGACTCTGCACTTCCTATACGGGGGATGTGGGTTCAATCCCTGGTCAGGGAACTAACGGACTTCCATTCAACCTCGTTTGCAATATATTTTAAGTTGTTAGTTAGTAATCACACTGAGGAGAATCCACGAACTAACTGAAGGTGAATGGAACATGTCATCCTGTTTCTTGTAGTCCAACCAGATCACTGAACAGGGACTTACTTCCCCGGTGGTCCAGTGTCTAAGACTCCACACTCTTAATGCAGGGGGCCCAGGTTCAATCCCTGGTAGGGAAAATAGGTCCCACATGCCACAGCTGAAGATCCCACATGCCATGATTAAAACTCACTGCAGCCAAATAAAAACAAATATTAAAAACGATTGCTAAACAGAGTCCACCCCGAGTTCCTTCCATAAATAACTTTTAATGGCATAATATATGTCATCAGCACTCTAGGCTTCGGAGATATGAGTAGTGAATCAATTCACAAAGTTTCTCCTCTCACAAAATTTACATTTCTGGGGTGGGAGATGCTCACTAAACAAACAAACAAGTCAACACCTCATCTTGACAATTCTAAGACGTACTCTCACGTTTTATGTCTAAAAAATGTGTATGTCAACATGCACCTTATATTCACTATTGTCTGGGTGGCATTTTTAATATGTCATTTAATTACAGGCTTTCATATTTTCAACCTTTCCATAGAATTTGGTGAGTTGCATCCATATTGAGTGTATTTGTCATGTAAAAATATTATGACATGACATTGAAATTGTTATTTTTACAGAAAAACTACAGGTATAGAGAATCAGAGCATACACTATATATTAAACAAATATTTGTCATTGCAGAATACCAGTATTCTCCTAAGCTCCTTATTTCCTTGCCACACAAAACCTACACATTTTATATGACTGTAAAAAAGGAAGACACTGACATATACATTAACATGTATATGTTCTGTGATTTTGTACTAGCTGAGATGTGTGCAAAATATACTGGGTTCATTCAGCTTAAGCGACCCAACTAAAGGCATGCAAGACAAGGCAGGGCCAAAGCCCACGTCTGATTTGGGCAGTAAGGACAGAAGCCACTTTTAGATTCAGACAGTTCACTCCTTATGTAGACAGAGAAAGGAAGGACAGGCACAGGTGCCCGATCCCTGTAATCCTCATACTACAAACCAAAAAATGTAACACCAAGACTGAAGGAGCCAGAGCATAATCCCACATGGTTCATGGGATATCCTGAGGTCCAGAGTACATTCTAGATTTCAGCTGAGCAGTTATAGTCTGCAGCTATACCTTAAAGAGGTGGAGCAGAAATCAGAACCACCCCATGATAGCACCCCAGGGAGCAAGATCCTTGTTCCTAAGAGGTCAAGAAAGGCTCTGCCCACCCTCAGTTGAAGTGCAGTGAAAGCTCTGCATGCATGCCCATGGACACGAGCAAGATCACACGGCACGTTTGTGGAGCAGTCTTCCCACATGCAGAAAACATTGCCAAACTCTTTGCAGTGGATTAAAAAGTGACTCAAATGAATGAGTCTACAGTGACAGATTTGTGCATTTGAATTCAGTCTAAAAAGAAAAAATATATATATATATTATTAGCTTAGAAGAAATCTTTTCTAAAAAAGTAGAGCATTATATTAAGAAATAATGGAACTTCTCTGGTGGTCCAGTGGTTAGGATTTCATGCTTCCACTGCAGGGGGCTTGGGTTTAATCAATCTCTGGTCAGGAAAGATCTCACAAACTGCAGAATGTGGTAAAAAAATAAAAAAGCTAAATGACCAAAGGTCTTTAATGTGTATAAAATGATAGTGTAGAAAAATGGAGATATACACAAGTCACTGTTCTTAAGGTTTTGCTGTTGTTCAGTGACTCAGTTGTGTCCGACTTTTTGTGACCTGTGGACTGCAGCATGCCAGACTTCCCTGTCCTTCATCATCTCCCAGAGCTTGCTCAAATTCATGTCCATTGAGTGGTGATACCATCCAGCCATCTCATCCTCTGGCACCTCCTTCTCCTCCTGCCTTCAATCTTTCCCAGCATAGGGTCTTTTTTAATGAGTTGGCTCTTTGCAGCAAGTGGCCAAAGTATTAGAGCTTCAGCTTCAGCATCATCCTTCCAATGAATATTCAGTCTTAATTTCCATTAAGTTTGACTGGTTTGATCTCCTTGCTGTCTAAGGGACTCCCAAGAGTCTTCTCTAACAACACAGTTCAAAAACATCAATTATTTGGCTCTCAGCTTTCTTTATGATCCATCTCTAACATCCACATATGACTACTCAGAAAACCATAGCTTTGACTAAACAGTCCTTCTTAAGGTGAAAACATTTTAAATAACTCATTTTCTTTTATTGTACCTTTACTTTTTTTTTCATATGAAGAAGGGTGGATAGATGATAAGTATCTATGCTTAAATGAGTCTAAAATAGTTATTTCAGTTCAGTTCAGTTCAGTCGCTCAGTCGTGTCTGACTCTTTGCAACCCCATGAATTGCAGCACGCCAGGCCTCCCTGTCCATCACCAACTCCTGGAGTTCACTCAAACTCATGTGCATCGAGTCCGTGATGCCATCCAGCCATCTCATCCTCGGTCGTCCCCTTTTCCTCCTGCCCCCAATCCCTCCCAGCATCAGAGTCTTTTCCAATGAGTCAACTCTTCGCACGAGGTGGACAAAGTACTGGAGTTTCAACTTTAGCATCATTCCTTCCAAAGAACACCCAGGACTGATCTCCTTTAGAATGGACTGGTTGGATCTCCTTGCAGTCCAAGAGACTCTCAAGAGTCTTCTCCAACACCACAGTTTAAAAGCATTAATTCTTTGGCGCTCAGCTTTCTTCACAGTCCAACTCTCACATCCATACATGACTACCGGAAAAACCATAGCCTTGAGTAGATGGACCTTTGTTGGCAAAGTAATGTCTCTGCTTTTGAATATGCTATCTAGGTTGGTCATAACTTTCCTTCCAAGGAGTAAGCGTCTTTTAAATTCATGGCTGCAATCACCATCTGCAGTGATTTTGGAGCCCCTCAAAATAAAGTCAGCAACTGTTTACACTGTTTCCTCATCTATTTGACATGAAGTGATGGGACCAGATGCCATGATCTTCGTTTTCTGAATGTTGAGCTTTAAGCCAACTTTTTCACTCTTCTCTTCACTTTCATCAAGAGGCTTTTTTAGTTCCTGTTCACTTTAGGTATAGTCAAAATAAGAATTGTAAGTTGAGAAAGAATTATTTCACTTTTTATTTGGCAGTGTACTTTCTTTCTTGTGATGTGTAAAAAGCCCATGTATCTTACACTCACTGCACATTATATTATGATAAATAGTTTATGTAAGGGAATAATAAATCCTATGGAGAAAAATTTAGTGGGCTAAGATGGATAGGGGAGCAGAGAATGTGAGCCCAATTCACAAAAGTCATCAGAGGAGGTTTCCAGAGTGAGGTGATATCTGAATAGATACCTTTAAGAAGTAATGAGAACCTATGTATATTTGGAAGAAGAAGATTCCAGGCAAAGCTCACAGGACTTGTAAAGACCCTGAGGCAGAAGCTGGCTTGATGTGACTGCAGAAAAGCAGGGGCCTGAGTGGCTCCAGAAAAGGAAGAAGTGCCTTGCTAGGTTCCGAGGTCAAAGAATTAGAAGGGACTAGGTCTGGAAAGGTCTTGAGAGTTATGGTTAACACTTCAGTTCATTTGCTGCGCAAGAAGGAAGCTCTCAGAGTGTGTTCAGGAAAAGAAGGACTTGTTCTGACTGAGGTCTTGAAAACATCATCCTGGTTACTATTTTTAAAGTGATGATATAAAAGGGGAAGAGGAGACAGCATGGTGGCCTGTTGGTAGGCTTGAATTCCGGTAGTAGCAGTTACAATGGATGGACATGGTTGGATAGTGACTATAACATAGAGCTGGTAGTATTAGCTGATGGATTGGAAACAGAGAGCAAGAGAAGTAAAGGTCGTTACTCCTTTTATGACCAAACTGAGGTATTCAGTGTTGAAAGTGTTAGCTTTGGGGACTTCCCAGGCGGTCCAGTAGTTAAGAATCCGGTTGCCAATGCAAGAGTCAGGGGTTAGATCCCTGATCCAGGAAGGTTCCATACACGGCAGGCAGCTGAGCCCACATACTTCAACTAGTGAAGCCTGCTCGCTGTAGAGCCTGTGCTCCGCAGCAGGAGAAGCCACCACGATGAGAAACGCACCCTGCAGCGAGCGAGAGGGTAGCCCCTGCGCTATGCAACTGGAGGAAGCCCGCGTGAAGCAACCGAGACCCAGCACACTAAAAATAAAGATAAACTTTTAAAAATGTTAGGTTTGAAAGTCTTTGAGTAACTCTATTACCACGTTGAAGGGGCTTCCCAGGTGACGCTAGTGGTAAAGAACCTGCTTCCTAATGCAGGCGACACAAAAGACTTAGGTTTGATCTGTGCATCGGGAAGAGCTCCTGGAGGAGGAAATGGCAACCCACTCCAGTGTTCTTACCTGGAGAATCTCATGGATTGGAGAATCTGTTTTTCAATCAAGTCGAAAACCGGATATGAGCATCTGGGGACAAGGAAAGGGGTCTCAAAGCAAGATGTTAATTTGGAAGACATCAACATAGGTATGGCTTTATGAATGTTCCCTAAATCTCCATCTGGTTTGAGGGTGGACCTAGAAATCCACACCCCTCCCCAGATACAGAGAGGAGAACCCATAGGCTACTCAGGTTAAGTACTACAGATTCTGATGGTTGGAGATTCCATCTCTGAAGAGTTGTTCTCTGGGCTGTTTTCACTGCCTGTAAGTTTACCAATTCTGTCACTTATCCTCTTCAGAGACTAGTTTTAACCCAGCTATTTGAGCTTACTAGCAGACCTACTTTGTTACATAAAGGAGAGTCATACTGGCAATGTAATTTTAATGAGGTGAAAAACATACAATATCTGTTGCTTTTTCATTGGCTACTCAAAAGCCAGAGAAACCACTGAGAGAAGCTCATTGCCAACGTCTGAATGAGGAGAACCAAATAATAGGCTCTGGCTCTGTCAGTGATGAGCTGTCTATAAAAAATATGCGATACTCATCAAATCTTAGGTTTCCCATGAAGTAAAGGAATGAATATGATGCCATTGCAAGACTGAATTCAACATGTTATTTTCATTATTGCCAGCAATCTCCATGATATAAAACTGACTCAGAGAAATACTTTTTTGTTAAAATGATAGAAAATTTTCTTATAGATTATGTATAAAGAGCACCATGGTGAAAACTGTAATTATGTCTTTGGTTTTCATTTGTTTGGAATGAGTGAGTACTTGTGTTTCTAGTTAAAGCCATTACTTGATTCAGCAATTCTTGAAATTCCCTAGAGAAGGGATGAAAATATAAAAAGTCATTTTCATTATACAGTGTCCTGTAGTTGTATCATCAGGTAACTTTGATACACATGTTAGTTTGGGGGATTACGGAACAAAAGCAACATATTCAAATGAATTCCTATAATATTAGAAACAGATATGGACTGATGTTGCAGGAATTTTACTCTTTTTACTCATTTGAAGTTCTGTTCTACCCTCATAAATCAAAAACTCACCCAAATGATATTTTCAGTATGTGCAAATGTGGATGCAAAGTACTGCTGCTTTTCAATTGTGAGGAATTTCTAAGAACCCATCATCACTGTTGGTACAATGTTTTATGTTGGACATTCTGTAAATGATTGGAATTTTCAACAAAAACTTATAGCCCTCAATTTTTCCAAGTTTTTAGAAAAAATATCACTCACCATGGCTCTTTCCTGTTCAGATTTGTTGCTTAGAATAAAAATTAGTATATCTTAATTTCTAGAGAATTTCAGGGAAAGAGTATTGAGATAGTGACCTGCTTTTAACAGGATTATTAAATCATAGGAAAAAAGGACTAGCAATATTTAATTTCTTAAGCTTGGCAATAGCATGTGACCTATAATATTGTAGCCTGTATTCTGGAGGAGAGACTCCCGGGTGGCTCAGATGGTAAAGAATCTGAGGCCAATGCAGGAGACCCAAGTTCAATTCCTGGACCGAGAAGATCCCCTGGAGAAGGAAATGGCAACCCACTCCAGTATTCTTGCCTGGGAAATCCCATGAACAGAGGAGCCAGCTGGCTACAGTCCATGGGGTCACAAAGTGCTGGACACGACTTAGTGACTAAACAACAACAGCAATTTTAAGAGGGGTTGGAATATTTCATAATTAGAAAGACATGTGCCTGTAGTTGTGCCATTCAAAGAACAGTGAGCATACAAATGAACTTTCTAAAAATGCAGAGTGACGCCCGTAAGTTTTATCTACATGTGGCATAACTGGCTAGCTCTACATTCACAATTTATTTTGTAATTCACACCATTTTAGACTATGATTGGCAAACTTTAGGAAAACCAACAGTCCTGACCATGGAAGAATGATTTGGCAAAGTTAGTTAGAACATAGAAAATAGCCTTGTTGTTGTTCAGTTACTCTGTCATGTCTGACTTTTTGTGCCCATGGACTGCAACACGCCAGGCTTCCCTGTCCTTCACCTTCTCCCGGAGTTTGTTCAAACTCATGCCCATTAAGTTGATGATGCCACCTAACCATCTCATCCTCTGTTGCCCATATCTTCTCCTGCTTCAAACTTTCCCAGCATCAGGGTCTACTCCAATGAGTTGGCTCTTCACATCAGGTGGCCAAAATATTGGAAAATAGCCCAGTTTGCTGTTTCTCCTGATTAAGCTGTATTGCATGCACGCATGCTGAATCATTTCAGTTGTGTCTGAATTTTCGTGACTTTATGGACTATAGATTGCCAGGCTCCTCCATCCATGGGATTCTCCAGGCAAGAATACTGGACTGGCTTGCCATTTCCTTCTCTAGGGTATCTTCCTGACTCAGAGATTGAACCCATGTCTCTTATGTCTCCTGCACTGGCAAGTGGATTTAAAGCCAGCTCGTAATAGCAAAGTCTAGTCTGGAAAAAGTTCTGGAATCAGGTAGTAAGGACCTCTGTAAATCCATACCTCCATAAAATACTGAAAGGTTGGCAAAAAATTAAAAATCAAAATTTTCCCATCTCTCGAAATTAACAAAAGGCTTGCAACATTCTGATGAGTATCAATTAAGGAAGAGATGATGAACTTTGTTGATACCACAGGATCAGTGGCTTACCCTTTTGCATTCTCGTCTTACAAACTCTGAGCCTTGAAAGCCATCAGCTGCACCACTGCCATAGTTGTGAAGGCCAGCAGCCTTGCAGCCACCAGAGTAGGCTGACCAGGACCAAAATTCCTCATAAAGTGCTAACTCCCAGAGCAGGGTCACTTTTCCAGGACACTGTCAGAGCTGGTTCAGAGCTTGCTCTACAAGAAAACCCCTATCTCCAGGGTGTTTCTCAATAATTAAGTCAGCAACATTTATTTAACATTTCGTCTGAGCAAATTGTAGTCCCTTATCAGTAACTTGAGTCTAGTTTTACCTTGTATAGAGACTTGTATCTAGATATATAAAGAACTCTTAGAACTCATCAGTAAAATATGAATAACCCAATTTGCAAATGGATACAGCAATTGAATGGGAATTTCTCCAAAGAAGACATACAAAAGACAACAAGCACAGGACATGATATTTATATCATTAGTCATTAGATAAATGCAAACAAAAGACAACAAGCACAGGACATGATATTTATATCATTAGTCATTAGATAAATGCAAACAAAATCACAAAGAGACACCATGTCACACCTACTAGAATTGCTAAAATCAAAATAGTAGACTACAAGTGCTGGTAAGGAAGTGGAGAAATTAGAACCCTTATATCATATATCAACCAAGAGAATGTAAAGTGAAGTGAAGTGAAGTCGCTCAGTCATGTCCAACTCTTTGTGACCCCATGGACTGTAGCCTACCAGGCTCCTCCCTCCATGGGATTCTCCAGGCAAGAGTGCTGGAGTGGGTTGCCATTCCCTTCTCCAGGGGATCTTCCCTGACCCAGGGATCGAACCCAGGTCTCCTGCATTGCAGGCAGATGCTTTAACCTCTGAGCCACCAGGGAAGCCCCAAGAGAATATAAAATGGTCCTAAAGGCAATTTGGTTTCTCCTTGAAATATTTAAACATGGAATTAACCTATGATCCAGGAATTCTCCTCCTAGAAATAAAAACATCATTTCAGTTCAGCTCAGTTCAGTTGCTTAGTTGTGTCTGACTCTTTGTGACCCCACGGACTGCAGCATGCCAGACCTCCCTGTTCATTACCAACTCCCGGAGTTTACCCAGACTCATGTCCATTGAATTGGTGATGCCATCCAGCCATCTCATTCTCTGTTGTCTCCTTCTCCTCTTGCCTTCAGTCTTTCCCAGCATCAGGGTCTTTTCCAGTGAGTCAGCTCTTCACATCAGGTGGCCAAAGTATTGGAGTTTCAGCTTCAACATCAGTCCTTCCAATGAACACTCATGACTGATCTCCTTTAGGATGGACTGGTTGGATCTCTTTGCAGTCCAAGGGACTCTCAAAAGACTTCTCCTACATGACAGTTCAAAAGCATCAATTCTTCAGCGCTCAACTTTCTTTATAGTCCAACTCTCACATTTATACATGACTACTGGAAAAGCCTTGACTCTATGGTAGTCTTGACTCTATGGACCTTTGTTGGCAAAGTAATGTCTCTGCTTTTTAAATTTCTGTCTAGGTTGGTCATAACTTTTCTTCCAAGGAGTAAGTGTCTTTTAATTTCATGGCTGCAATTACCATCTGCAGTGATATTGGAGCCCTAAAATCAAAGTCTGCCACTATTTCCCCATCTACCTGCCATGAAGTGATGAGACCGGATGCCATGATCTTAGTTTTCTGAATGTTGAGCTTTAAGCCAACTTTTTTCACTCTCCTTTTCACTTTCATCACGAGGCTCTTTAGTTCATTTTCACTTTCTGCCATAAGGGTGGTGTCATCTGCGTATCTGAGGTTATTGATATTTCTCCCAGCAAATTTGACTTCAGCTTGTGCTTCATCCAGTCCAGTGTTTCTCATGATGTACTCTGCATATAAGTTAAATAAGCAGGGTGACAATATACAGCCTTGACGTACTCCTTTTCCTATTTGGAACCAGTCTGTTGTTTCATGTCCAGTTCTAACTATTGCTTCCTGACCTGCATACAGATTTCTCAAGAGGCAAGTCAGGTGATCTGGTATTCCCATCTCTTTCAGAATTTTCCACAGTTGATTGTGATCCACACAGCCAAAGGCTTTGGCATAGTCAATAAAGCAGAAATAGATGTTTTTCTGGAACTCTCTTGCTTTTTCCATGATCCAATGGATGTTGGCAATTTGATCTCTGGTTCCTCTGCCTTTTCTAAAACCAGCTTGAACATCTGAGAGTTCACGGTTCACGTATTACTGAAGCCTGGCTTGGAGAATTTTGAACATTACCTTACTAGCATGTGAGAAGAGTGCAATTGTGTGTATAGTTTGAACATTCTTTGGCATTGCCTTTCCTTGGGATTGGAATGAAACCTTACCTGTTCCAGTCCTGTGGCCACTGCTGAGTTTTCCAAATTTGCTGATGTATTGAGTGCAGCACTTTCATAGCATCATCTTTCATGATTTGAAACAGCTCAACTGGAATTCCATCACCTCCACTAGCTTTGTTCATAGTGATGCTTTCTAAGGCCCACTTGACTTCACATTCCAGGATGTCTGGCTCTAGATGAGTGATCACATAACTCTCTTGCTTTTTCCATGATCCAATGGATGTTGGCAATTTGATCTCTGGTTCCTCTGCCTTTTCTAAAACCAGCTTGAACATCTGAGAGTTCACGGTTCACGTATTACTGAAGCCTGGCTTGGAGAATTTTGAACATTACCTTACTAGCATGTGAGAAGAGTGCAATTGTGTGTATAGTTTGAACATTCTTTGGCATTGCCTTTCCTTGGGATTGGAATGAAACCTTACCTGTTCCAGTCCTGTGGCCACTGCTGAGTTTTCCAAATTTGCTGATGTATTGAGTGCAGCACTTTCATAGCATCATCTTTCATGATTTGAAACAGCTCAACTGGAATTCCATCACCTCCACTAGCTTTGTTCATAGTGATGCTTTCTAAGGCCCACTTGACTTCACATTCCAGGATGTCTGGCTCTAGGTGAGTGATCACACCATCGTGATTATCTGGGTCGTGAAGATCTTTTTTGTACAGTTCTGCTGTGTATTCTTGCCACCCCTTCTTAATATCCTCTGTTTCTGTTAGGTCCATGCCATTTCTGTTCTTTATTAAGCCCATCTTTGCGTGAAATATTCCTTTGGTATCTCTAATTTTCTTGAAGAGATCTCTAGGCTTTCCCATTCTATTGTTTTCCTCTATTTGTTTGCAAAGATCATCGAGGAAGGCTTTCTTATCTCTCCTTGCTATTCTTTGGAATTCTGCATTCAAATGGGTATATCTTTCCTTTTCTCCTGTGTTTTTCACTTCTCTTCTTTTCACAGCTATTTGTAAGGCCTCCTCAGAGAGCCATTTTGCTCTTATGTCCACACAAAATCTTGTATAAAAATATTCTTTATATTATTTATTATAGTGAAAAAATGGGATTCAGTTCAAGTTTCAACAGTAATAAATAAATAAATGTGGTACACCCACACACTGGAATATTATTCAGCAATAAAAATGAATGAATACTGATTCATGTTAAAACCTGGGTAAACCTTAGACATGTTATACTGAATGAAAGGAGGAATCAATAAAGGCAGTGTAATTTATTATTTGCTTGTTTTGAAAGTCCAGGGACTTTCCTGGCAGTCAAGTGGTTATGACTTTGCCTTCTAATGCAGGGAATATAGGTTGAATCCCTGATCATGGAGCTAAGATTCCACGTGCCTCACAGCTAAAAGACCTAAACATAAAGCAGAAGCAATATTGTATCAAATTCCATTAAGATGTAAAAATTGTCCAGATTAAAAAAAAAAAAAAAAGTCCAAAAATTACCTAATGCAGTGTTGTCAGTGAGGGCAAGCAAGAAATCATACAAACATTTAAAAGAGGGTCTGAAGACAAAGCTTTTACTGGGTGCTTTGTAAAGCCTACCATACCCCTGTAGAGGTAGGAGGCCATAGAAGTTCAAGGACACAGGCAGGAAGGCTGAATGCAAGCCCAGAAGAGAGCTTAGGGAGCACCAGCTGGTGTCCATGCTCAAGGAGGGAGTGAAGGCTAAACAGACTTTTTAAACTGAGGTAGTGGAAATGATTGTCCCCAACACACACAGATCCTCATAGCAAGGCTGAGAAACTTGTAGGCTCAAACTACTTAAGGACATCTCTCACCAATCTTTATCTGACTACTGAGCTAACCAAACCAAGACTTCAGAGGCCGCAGAATAGACGACCTATGGCATGATAGAAATAGTCCAGAAATGTACTAAACCATCTGCTGCCAACCAAAGAAGTAGAAAATGGAGGAAACAAAGGCCCATATCGTATTACCTAAAATATTCAAGTTTAACAAAAGAGTTACGAGGCAGGAAAAGAAACAGGAAAAAGAGACACCCTCCCTCCCACACAAAGAAGTCAATACATACTTCTCTCAGGAAGGTTCAGATGTTTGATGTGTTAGATGGAGACATTGGGTCCCTTACTGTAAATATGTGAAAGAACCAAAAAGAAATCACATTTTAAAAAATTAAAGGAAACACAATAGTGATGACTCACCAAACTGAGAATATCATTAAAAAGATAAAAATAATGTTTTTAAATATAATCAAGCTGAGATTTTGGAGATGGGAAGAAATACAACTTAAATTTAAATAGAAAAGGGGGTCAAAATCAGATTTGAGCTGCAGAGAAAAGAATTTTCAAAATAAGAGATAGATCTATAGCTATTCCTCTTCCAATCTGAGTCGCTAAAAGAAAACAGAATGTAAAGAAATAAATGGAGCTACAGAAATTGCTGGATCACCACAGAGGATAACAACACATGTGTAATAGCCCTTTCAGGGAGAGAGGGAAAAACCATTTGAAGAAATGAATCAATAAATTAGCAAGTCAAGATCTTCTCACAAAGAAAATTTTATGCCCAGGTAGTTTCACTGGTGAATTTTAGTAAACATTTAAAGAAGAATTAATATCAATAGTTCACAACCACTTTCAGAAAGTAGAAGAGAAAGAAAACTTGTAATTTATCCTATGAGATCAGTGTCATCATTATATAAATTAGACAAATCCATCACAAGAAAAGAAAACCAGTGTTCCTTGTGAATACAGACTAAAGATCAGAAGCAAGGATATCTCCTCTTCCTCAACTATTTAACATCTGTTTTGTGGTTGCCCCTTAGATGGCAAGATTCACCACCCTCATATGTTGAGACAGATCATGCCACACATTGTATTAATTCCACGTGGTTGCTCTAGCAAATGATGGCAGACATGGTGGCTTAAAATAAAATACATTTATTTTCTTAGATTTCAGGAGTCTTGAAGACTGAAATTTGTATCATTGGAAGAAAACCAAGGGATCCACAGGGCTGTGCCTCCTCTGGCAGCTCTAGCAGATGGTCCCTTCCATGGGTCTCCCAGCTTCTGGTGCCTGATGGCAATACTGGCTTGTGGACCTCCCATTTCAATCTCTCCCTCTGCCAACAAGCTACCTTCTCATCTACATGAGTTTATTATTCTCCTCTGGCCACATTTTTATTTTTGCTGACTGTATAGAGCTTTTCCTTCTTTGGCTGAAAAGAATATAATCAATTGACCATCTGGTGATGTCCATGTGTAGAGTCTTCTCTTGTGCTGTTGGAAGAGGGTGTGTGCTATGATCATTGCCTTCTCTTGGCAAAATTCTATTGGCCTTTGCCCTGCTTCATTTTCTATACCAAGCCCCAAATTGTCTGTTCCTCCAGGTATCTCTTGACTTCCTACTTTTATATTCCAGTCCCCTATAATGAAAAGGACATCTTTTTTGGGTGTTAGTTTTAGAAGGTCTTGTAAGTCTTCATAGAACCATTCAACTTCAGCTTCTTCAGCATTACCGGTCAGGGCACACACTTGGATTACTGTGATATTGATTTGTTTACTTTGGAAATGAACAGAGATCATTCTGCACCCCAGTACTGCATTTTGGACTCTTTTGTTGACTATGATGGCTACTCCACTTTTTCTAAGGGATTCTTGTCCACAGTAGTAGATACAATGGTCATCTGAGTTAAATTTACCCATTCTTGTCCATTTTAGTTCACTGATTCCTAATATGTTGATGTTCACTCTTGCCATCTCCTGTTTGACCACTTCCAATTTACTTTCAACAGTGTGTGAACCATGAAATTCCAGGTGTTCAAGCTGGATTTAGAGAAGGCAGAGAAACCAGAGATCAAATTGCCAACATCTGTTGAATCATAGAAAAAGCAAGAGGGTTCCAGAAAAAAATCTTACTTCTGTTTCATTGACTATGCCAAAGTTTTTGTGTGGATCACAAAATTCTTAAAGAGTTGGGAATACCAGACCACCTTACCTGCCTCCTGAGAATGTGTATGCATGTTAAGAAGCAACAGTTAGAACCAGCCATGAAATAACAGACTGGTTCCAAATTGGGAAAGGAGTACGTCAAGATTGTATATTGTCACCCTGCTTATTTAACTACGTGCAGAGTGCTTCATGTGAAATGCTCGACTGAATGAAGCACAATCTAGAATCAAGATTTCTGGGAAAAATATCAATAACCTCAGAAATGCAGATGACACCACACTTATGACCAAAAGACAAAAAGAACTAAAGAGCTTCTTGATGAAAGTGAAAGAGGAGAGTGAAAAAGTTGGCTTAAGCTCAACATTCATAAAACTAACATCATGGCATCAACTCCCATCACTTCATGTCAAATAGATGGGGAAACAGTGGAAACAATGACAGACTTTAGTTTTGGGGGCTCCAAATCACTGCAGATGGTGACTAAAGCCTTGAAATTAAAAGACACTTGCTCCTTGGAAGAAAAGTTAGGACCAACCTAGACAGCATATTAAAGAGCAGAGACATTATTTTGCCAACAAAGGTCCATCTAGTCAAAGCTATGGTTTTTCCAGTAATCATGCATGGATGTGAGAGTTGGACTATAAAGAAAGCTGAGTGCTGAAGAACTGATGCTCTTGCACTGTGGTGTTGGTGAAGACTTTTGAGAGTCCCTTGGACAGCCAGGAGATCCAACCAGTCAATCCTAAGGGAAATCAGTCATGAATAATCATTGGAAGGACTGATGCTGAAGCTGAAACTCCAATACTTTGGTCACCTTATGCAAAGAACTGATTCACTGGAAAAGACACTGTTGCTGTGAAAGACTGAAGCCAGGAGGAGAAGGGGATGACAGAGGATGAGATGTTGGACAGCATCACCTGCTCGATGGACATGAGTTTGAGCAAGTTTTGGGAGTTGGAGATGGACAGGGAAGCCTGGTGTGCTGAGCTCCATGAGGTTGCAAAGAGTCAGACATGACCTAGTGACTGAACTGACCTGGCCACATCCAGTCTCTCCCCGCCTCTTACTAATAAGGATACCTGTGACATGATGCGCCAGGACTACAGTCAGAAATGGCAAAGCTGTTGGAAATACAACACCAGGAGTTTGAAACTACTCTGATAAATATGGCAAGAATTCTAATGAGGAAAACAGACAGCATGCAAGAGCGCAAGGATGATGTAGGCAGAAAGATAAATGTTTTAAGAAATAATAATAATAAAAGAACCTTGAGTAACACCATGCAGTAGAAATGAGGAATGCCTATGCTTAGCTCGTTAGTAGGTGGAACACAGTCGAGGAAAGAATGCATGAGCTGATAGACAGGAGAACAGAAACTTCCAAAACTGAAAGGCAAAAAGAAAAGACTAAAGAAAAACAGAACACAATGTCCAAGAAGTGTGGGACAACTACAAAAGGTGCAACATATGTTTAGGCTGAAGACCAGAAGGCGAAGGAGAAAAGAAACAGAAGAAATATTTAACTCAATAATGACTGACAATTTCCCCCAAATTAATATCAGACAACAGGATAAATGCCAAAACCACTATCTATATATATATATCAAACTTAAGGATGTCAAGGATAAAGAAAAATTTTTGAAAGAAGCCAGAAGGGTAAAAAGAGTCCAAATTATTCATAAAGAAATAAAGATATAAATTACATCCAAGCTTTCCTAAGAAGCTATAAAAGCAAGAAGGGTTTGGAGTGAAATATTTAAAGTGCTGAAATAAAAAATACAACCAACCTAGAATTCTCTATCTTGTGGTATTGTCCTTTAAAAGTGAAGGAGAAATAGACTTTCTTATACAAATAAAAATTCAAGGAATTTGCTTTGTAAAAACAATTTTGTAAAAATTGTAAAAAAAAATTTACAAAGATTTGCTTTGTAAAAAATATTTAAAGAGGTTCATTATAGAGAAGGAGCATAATAAGGTCAGAAACTCAGCTCTCCATAAAAAAGGAAGAGCATCAAAGAGAGGACAAGTAAAAGAAAAATAAAAACATATTAAAAAATACTTTAATTTTCAATTATAATATAATAAATTTACAATCTCATGATTTTTTTTTTCCGTACATCAACATAAATCAGCCATAGGTTACATATGTCCCATCCCTCTTGTACCACCTTCCCACCTCCCTCTCTCTCTCCCACCTCTCTAGGTGGTCACAGAGCACTGGCTTTGGGTTCCCTGTGTCACACAGCAAACTCCCACTGGCTATCTGTTTTACATATGGTAATGTGTATATTTCATTGCTATTCTGTCAAATCATTCCACCCTCTTTTTCCCCTCCTGTGTCCAAAATCATTTTCTTTATCTTATTTTTACTATTCTTGATTGATAAAACCCATAGGAGATTGTTCAAAATAATAATAGTAACAATGTATTTATGTATGCTCATTATAAATGAAATAGTGGTAATGACACAAGGGACAGAAGTTGTGAATTAGAAATATTTGTTATTGGAAGGTATTTGCTCTACCCCTGGGGTTTCCCAGGTGGCGCAGTGGAAATGTGCCGGCCAATGCAGGAGACCCAGGAACCATGGGTTTGACCCGTGGGTCAGGAAGATCCCCTGAAGTAAGAAATGGCAACCCACTCCAGTATTCTTGCCTGGAGAACCCTATGGTCAGAGGAGCCTGGTGGGCTGCAGTCCATGGGGTTGCAAAGAGTTGTACATGACTGAGCACGCATGCACACTACTCAGGAATCAGTATAGTGTTACTTGAAAGTGGACTTGGAATAATCATAAACATAAATTGTAGACTTTAGGGTAACCACTAGAAAAAGTTAATAAAAAAGAAAAAATAAGCACAATTGATATGCTAAGAAGAATAATAGAATCATAAAATGTTTAAATAAAGCCACAAAAAGCAGAAACTGTGTGGAAGATAAAAATAGAAACAAAAATTAAGAGAAACAAATAGAAGAAAGTAACAAATATGGTATATATTAACCAACTATATCAACAATCACTTTGAACATCAGTGGTCTAAAAACGTCAATTGAAAACAGAGATTGTCAAAGCAGATCAAAAAAAAAAAAAAGTCTCAGCTATATGTTATCAATCCAAATGCAGATTAAGTATAAATGCATGTATAGGTTAAAAATAAAAGGATGAAGAAATATACACACAGCTAACAGTACTCAAGAGAGATAAGTTAAAATGATAGAGCTGATTTCAGAGTAATGAAAATTATCATAGGTAAAGAAGGGCATTATGTAATGATAAAGGGGTCAATATTCCAAAAAGACCTAACAGTCCTTAATGTGTACTTGTATAGCAACAGGGCATCACTATGAGGAAAATCCTGATAGAGACACGAGGAGAAATAGATGGATTCACTGTTATAGCTGGACACTCTTTTTGTTGTTGCTATTTTGGGACTAAGTCGTGTCCGAATCTTTGTGCACCCATGGACTGCAGCACACCAGGCTGCCCCATCCTTCACTATCTTCAGGAGTTTATGTCCATCTCAGATCTATGTCCACTGAGTTGGTGATTCCATCGAACCGTCTCATCCTCCGCTGCCTCCTCCTTTTGCCTTCAGTCTTTCCCAGCATCAGATCTTTTCCTGTGAATTGGCTCTTCCCATCAGGTAGCCAAAGAATTGGAGCTTTAGTTTCAGCATCAGTTCTTCCAAAGAATATTCAGGGCTGATCTCCTTTAGAATTGGCTGGTATGATCTCCTTGAATCCAAGGGACCCTCAAGAGTCTTCTCCAACACCACAATTAAAAAGCATCAATTCTTTGGTACTTAGCCTTCTTTATGGTCCAAGTCTCACATCCCTACATGACTACAGGAGAAACCATAATAGACAGTTGCAGCAGAAAGAAAATTGGTAAGGGTGTAGCTGAACTCAGTGGCACCATCAGTCAACTGTATTTGATTGACATCTATAGACAACTTTGTCTAAAAGCAACAGATTACACAGTCTCCTCAAGCTGACACGGAACATTGAACAAAACAGATCACATTCTGGGTCATAAAACATACCTTAACAAATGTAAAAGAAGAGAAATCATGTAGTAGACCTTAATGGAACAAACGAGAAATATAAAAAGATACCTAAAAAATCCACCAAAAACTTGAAAAGTATTGAACACGTACCTATAAAAAACCCATGGACTGAAAAAGAAGTTTTAAGAAAAAATTTAAAATATTTTGAAGTAAATGAATTATAAATTATCCAAATTTGTGGGATGCAGAAAAGTCATTGATTAGAGAGACATGTATAGCATTGACCGTCTATGTTGAAAAGAAGAAAGATCTAAAATCAGTAATATATGCTTCCACTTTAGGAAACTAAAAGAAGGAGCAGGAGAAGGGAAGAGAGAAAGGGGAGGGGAATGAAAAGAAAGTGTAGGAAGAAGACAGAAAGGAGGAGGGGAAGGTGAAGAGGAAGACAGTGAAAGAAAATACATAATAATAATCAGAGCAGGAATTTAAAAATAAATTGAAAATGATAAATCAAAAGAGAAAAAAATCAACAAATCTAGAAGTTGGTTCTTGGAAAAGGTCAGAAGAATTGTTAAGCCTCCAGACAGGTTAAGAAAAAAAAGAGAGAGGACAGAAATAGCTAATATCAGAAATGAAAGATGAGATCTCTACAGACCCCATAGACATGAAAAGGATAATAAAAGGATATTTTAACCAATTCTCAGAGAAGGCAATGGCACCCCACTCCAGTACTCTTGCCTGGAAAATCCATTGGACGGAGGAGCCTGGTAGGCTGCAGTCCATGGGGTCGCTGAGGGTCAGACACAACTGAATGACTTCACTTTCACTTTTCACTTTCATGCATTGAAGGAAATGGCAACCCACGCCAGTATTCTTGCCTGGAGAATCCCAGGGATGGCGGAGCCTGGTGAGCTGCCGTCTATGGGGTCGCACAGAGTTGGACACGACTGAAGTGACTTAGCAGCAGCAGCATAACCAATTCTATGTCCACAAGTTTGATAACCTAGATGAAATGGAATAATTCCTTCCAAGACATGAGTTGCCAAACTCACACCAAAGGAAACAGACAATCTTATAGCCCCATATATATATTAAATAAGTTAAATCAATAATTAACTTTCCAAAACAGAAAGTAATTGGCCCATTCTGAAGTCTACCAAACATTTATGGAAAAAAAATTCACCAATTCTCTGTCACCTGTTCCAAAATTCCAAACTGAGGAGGACTTCCCATAATGTTAATTCATCCAACAAGTCCTTTCTGCTTCTATCATTGGGTTTTATCAGTTCAGTTCAGTTCAGTTGCTCAGTTGTGTCTGACTCTTTGCAACCACATGAATGGCAGCACACCAGGCCTCCCTGTCCATCACCAACTCCTGGAGTTCACCCAAACTCATGTGCATTGAGTCGGTGATGCCATCCAGCCATCTCATCTTCTCTCGTCTGCTTCTCCTCCTGCTGCAAATCCCTCCCAGCATCAGGGTCTTTTCCAGTGAGTCAGCGCTTCACATGAGGTGGCCAAAGTACTGCAGTTTCAGCCTCAGCATCAGTCCTTCCAATGAACACCCAGGACTGGTCTCTTTTAGGATGGACTGGTTGGTTCTCCTCTCAGTCCAAGGGACTCTCAAGAGTCTTCTCCAACACCACAGTTCAAAAGCACCAATTCTCTGGTGCTCAGCTTTCTTCACAGTCCAACTCTCATATCCATACAAGACCAGTGGAAAAACCATAGCCCTGACTAGACAAACCTTTGTTGACAAAGCAATATCTCTGCTTTTTAATATGCTATCTAGGTTGGTCATAACTTTCCTTCCAAGGAGTAAGCATCTTTTAATTTCATGGCTGCAGTCACCATCTGCAGTGATTTTGGGGCCCCCCAAAATAAAGTCAGCCACTGTTTCCACTGTTTCCCCATCTATTTGACATGAAGTGATGGGACCAGATGCCATGATCTTAGTTTTCCGAATGTTGAGCTTTAAGCCAACTTTTTCACTCTCCTCTTTCACTTTCATCACAAGGCTCTTTAGTTCCTCTTCACTTTCTGCCATAAGGGTGGTGTCATCTGCATATCTGAGATTATTGATATTTCTCCTGGCAAACTTGATTTCAGCTTGTGCTTCTTCCAGCCCAGCATTTCTCATGATGTACTCTGTTTGAGCATTCTTTGGGATTGCCTTTTTTGAGATTGAAATGAAAACTGACCTTTTCCAGTCCTGTGGCCACTGCTGAGTTTTCCAAATTTGCTGGCAGATTGAGTGCAGCACTTTCACAGCATCATCTTTTAGGATTTCAAATAGCTCAACTGGAATTCCATTACCTCTACTAGCTTTGTTCATAGTGATGCTTCCTAAGGCCCACTTGACTTCACATTCCAGGATGTCTGGCTCTAGGTGAGTGATCACACCATTGTGATTATCTGGGTCATGAGGCTCTTTTTTGTACAGTTCTTCTGTGTATTCTTGCCACCTCTTCTTAATATCTTCTGCTTCTGTTAGGTCCATACCATTTCTGTCCTTTATTGAGCCCATCTTTACATGAAATGTTACCTTGGTATCTTTAATTTTCTTGAAGAGATCTCTAGTCTTTCCCATTCTGTTGTTTTCCTCAATTTCTTGCACTGATCACTGAGGAAGGCTTTCTTATCTCCCCTTGCTATTCTTTGGAATTCTGCATTCAAATGGGTGTATCTTTCCTTGTCTCCTTTGCTTTTTGCTTCTCTTCTTTTCACACCTTTGTAAAGCCTCCTCAGACAGCCAATTTGCTTTTTTGCATTTCTTTTCCATGGGGGTGGTCTTGATCCCTGTCTCCTGTACAGTGTCACGAACCTCAGTCCATAGTTCATTAGGCACTCTGTCTATCAGATCTAGTTGCTTAAATCTATATCTCACTTCCACTGTATAATCATAAGGGATATAATTTAGGTCATACCTGAATGGTCTAGTGTTTTTCCCTACTTTCTTCAATTTAAGTCTGAATTTGGCAATAAAGAGTTCATGATCTGAGCCACAGTCAGCTCCTGGTCTTGTTTTTGCTGACCGTATAGAGCTTCTCCATCTTTGGCTGCAAAGAATATAATCAATCTGATTTCAGTGTTGACCATCTTGTGATGTCCATGTGTAGAGTCTTCTCTTGTGTTGTTGGAAGAGGGTGTTTGCTATGACCAATGTGTTCTATTAGCCTTTGCCCTGCTTCATTCTGTACTCCAAGGCCAAATTTGCCTGTTACTCCAGGTGTTTCTTGACTTCCTACTTTAGCATTCCAGTCCCCTATAATGAAAAGGACATCTTTTTTGGGTGTTAGTTCTAAAAGGTCTTGTAGGTCTTCATAGAATCATTCAACTTCAGCTTCTTCAGTGTTACTGGTAGGGGCATAGCCTTGGATCACAGTGATATTGAATGGTTTGCCTTGGAAACGCAGAGAGATCATTCTGGCACTTTTGTGATTGTGTCCAAATACTGCATTTCAAACTCTTTTGTTGACCATGATGGCTACTCCATTTCTCCTAAGGGAACCTGCCCACAGTAGTAAATATAATGGTCATCTGAGTTAAATTCACTCATTCCAGTCCATTTTAGTTAGTTGATTCCTAGAATGTTCATGTTCACTCTTGCCATCTCCTGTTTAACCACTTCCAATTTGCCTTGAATCATGGACCTAACATTCCAGGTCCGTATGCAATATTGCTCTTTACAGCATTGGACCTTGCTTCTATCACCAGTCCCTTCCACTACTGGGTGGCTTTTTTTGCATTGGCTCCATCCCTTCATTCTTTCTGGAGTTATTTCTCCACTGATCTCCTGTAGCATATCAGGCACCTACTGACCTGGGGAGTTCCTCTTTCAGTATCCCATCATTTTGCTGTTTCATACTGTTCATGGGGTTCTCAAGGCAAGAATACTGAAGTGGTTTGCCATTCCCTTCTCCAGTGAACCACATTCTGTCAGACCTCTCCACCATGACCTGCCCGTCTTGAGTGGCCCCACACAGCATGACTTAGTTTCATTGAGTTAGACAAGGCTGTGGTCCATGTGATCAGACTGGCTAGTTTTCTGTGATTATGGTTTTATACACAGTTGTTATTTCTGGGTGAATATTAAAGAGAAGGTGATTATGAGAGAACAAAGTTGGAAGAGAGACATCACACTGGCTATTCTATTACAGCTGCATAATTTTCTCATTGGTGTCTGTTATGTATTATGTATTGCCAACCAGGCAGCTGGTAATAAAAATAATAAAATATCTCTGCATCTTCTTCAGACTATTATACTTACCCTAAACAAAAATGCACACATGATTCTCAACTCTATAGATCCTGTATCTCTCAAAATTTTGATGATAGGTTGACCATGAATTTGAGTTTCATTGCTGTTTTTCTTTATGTCTGTGTTAAAGTTGGTATTTTATTGGGACTTTTAAAGAACCTACATCAAGACAGACGACAAGAATATGCTTTAATTTAGAGTTCTTGGTTATCTTAAAATTTAACTTAATGGCTCATTGTCTTATAAAACACACAGTTCTATGTTTCTATGAAAGATAGAACACTCATACACTTAACACTCATACTCTTATTTCAAGTGCAATATAGGAGCTACATTTATATAGAAATAATGCTATCAGAAGTTTAATAAAATAAAGAAATATTTATTTCTCTTTTGAGAAAATCCAGGTTTCCATATAGCATAGTATTAACGCAAATATTCACTATAGTTTGCTTGTCTCTATATTCTTGAAAAAAGTCATTCTTGTAATTTTTAGTTTCCTCCATCATTGTTGTTAGTTCATTGAGTCTCTACCTCTGTCCTCTTTCCTGATATAGTTCTCTATTATACTTGCTCTGTTTTATGCCTGGGTTAATTTGCTCTTTCTTCATTCCTTTACTCTGCTGAGATCTTCCTGCCAATTTGCAAGAAAGCAACATTCTTTGTTGAAATCTCTTTGAAAGAGAAAAGCAAGCTTCTAAACTAAGCAAGATCAAACTGGAATAAAATATTAATATGGCATTATATTCTAAAGCTATAAACCTAACTATAAGTAAGGAACACAGTCAAAAAGTACCTGGAACTATTTCATTTTCAAGAGCAGCAAAGACTATATTTAATTTTAACATCTTAAATTATAAACTTCGTGTTTTCCCTTTGTTGTTGCTGAGATTAAAAATATTAAATAAATTGAGAGAAAAAAGAGAGTGTTGAGATTATTCCACAATTTGGTCTATCAGCAAAATAAAACATATAGGTGCCTGAAATATATATCACATCAAAAATTAATCAAAAAAATGTACCAAGAACAAAACCATATAACAGGCTTTTGTTTTTATGTCCCTTTCTCTGTATATCAGAGTGAAATCAGCTGTGAGTAATTTATGAGTTATGAGGCAAAGCACTCATTTTGTAGGTTCAAAGTTGATATACAGTATACATTTTGAGTGTTTTCAATTATAAACTTTAAAAGGAGACATAGAAATACCAATTCATTTCTAATTCCCTAATTTAAATGCTAAAAAAATCTTTTCTTTCTTTTCCTATTCCAAATTTCCAATTATTTTTAATACTTGATTTATTTTTCCTTAAGGGACAAGGATAACTCTACGAGTACACACTGATAGCTGCTTTTAATTGCTCAGTTACTCTATCCAGTGATCCAACTTTGGCTTCAGGTTGCTATAGCAATTAAAGTGGGAAAACTGGGAACAAAACCTAATAGCTCTTCATTCAATCCATTATATATGGTTACAGCAAACCAAAAAGCTTCCTACGGATTCTGAAACGGATGCATCACCTCTGGAGATAATGAAGTGTTTTGGTGGGAATTTGTGCAAAAATCCGATATACAATTAGACAAATATGCTCGAATATCATGTTTCATTGAAGTTTGTCTGAGCCTTCGTGCTTGTCAATGGGTCCTGATCCTAAATGCGTTTATGCCTGATTAATTGTCAATATCGGGCAGGAGTTTGCTCATTAGCTCCTTGCAGGGCCCATTTGAGACTGCCATGAGCTTCTTTTAGAAATGATATGCTAACTGGTGATAAACTGAATTGAATTTTTGTCTTTTGTGAATAGATCCTGTTGAAAATCCTATATGAAAATCTTCCAAGAGTGCTGAATAAACTGATATTATTCTGTTATAAAGTTGCTGCTTTATTATGCATGCTTCCTTAGTTAAATAAAATCTTTGTGTTTCCTCTTTATTTTATACTTTGTATTCAATCTGTTTAGTAACCCCCATAGATATACTGATGCATTCAATTAATATCATTTCCATATAGAATAAAACAAGTTTGTTTTAGCTCACTTTTTAGGCAGAATTCAAGTTAAATGGAGGACACTTATTGTAAAAAAAAATGTATATTTAAACCATTAATCAGAATTCTATAAGGCAATGTGTGCTGTATTTTTCCTTTAAATTCATTAAAATTATTAGAAGGCCTAATTGTAGACCTGCTTTATTTATATATATTGGTTATACTTATGGGATTAGGAAAAATTCCTTGAAAGCACCGAGGAAGGTGTATGCTTAGTTGCTCAGTTGTGTCTGGCTCTTTGTGACCCCATGGACTGTAGTCCGCCAGGCTCTTCTGCCCATGGGGATTCTCCAGGCAAGAATCCTGAGTGGGTTGCCATGCCCTCCTCTAGAGGATCTTCCCAACCCAGGATCGAACCCAGGTCTCCCGCTTTGCAGGCAGATTCTTTACCCTCTGAGACTCCAGTGAAGCCCAAGGATACTGGAGTGGGTAGTCTATTCATTCTCCAGGGGGGATCTTTCCGACTCAGGAATTGAACAGGGGTCTGCTGCGTTGTAGGCAAATTCTTTACCAGCTGAGCTACCAAAGCACTGAGGAGGATCATATTAACAGGCATAGACAAATTAGCTCAAGAAAGAGAACTTAGAACTGGGTTACCATCCATAATTATTTCTAATTCATTATTTTCAAGTCATAATTTTTTGTCTTGTTGTCATTATTATTATTTGCATTAAGCCTGACATGGATTAAATTATGTGATAAAAAAGGCTATCTGCTTAAGAATCACAAGTTAAAGTAGAAGTTTTCAAAATTATTGAAGCACCACTGAGAACAGTTATTTTTATTAAGCTCATATCTATGTTCTAAAAATATACTAACTCCGTTAATGTAGTTGCTATTCTGATTATCTTATCTAAAGTAAAAGAATTAAAATAAGAAAAATGGATAAAATATTTTTAGTTTAGGGCCCCTACAAGAGAGAAAGAAAAATTATGATGAGGTATAGAATTTTGTTTCAGAAGAGATATGCAATTAAATTAACTAAGGAAGTCAACACTAGAAATAACTATATATATATATATATTTAAGAATCAGGGTTTCCCAGCTGGTACTAGTGGTAAAGAACATGTCTGGCAATGCAGACGTGGGTTTGATCCCTGAGTCAAAAAGATTCCCTAGAGGAGGGCATGGCAACCCACTCCAGTAAGTAAAATCTTGTGGGCAGACGAGCCTGGTGGGCCACCATCCACAGGATCGCAAAGTTTAGGATACAACTGATGCAACTTAGCATAGCACAGTACAAGGATACAACATTCAAAATTATTAACCCTAATTAATGTTATCCATAATCATAAAACACAGATGATAACCATCATTGAATAAACGTGTCTTTTCTTATTTTTTGTCTTTGATTTAAAAAAAGCTTTGGAGTTTCTACTGAAAGATATGATAAAATGCTAAGGAGAATTCCAATTATTCCGCATATAGAATAAAAAAATTTTTGAGCAAACTGTGGGAAAAGTACATCATTATGGGTGGGTATTGAGGATAATTAAAGATTTTACATATTCAAATCAGTAATGTGCATAAAGAAAAAGTTCCTTGTTTAGTGATACTTTAAGGTTGTCATAAAGACATAGTGAAGAAAATAATAGAATTTTCTTATTTGGTTAAAATTTACAAAATAACACATCCATTCTTGGAAAGGAGAGTGTCTCTCAATGGTAATTTATCCTTAAATTACCCACAGATGATATTATTTTTTGTCTCTTTTTAAATGCAATGTCAAAACATAGAGTCTTCTCTTAAATTGTCATAGAAGACAGGAATACAGGGTTGCTGAGAATCTCTTTTTCTCTACAAAGTTGCACTGTCCTCATTATTCAGTGATTTAATTTAAGGAGTTCTGCAGCTACATTCACACATGACCAAGGTGAAATTAATTATGTATTAATTTTTTATCATGTTAAAATGAGTATACACTAGAATATTGATTTGAGTCTATTTCCAAATACATGTCATAACAAAAAATATAACAAACTTCTATGAATGTAAAATAAAAATTCACAACAAAATCTAACCTATGCTTATTGGAAATTTGAATAACAATAATTCATTGAAGTAACAGTAACAGTGGGATATGAATTTCCTCTTCTGCTATCTTTGATTTCTGAAGTTATAAGATCCTTCCATCCATTCAAAAGATTCCCTTGAAGGATATGATTTTCTTGGACCAACTGAAATTCAGGTCTCAGTTTATCTGTCCAACTTCTACAATTGCTTTTACAAGACTCACTCATAGACAACTGTAGCCATTGCTCCTTTCTGGACTGACATGGGATTTTTTCTGCTGTTTCTTTTCTTACAAATATCAGGAAAAAGTGCTAATATCTCAAACTTCAAGATTATATCTGCTTACTTTTCCTGGTCCCTTCCAGTCCCACTAGCTTTGTGCATTCCTGAGTACTCTTGAGACATGACCTCCCCTTTCCCCCGCCCCATGCTAAAACTCCTGTGACATTTTTATTGTGCCCATCTTATTTTACTTGCAGTAAAGCTATTTCTGGCTTGAGTACAATCACAGAATCCGAAGATATAGGAATGTATCCTCCTTATTAACAGAGAGAAAGCAAGTACAGTAATGGCAAATTGCATAATAAGATATGGAAACAATATTTTGTCTAATTGGAGAAGGATGTGAAAAACACCTAGGACTGAAATTGATGGGTTGTTTGGTAAGTTTCATGTGAACTTTTAAAATTGCATGCCAAACTTTTTCAAAGTGGCTAAATCATTAAACACTTTCACCAGTAACAAAAGAGAGTTGTAGTTTCTTCATATTCTTAAATAAGCATTCGTGTTATTTGTTGTTTAAAATGAAGAAATCCTTCTAGTAGGAGTGAATTTGTATTGTTTCCTTAATTTGCATCCCCCTAATATGTAATATGTGTGCATCTTCTCATGGGATTGCTACCCATCCATATATCTTCTTTGGGAGAATACTTATCCAACTATTTTGCCCATTTTTAGACATTATTTTTATTATTTTAGATTGTAAATTTGCTTTATATATTCTGAAAACAAGTTTTTAGAAATATGTGATTGGCAAATATTTTCTTCCAGTTGTATCTCATCCTTTACTTAAAAAAAAAAAAAATTATCTATTTATTTGGCAGTGCCTTAGTTTCAGCATGGATCTAGTTCCCTAACCAAAGATTGAACCTGGACCCCCTGGGTTGAGGGCACAGACTCTTAGCCACTGGACCACCAGAGAAGTCCCCTTTTATCTTTTAATCTTTTGATGGCATCTTTCAAAGCTTTTTTTTTTTTAATTGATGAATTCCAGTTTATCTCTTTGTTGTTGTTTTGGAGTCCAAGGGTCTTATCCTAATTCAAGATCAAAAAAATGTCTACTACGATTTCATCTAAAGTGTATGGGATTGGCTCATATATTAGAGCTGATTCATTTTTGAGTTGGTTGTGTATGGTGGGATGTGAGAGTCTACATTAATCTTTCGACATGCAGACATCCAACTGTCCCTGTACTATTTATATAAGACTATCCTTTCCTCCATGAATTGTCCTGACACATTTGTTGAAAATCAATTGGCCATAAGCGTGTTTGTTTGTTCCAGAGCTCTCAATTCTGTAACATTGATCCATATGTCTGTCTCAACACCAACCACTCTGTCTTGCTTACTGTAGCTTTACAGTAATTTTGAAATTGGGAAGTGTAAGTCTTTCAACTTTATTCTTCTCTTTCAGAGTTATTTTGACTTCTAGGTACAAAGCAAAGCTATATAAACTTTAGGATCAGATTGTCAATTTTTATAGAACAATATCACTCAGATTCTAATAGAGTGTGTTTAAATCTATAAAGCCACTTAGAAAAAAATTGACATCATGAAAATGTTGATTTCTAATTTAACAAGAAAGAATTTCTGTCCATTTAGGTGGTTGTTGTTTAGTCGCTGAGTCATGTCTGACTCTTTTTTTCCCTCTTGGACTGTAGACTCTGGGCTTTTCTGTCCATGGGATTCTCCAGGCAAGAAGTGGATTTCCACGCCCTCCTCCAGGGGATCTTCCCAACCCAGGGATGGAATCCACATCTCCTGCATTGGCAGGTGGATTCTTTACCACTGAACCTCCTGGGAAGCCCCAACATTTAGGTAAATCCTCTTTAATGTCTCATAGCAATGTTTTGCAGTTTTCAGTATGTATGCCTTGCTCTTCTATTGTTAAATTTCTAGGCATTTTATTATTATCGATGATTTTGTGAAAAAATTGCATTCTTAATTTTAGTTTCGGACCATTTGTTACTGATTTCTTACCTGTTCTTTTGGTATCATATCTAAAAAATCAATGGTAAATCCAATGTCATACCTTATTTCCTTTAGGTTCTCTTGCCTCTGGGGTTTTTCAGATCTCCATGTTTAAGTGTTTGACATATTTTAAGTTAATTTTCACATATGGCATAAAGTGTAGGTTCTACTTCATTCATTTCCATGTGGTTTTCCAAGTTTGCTAGCACCATTTGTTGAAAAGAATGTCTTATCCTTATTGAATGATCTTGGTACTCTTGTTAAAATTATTTCTGTATTCTTTATTTCATCCCATAGGTTTATGTGTCTGTCCTTATGCCAGTACCACATTGCTTTAATAACTGTCCCTTTGAGGTAAATTTTGAAATTTGGAAGTGTGATTCCTAAAACTTTATTGTTTTGGCTATTTGGGGTCCTTGAGATTCCATAGGAATTTTAGAACAGGATTTTCGATTTCTGCAAAACAATGCCATTGACATTTTGTCAGAAATTTCATTAAATCTATAGATTGCTTTGGATAGTAGTGTCATCTTATCAATATTAAGTCTTCCAATCTGTGAACACGAGATGTCTTTTTTCACTGATGGCTGATCTTTTAGGATGTTTTGTAGTTCTCAGAGTACAAGTTCTATGGTTTCATGTTTAAATTTACTTCTAGGTATTTTGTCCATTGTAATGCTTTTGTAAATGAAATTTTCTTAATTTGCTTTCCAGATTGTTCATTGTTAGTGTATAGAACCACCACTGATTTCTTACGGTATTGATTTTGTATGCAGCAACTTTACTGATTTTATTCATTACATTTCAATAATTTTTGTGAAATCTGCATCATTTTATACATTTAAGGTAATGTAATCTGTGAACAGAAATAATTTTATTTTTTAAATTCCAATTTGAATGCCTTTTATTTCTCTTGCCTACTGCTCTGATTAGCACTTTAAATACTAAGCTGAATTGAAATGACAAAAGCAATCATCTTTATTTCTGATCTTAGAGGAAAAATTTAATTTCACAATTAAATGAGGTTAGCTGTGAGGATTTAATGGAGAGTTTTTATTGTGTTGAGAAATTTTTTCTTCTATTCCTTGTTTAGTTAGTACTTTTATTAAGAAAGGATATTGAACTTTATCATATTTATTTGCATCAAGTATCTTATTCATTCTTTTAATTTATTCTAGTTTCTTAAAGTGAGATATTTGTATTTTTTAAATGTACACATTGGATGCCATGAATTTTCCTTTTAGCACTGTTTTGCTGCATTCCATAAGATTTAGTATGCTGTGTTTTATCTCAAAGTATTTTTTAACTTCCCTTCTTTTTTTTTGCTTTGACCAACTAGTTTTTTTTAAAGTGTTCACAAATTTGTGAATTTTACAGCTTTTCAAATTGATTTGTATCTTCACTCCACTGTGACTGGAAGTATTACTTTGTGCAAAGTTTTGACTAACATTTCAATACTGAAGAGTGTCTCATATGCACTGTGTATAACTGCTATTTTTGGAGTTGAATGACTGTGTGTCTGTTAGGTTTAATTCGTTTAAGATGCCTTCTGATCCTCTAAGTTCTCATTGATCTTCTATTGTTATCTCTCTCTCTTTTTTTTAAAATTAAAGTTGGAAGTATTGCTGTCTCTGCTATTACAGAATTGCCTACTTCTCTCTTCAAATCTGGCAAATATTAGTGTATACATTTGGTTATGCTATTTGGTGTATATATATGTGTTTATAATTGCTGTGTCTTCTTAGTGATTTGACACTTTTGTCATTATATAATGTCCCTCTTTTTCTCTTGTTACAGTTCTTGATTTAAGGACTATTTTGCTAGCACTAAATTTGTATTAGCATTAAATTTCTTTTTACATTCATTTACATTCTTTTACTTTCAAATTGCTTCTTAGATATCGAGTGAATTTACTGAATATAGCATTACTTCGATCACATTTTCCCTCTATTCTGCTAAACTGTGATTTTTCATTAGTGAGTTTAGTGCATTTACATTGAAAGTAAATACTTGTATGGAAGGGCTTCTGCCATTTGCTTTTTGTTTTTGGTATTTTTAAAAGTTTTTGGTTTTTCCTTTCCTGCATTATTGCCTTCTTTTGCATTTTGTGGAGTTTTTAGTAAGATGTTTGTTTCTTTTTTTTTCCATTTGTGTATATTCTATAGATATTTTATTTGTGGTTACCATGGGGATTACATATAGCATCCTAAAATTGTACTGATTTAATTTTATTTAATAACAACTTAACCTCAGTTGCATTCATGACTCCTATAAAGTTCCAATCTTCCCTTATATTATGGATGTCACAGATTATATATTTATGTTATGTGCCTAATAGCATATTTTTTATAATTGTTTTTCATATTTTTGTATTTTGAACTCTGTAGAAATGAGATGTGAGTTAGAAACCAAAGTTATAATGGTAGTGACTTTTTTACTTGTCCACACATTTATTTTACCAGAGAATTTTACATCTTCATACTTCTTCAAGTGAGTGTTTAGTGTCTTTTCACTGCAACCTACAGGATTCCTTTTACAATTTCTGATAAGGCAGGTCTATCGGTAATTAACTTTATCATTTTTTTTTAAATATCTGGGAATCTCTTAATTTCTCCCTCAGTCTTGAAAGACAGTTTTGACAGATATAGAAGTATCAATTGACAGCTTTTCTGGTATACGTGAAGGTGAAGGTGAAGGTGAAGTCGCTCAGTCGTGTCCGACTCTTTGCGACCCCGTGGACTGTAACCTACTAGGCTTCTCCGTCCATGGGATTCTCCAGGCAAGAATACTGGAGTGGATTGCCATTTCCTTCTCCAGGGGATCTTCCCGACCCAGGGATCGAACCCAGGTCTCCCGCGTTGGAGGCAGATGCTTTAACCTCTGAGCCACCAGGGAAGCCCCTCTGGTATACGTATGTATATATATATATACACTTATATATATATGCATCATACTGTCAGAAATTTTGGGTTTCTGATGAGAAATTAGTTAATAATCATATTGAGGGTCACTTATACAGGTCTTATCATTTCTGAATTGCTGCATTTAAGATTGGAGAAGGCAATGGCACCCCACTCCAGTACTCTTGCCTGGAAATTCCCATGGACGGAGGAGTCTGGTAGGCTGCAGTCCATGGGGTTGCTGAGTCACACACGACTGAGCGACTTCCCTTTCACTTTTCACTTTCATGCATTGGAGAAGGAAATGGCAACCCACTCCAGTGTTCTTGCCTGGAGAATCCCAGGGATGGCGGAGCCCAATGGGCTGCCGTCTGTGGGGTCGCACAGAGTCGGACACGACTGAAGCGACTTAGCAGCAGCAGCAGCATTTAAGATTATGTATTATTTTTGACTTTCAACACTTTGATAATAATGTGTCTCACTTAGGGTCTGAAAAAGTTTATTTTACTTGAAATTTACTGAGTTTCTTTGATTTGTAGATTCATGAATTTCTTCCTATTTGAGAAGACTTTGGTCGTAATTTTGATCATATTTCAAGAAATAATGTTTGTTCCCTTTTCTTTCTCTCTCCTTCTGATATTCCTGCTTTTAAGTATTTTAGTATACTAGATGGTGTCTCACAAGTCCTTTAGGCTCTGTTCACTTTTGTTTACCCATTTTTTTCTGCATCTCAAATTCAATAATTTCAATTGCCCTGTCTTCAAGTTCACCCATTCTTCTGCAAATCTGCTGTTCAACCCCTCTAATGAAATTTTCATTTTAGTTATTGAAAATTTCAGCTCCAGAATTTCCATTTGGTTCTCTCCTTATAATTTCTATTTGTTTATTAATGTTCTTTTACTAATATATTAGGTCCTGAATATTTCTTAGCTCCTTAATCGAATTTGAAATAGTGGTTTCAAAGTCCTTGTTCAGTAAATCCACTATCTGCATTACCTCAGGGATAGTTTCTGTCAATTAATTATTTTATTCCTTTGAATAAATCAAAACCTATTTTTCTGTAATCCTTGTGATTTTTGTTATCAAAAATTATTATTTGATTTTTATAATGTTGTAACTCAGATTAATCTACTCCATAGGGTTTTATTTATTTTGATTTTTTTTGTTGTTTTGATCATTGAAGGCTGTTGCATTCCATTTATTTTGAGACTTTTCCAAGCTATTTTTTTTTAAGAATATTCCTTGTTATATGTACTCATTTTTTTTTTTTTTAATCTTGTGCTAGGCAAATGACAAAGATTTTCTTGAAATCCAGGAGCTGAAAGAGAAAAGCAAACAAAGCTCACCAAAAATAATAAAAACAATAAAAAATAAAAGGACAAACAACTCTCTCCGTCTTTAAAGACTAGCTCTGTGTGGATGCATTCCTTTAGTACTTATCTAGGTTTGCTCTGAGCCTAGAGATTGGCTGAGGAGAGAGTTAAGATTTTCTCAGGACTTATGAGCATGCTTTTGCCAGTTCATTCAGATGACTTTCCAAATTCTCCTGCATATGTAATTGCCTTTGAATGTCCTAATTTCACAAAGAGTCCAATCTAGTTTTAACTCTGGGCTTTAGGTGGTCTGTTGTAGATCTGCCTCCAGAATCTCTTGTCCTAGGTGTCCGGATTTGTTGTCCCTTGTAGCTTTTATGAGTAGTTCTGGTTGCATCTCCTGCCTATGTTCCACATTATGTGAGACAAAGATGATCAAGTCAGCTATTCATGTATCCTCAGCTGAGTTAGAATAAACATACACCGTAGTTTGAAAGTAACTTCTCTGCTCCCTCCAGTTGAAAGAGAGGTACTGGTAACCAGGTTTCCCTTGCTCACAGTCAAGACCTCTGTAAGCTGGGGATGGGAGGAATGAGTGCAGAGCAAAAACACTATGAGACTCCTTAACATTTTGAAGATGGCTTTTCCTTGATGGAGCTTTTATTTGCTTGATTGTCGCGAACTTCTGATTGTGCTCCAGAACTCCTATGAAGCTGATTCACATAGCTTCTCCTGATTTGTTGTTGTTGTTTGGAAAAGAACGTGTGGAGTTTCCTACTAAATCATTTTGCTGACCTCATTCTCCCAAGGATTCCCATCTAGACAAGTGGAGAAATCTTTTATCTATTCTCTCATTATCTTCTAAGACCTCTAGGAAGGGGCCAAAATCTTTGCATTCAAGTTCAGCATTTTGTGAACAGTTTCTTTTTTCTTTTCATTGTTACTAGATGTTTTCAGTGACTGCCTGATATTAGGTATAGATCGTGCTCAGACGCTAAGTCATGTCCAGCTCTTTTCCAACCCCCTGGTCTGTAGCCTGCCAGGCTTCTCTGTCCATGGAATTTTCCATGGCAAGAATACTGGATCACAATTGCCATTTCCTCCTCCAGCAGATCTTCCCAACCCAGAGACTGAAACTGTGTCTCTTGTATTGGCAGGTGTATTCTTTATCACTGAGCCACCTGGGAAACCCTATGTATAGATTACCATCCTTTAAAATTCAAAAACTATGAAGGTAAAACACAAAACTTTAATAAATTCATTAGTCTGATTATGAATACATATTTTGGACATTCTCGGAATTAAGGATATAAGTACTCTTTCTGTGTTTTTATTGAGTCTAGATAGTATAATGGTGGAATTTTATGTGATTCTTTCAAAATTCTGAAATTTTTCCTGTACTTGCTTCTCCTTCAGTGTGATTTCCATTCCAGCTTCTATTTCTCTATTGATTTTGGATGTCAGTTATTTTATTCTCACTTCTAGACTATTAATTTTATAATATTAATTTAGGCATTTGAGAATAACAATTCTCCTATTTGTGACTGCTGATTCTCTTGATATGAGTACATTTTCTTACCTGGTTTGTATCTTTAAATTGTGAGCTCACCCCTACCTTCATTTTCTCCATAAGTGAACTGAATGCCCTGTGTTGTAGAATTAGTGTATAGATAGTTTTATCTTTGCTTCTGCGGGATCTCTTGGGGGTATCCAGCTTGAGACATACAAAGCATTCCAAGTTAAAATGAATTCCAGCCCCTCAAACTGAGTGTGGCATAGATTCACTGTTTCTATTTCTCATAGAAAATGTTTTCACACCAGAGTTTTGAAAGTGAAAGCTTATTTTCTTCTACTGTGGGATGGTGGAGTGGATGTTTTATTTGACCTTTTGATGAAGTGAGCAGAATTTCTAGATTCCTACTTTTAAGCAGGCAGTCTCAGTTGCAAAGCCCTACAATAGTTTTCAACCTAAAAGAAGCTCCAATAGTTGTTCTCATTTTCTCTCCATTTCTCAAGTTTCAATTTCTATTCCAAACAGATGAAGGCTGTTTCCCATGGGAAGTTCTTTTCATTTCATTGATTAATTGCATCTCACATAAAAGCACAAAATTTGTGTATGCTCCAGACTTAGTTGAATGATGTCAAAATAGAATAGTCAGTAAATGTTCACTTTGTGAGATTTCAGAGTTAAACCAATGCTGATGAATGAGTGCAATTCATTTTTTAAATCTTCCAGAAGACACATAGACATTATTTATCATATTTTCTATACCTAGATACATTTTAGCTAAATGCACAAATAATGATAATATCTAAAATTGCTACTTTATAATTTAATTTAGTGGCCATGCATACCTATACACAGAGCTGCTCAGAAAAAGTTAATAGCATAAACATTTTTCAATGAGATTCTCAAAATCTTTTATCCCTCAGTCTCATAAAAGTGGTAATGAGATGACTAGATACCATCACCGACTCAGTGGACATGAATTTGAGGAAATTCTGGGAAATAGTGAAGGACAGGGGAGCCTGGCGTGCTGTAGTTCATGGGGTTGTGAAGAGTCGGACCCGACTTAGTGACTAAACAGCAACAACATGGCTCCTAAAATTAAGACCTCCTTTTCATGTATTCCATTTACTGAAAAAAAAAAGGAAATTTCACTGTAATATTTTTTAAAATTTGATGTCTTTGATATTATATAACATCTGATATTTATTTTAACCATTTGTGTATGTCTTTCTGTCCTTCTCTCTCTTTCTGTGTAAATATTACCATAAGTGATAAATGTTGAACATCAAATTTAAACATAAATGTCCTACATTGAATATCTCTCCTTACATGTGAGATTAGAGGATGAGTACTCTGTGGCCATTAGAATTGTCATAAAGTGCAGATTAAAGGATGATGGGGAGAAATCTAGATGCAGAAGCCCCTGGAGATATTATGTACACATGGAGGATTTCATCTCATGAAACTCCAGCGTTCTCTTGGTTCTCTCTTCAGATTGTCCCCTTAAAGACCAATTCTTTGGATAGCTCAATAGTAAAAAAAAGTATATTATTACATCTGTAAGATTTTCCCTTTCCAAACTGAATTGAAATCTCTCTCTCTCTCTTTTTTTTTTTTTGCTTGACATTTATGGTTGCTAAGCCTCTAATTGAATATTTTGAAAACAGTCTTACGATCTCTGTGTTTGTTGTTGGTAAGAAGAACACAAGGTCAATCAGTTGAATTAAATAACTCATAAAAAGGTATTCAATAGGGACTTCTTCTGGCAGTCCTGTGGTTAAGACTTCTCCTTCTAATGCAAGGGGTGTGGGTTCGATCCTTGTTAGGAAGCTAAGATCCCACATGCTTTGTGGTCAAACTACCAAAAACATAATACAGAAACAGGGTTGTAATAAATTCAATAAAGACTTTTAAAATGGTCCACATAAAAAAATATTCAAAAACGAAAAGCATTCCATAAACCTCTATCTGTCTCCATGTGTGGTTGTGTGTCTGTATGCATCTGTGTGCACACACCAAGTTTCTCCTTTATTATTCGTTTGGCCAGTGTAAATAGCTCGAGGGTAGTGGGGTTTTATATAAGTTGGTATCACCAATGTCAGATGGCATTTAGCTACCATTTGTGTAGGACTTTTACCAAGAGCTTCCCTTGTGGGCTTCCCTTGTGGCTCAGCTGGTAAAGAATCTGCCTGCAATGCGGGAGACCGCGGTTCGATCCCTGGTTTGGGAAGATCCCCTGGAGAAGGGAAAGGCTACCCACTCCAATATTCTGGGCTGGAGAATTCCATGGACTGTATAGGTCACAAAGAGTTGGACACGACTGAGTGACTTTTATTATTTTGTTATTTACCAAGAGACACCTTCTTTCCCTGCCCTTTTGGTAAGGAGAAATGGGCCTGGGGTAATAAAAAGATCTTTTTTTTTTTTTTTTTTTTAATTTTGACCATGGAATTCTCTAGGCCAGAATACTAGAGTGGGTAGCCTTTCCCTTCTCCAGGGGATCTTCCCTACCCAGGGATCGAACCCAGGTCTCCCACATTGCATTCAGAATCTTTACCAGCTGAGCCACCAGGGAAACCCAAGAATACTGGAGTGGGTAACCTATCCCTTCTCCGGCAGTTCTTTAGGACCCAGGAATTGAACCAGGGTCTCCTGCATTGCAGGTGGATTCTTTACCAGCTGAGCTGTCAGAGAAGCCCCAAAAAAGATAGACTAATTCAATTTAATTCTAGGGGCCTGGGGCCAGGGGTAGGGGATTTAATCCAAACTTGACTTGTTCTAATTGCATTTTGTCTGGCTTTGTTTTTGTCACCCTTGTATATAACATAGGCATATTTCACCAACTTCAGTCATACTTAAACCACACATACACAACTGAAAGCTTAGGTGGTGCCTTTTCAATATCAGTAAGTTTTGTGATGCTCCACATGTCATACTTCTTAAAAGAAAGACTTGGGATCCTAGTTATTTATTCTCCACTTTTCTTTCCTCTCTTCCCTCAAGGGGTTTGGCAAATTCTAACTTTTTAACGTAGAAACCTGGTAATACTTGGGGTCTCCACAATAACATCTTTTGAAATGTGCTGAGGTACTGAGATTCCTGAACGTACTTTGTGAGCGTGTTTTCGTGTGACTAATTTTGGTTTTCTCTCAGTGTTTTTAGCAGTGATCCCCAACCTTTCCGGCACCAGGGACAGGTTTTGTAGGAGACAGGTTTTCTATGGGCAGGGGCTGGGGGGATGGTTTCAGGATGGTTCGAGCACATTACATTCATTATGCATTTCATTTCTATTATTATTATTACACCAGTTCCACCTCAGATCATCAGGAATTAGGTCCCAGAAGTTGGGGACCCCTGGTTTTGTTGTTGTTGCTATTAAATTGCTAAGTTGTGTCTGACTGTCCTCGACTTCATGGACTACAGCATGCCAGACTCCTTGTCTTTCACTATCTCCCAGAATTTGCTCAGAATCATGTTCATTGAGTCAGTGATGCTGTCTAATCATCTCATCCTCTGCCACCCACTTCTCCTTATACTTTCAATCTTTCCCAGCCCTGGCTTACAGCATCTTTAAATGAGTTCCAAGCAGGATTTTACCACAATGCACCAAAGCCAGGGCAGGGTTTAGTCTTTACTTTTAGAATAAATATGATTTCCCACAAGGGGCCTTTTTTTCATCACCACCTGCACTTTAGGAGGTTGAAGCCAAGTAGGTGCTGTCCAGAATGGGGATCTCGATGAGCAGATAGCAAAATTGTTTTCCTCCCAAAGAATCCTTTATACTGACCATAGCTTTGTAGATCAGGCTCTAGCAGGGAACAATAGCTGGGGTAAGATAATTTGGCCCTTATGGCCAGTGTGGGAAGCTGAACCAGACTCGCTCTTGAGGTAGGCAGTATATGAAACCCACCTGGGGATCTTGGGAAAGTCTGTCTCACACTATCTCTGTGCTCCGTTTTGTTTAGCTTTCCCACTGCCAAAGCCCCAAGAACTCAGAGGACATTCAATCTTTCCAGGTTCCCCACCTGTAATGAAATAGACAAGTGCAAGAGCCCCATTAAAAGAGCGCAAGTACAATGGCCCTTCAACCATTAGGTTTAAACCAGTTGAAGACCCAGCTAACCAGTCTCATCAGAGCTGGTCCCTGAACCACAAATCTGGAAGCAATATTTTTCCCTTGTAAATGCCATTCCAAAGATATGCTCTTTGATGTTGTCAAATATAAATTATCAAAGGAAAACAGGGTGATAGCACACGGCTCATTTTATACCCACATATCGATAAGAGAGCCTTTTACGGCAGCGTTTCTGCGGCTGGTCTCTGTCCTCGCTGTGCAAGACTGGGGAACTGGTCCGTGGACGATGCCACACCATGCTGTTGTTCAGTTGTTAGGTTGTGTCAGACTCTTTCCAGCCCCATGGACTGCAGCATGCCAGGCTCTCCTGTCCTTCTCTGTCTCCCAGATTTTGCTCAGATTCATGTCCATTGAGCTGGTGATACTATCCAACCATCTCATCCTCAGCCACCCTCTTCTTCTTTTGCCTTCAACCTTTCCCAACCACACTGTGACTGGGGTATAATTTCGACTGAATTGCTTTTTATATTTCTCAGGAAAGGAAAGGTGGATATCAGAAATACTACCTGTGAGGCCGGTTTATGTGCATATAGTCTTTTTTAAAGTGTAAGGTTTCAAGAACAGTTTTATAGAAATCATTAACTTTTGAAAAGGCGCCGGTTTCCTTCTGCCATTAATGATATGCATAATAGTTTAATGTAATGCTACTTTTAATTATCACAGCTCTTTCTTTTAAATATCAAATTTCCCTCTCTAAACTGCCCTGCGCTCTCTTTAGAGGCTTGTCTGTCACTGTAAACGCCATCACTTTATTCCTCCTTTAGCAGCAGTGACAGGCTCACTCTTATCCTGAGCTTTATCTCTTTTTCCATCCTTTATTGTACTACAAAGATCCCTTTTTTCATAGTTTACTGCTGTATCCGCTTTCCACACGTGGCAAATGATTGCCTCGGTAAAGGTATTTTCTGTTTCAATCTTACATTTTCCCAGGGGAGGACAAAAGGGACAAGCTTTCTGAAGTTGGTTTCACTGAGAAAATTGTTTAGAATTGCCTCATTCCTCAGCAGATTAACGAATGCATACAACCCCAGCTTAAGTGCTATTGTACTGCACAATTTGTCCATTATACTTTGTCCTTTCCATTTAGAAAACCCCTCACCAATTAAAGTAATACAGCCTTCCAATACCTGCTCCCAATTAAATCTGAGCTGTATTACCTGCCCTGATGCAGCTGGTCACAGAGTCCTACCACTTACCCGCATTCATTAGGGCTGTTCATTATCAAGGCGATGGTGGCAGGAATTCAAGCCCTGGCCTTTCTTTTAGGGATCACCAAAATTATCAGCTTTCCACCCCAGGCCCCAATGAGGACAGGATTAAGGGAAAGGAGAGGGAATTCATACAGTAGCAAACTTGCATTGTTTCTGCCCCACTCCTGTCTCTAACACATCCAAGAGATACAGTCCAGGTACAAAAGAACACTCATCTTAATTAAAGGATCACTTTCCCCTCACTTTGCAGCCTGAAGCGCGCCCCCTCCAGCCTTGTTCCCCCCATCTTTCTTGCCCTCTCCCTTCAAGCCCTTTCTTCAAGACCGCAGTGAGAAACGTCATGAAAGGCTTTGAAAGTGACCAAGAAGCCCACTTACTGGGAGCTCTGTCATTGAAGAGCAGGGTTTTCTAGCTTCAGGATGGACTCCGATTTGGAGAAATGTTACTTTTGCATCTGTGGCTTAAAATGACCCTGAAAAGGATGAAGGTATGGATGGAGAAAAGGTGCTGAAAATTGTGACTTGATTACACACGTGGGATAATGCTGTGAGTGGGGTCTCCCAAATACATGTAATCTACTATGAGCAATAAACACACATCTACAACTTATACCCTGTACTTTCATTTTGAAGAAGGAAACACAGTTCTTAGCTCTTCGGAAACTCTGGCAGTTCACAGTCATCATTATTAGAAAAAAATAAAATCAAGTTGGGGGTGGGGGTGGATACCACAAATGGGTAAAGATCACAGGTTAAAAGGAGGCAGTGTATTTAAAAGCACTAGAGAGAAAACACAAGCCGGCTGCTAGGGTAGCAAAATTCAGATCCTGAGACTCTTGACAAATAAAATGTCATGAAGTCTCGATTAAGACGGGTCTGTCAGCCCTGCAGAGACCAGACCTGGACTGTGACCCAGGCACTGGTGGTCCTCGGGGGGGCGGTCCCAAAGTCAATTTCACTCATCTCATTTAGAGGGAAGAGACTGAGGTCCTACATCAAAATATCCTTTTAATTAAGAGATGGAATTAATATATATCCTCTACTGAATTCTGGAATAATCACCCATCCTTTAGTAAGTAGCATTTTTATAGGGACTTCAATGACCTCCATGTCTCTAATGAGCAGGCTCTGTGGGGAAACCCTGATCCCAGGAAAAATCTGGACATTCACAAAGGAGCATATAGATGCTGGGTGGATAATCAGTGAAAATCCATCTTAAGCAATCTTGGGATCAACTTTACTATAAGTCTTTATTGTATACATACAAATCTTATCAATGAACAGCACTGTATGCATATCCATGACTTTTTTTTTTTCTTAAGGGTGGGGGAGGTTGTATATTAGTGTTTTCCTCTCAATTAACTTCCAGGCAATTTTCCCAGCTAAATGCATAACATCTTTGGCAAGATGCCAAACAAAACCTTAAGACCCAACACTAAATTCTGCACTTATACAGGGAGCTTAGATTTTCATGCGGTGAACTGGAAGCCTGCCAGCAACTCCCACTATAAACCCAGCAGTGGGAAAGCTATATATTTTTTTTATCAAGAAACTCTACTTTAGATTTCCAAGACCACTTGAAAATTGCACTATTTTAATGTGCCTTTTAGACAAAATAAAAGAAAGATTTAACCTGCTATTAAATTAACCCAATTAGCTATTTATTCCATGTAACCTTACACTTTGGATGGTGTTAAATCAAATATGCTGGCAGGGAGTGAATTTTTTTTTTTTTTAGTGAATTATGGAAATTACAAGATGCATTCAGACAATAAGTTCTTATGCCTTTTTCCTTATCCTTTTTGCTCTCACATGATTATTAGAGTACTTCTTAAAATTTTTCCCTTTTTTAATATATGAAATGTTGTTACCCGGGATACAATCGGGCTGAGGGAGCAAGGAGGAAGGGCTGAGAAATTAGCAAGGAAAGGAAAGCTAATCAAATGGAAATGTATACAACAGTCATTGGTCGGAAGGCTTGCCATCAATCCTTCAAGCTTAGCTTTTTTGGTGCACTTTTATTTGTACGTTCCATTCAACACATGTGTTCTTCCAATAATGTGGTGCTTTTCAGAGGACTCTTAGCAGCCAGGGCTGCTCTGGGTCACAGTCAAGCTCTCTTGATGTTAAATTTAGAACCAAACTCTAGGATCTTGAGTTCATGTCCATTGGGATCCATAAGTTGAGGTAAAAAACACTTCGGAGAACTTGTATAGCGTCTGATAAACCTCTTTCAGCACTAGAGAGCCTTTGGAAAACAGCATTTTGATGATTTAAGAAGCAGTGAACCAGAAACTTATGGATTAAGTTTCCCCTGGAATACTCAAGAGTTTAAAAATTAAGAGAGAAATGCTTGGCCAAACAAATCTTACCAATCCACTGCACCCCCTCTGCAAAAAAAAAAAAAAAAAAAATCTGCAAGACCGTCCAGGAGAATTTGCCAAACTCAGAGGACTCATGAGTCCTCTTTTCTTAATATTCACCATAACTATATTTCTAAAAAAATTTTTTTGTTTGACAAATTTGGAGTTTTAAACACATCTGGAGTGGATTCAGAGAACAGCAGTTCACATCAAAGTGATTTCGCAATTTCAAAAACAAATCATAAATCACAATGAAACAACATTGTGAATTTGTCTACATACATTCAAGAGCCAGGCTAGTTCAGGCATGCACACACACACACACGCACCCAGGGCAGGAGGGTCCCATGTCTGCTAAGCAGGTCAAGGATTCTAGGGAGTGTGAGGACTGTGGTTAGAGAGGACTTGGGAACATAGCACTATTTATGCAATGGATTTTAGCACCAGCTTCAACCAAACACACAGAAGACAGACAGTTGGCACCAATGGAGGGTTTAATATAAAAATATGCAGAGAGATGACCTCCCAGGTCACCTCATTCAACTTTGTCCCTTGAAGGCTCTAAAATCTGCCTAACCACCAGCACCATCCGGGGAGCCCAAGAACCTATTAGGAAGGTGAAAGCGTCAGTCGCTCAGTAGTGTCCGACTCTTTGCAACCCTACGGACTGTAACCTGCCAGGCTCCTCTGTCCATAGAGTTCTCTAGGCAAGAATACTAGAGTGGGTTGCCATTTCCTTCTCCAGGGGATCTTCCCGACCCGGGGATAGAAAACAGGTCTCCTGCACTGCGGGCAGATTCTTTACTATCTGAACTACTGGGGAAAGTATTGATCCCCAAAGAATTCTTTATGCTTGTTTTTTTGTTTGTCAACAGCTTCTAACAATCAACTCCAAGGCTAGTCCTGTATCTTGGACCCTCTGTAAGTTTTAGCAGCATCATGAGATGCAGTGCATCAAGCAGCTAGGACAAAATAGCATAGGGAGGAAATAAACTTTCTCAAACATCTTTTCCTCTGTCTTTTCCTAAACATATTATCTTTTCTCTCAAATCATGGTCAGAAGACGGCAGATTCAGTGCTACGCAGAGCAGATCTGATATTGGAAGAAGCAGAATGAGTCTGCAATTTGAAACTAAGGACAGCAGAGGTAAAGAATAGATAAAACAAAAAGACAGAGGACAGTGAAAAAAAGTCAAAGACATTACAGAACATAAAAGCAAAAAAAAAAAAAAGTAAAGGAAGGGAGGGAGGCAAGAAGGAAGAGAGACACCCAGCATGCTCAGAGTATTAAGGAAAAGGAGACTAAAGCCAATTTGATAAACACTTGGTATACATTTTTTTCACATATAATTTGCCATTGATTTATTTCAGCATTTAACTACATTGTTCAAGCAAGTCAATTATAATCACACGTAAAATGATGGTGATGGAGCTGGTGGTAATAGTGGTGAAAACATAGATCAGCACTTAGAATCTTTAAAACTGTGGAAGTGACAGTGTGATGTGAAAAAACTCCTTTTAAGTATTTCGGAAGAGCTATGAGAGTCATTTCACATTTTGAGATTCATTTAAAGATACAGCAGGAGTTAACTAGTTGACTCTGGAGAACTGATATTTAAGACAAAAATGTATTCATGCTGCTGAAACACTTCAAAACCCTGGAAAACTCTAGATTATTTATGCAATAGCTGTGGTTGATATAGTTTATTCTACATGAGAGGACTTTATGTCCAGAGAAGGTAGTGATAGCAACAACTGATCTCATACTCTGATGGACAGAAGGGTAAATTTATTTTTGCTTGAAACTCTTGGAAGAATGGAAGAGAGGTGATTTTGACAGTGGATGAACATGTATTAATGAGTCAACTGGCAATTGAGAAATCACTTAACATATCATTTTTTCCATCTCCTAACTAGAAAAATTTTTTTATCCATAAGGGCAGTCTAAGAAGATTGAGCATGATTCATATTGCATCTTATTACTCCCTTAATTTGTATCTATTTATATAAAAATTAGCATAATTTGACTTCAAACTTCTATTACTTTGTAAAAGAGTTATTTCACATATTTCTCACCACAAGCAGCAGCAGGCTTTTAGAAAGAATTTTTCTGCTGCGAAGGAATAGTCTAAGCTTGTGTTTATACATAACTTCACTCTAATCTGTACAATCCAAAATTGCAGGGAGACAGACTAGGAAAAAAGCTATCTGCTCAAGAGTCTTTGTAAGGATTTTAAGAAATATCATTTATTTTTTGTAAAAAAAGAAAGTAATCTGATTTTAAGCACACTCGCTTTGATGTAAAATGGATTCTATTTTAAAGGATAAGATCAAGCTTCTTTTGGATGTAGAGGAGGACTTGCTTGTCCACCACCGATATGGCCACTCTCGGGAGATGAATCTGTCAATTTCCATTCAGTCCAGCAGGTACAGTAAAGTTTCATGAGACACAGAGGCGTAGCATGCACATGTTTGTCCAGACTGTGGATTGTTACAAATCACAGATTTCTTTTCTTAGGCATGAAAGCCCATGTGCAACATCTAAATAAATAAATAAATACAACCAGGAAGGTTTCGGAGTTTGGAACTAAACGTCAGCATCCCGGGTGGGTCGGCAGTGTCAGAAAGCCCAAATCAGGATGTCCGAAAAGGATAAATGAAGGGTGACGTGTCATTTCAAAGTCCAGCCACAAACAGAAACCAGAGAGGAGGTGTTCCCTCAACTTGAATCAGAATCCAAGATCAGGGTCAACCGGGACATGAAAGGGTGAGCCGGGACGTCCATCCCGGGCAGGGCACGAGGACAGTAGACGGCCAGTCTTCAGCCCAGGGCTTCTCAGGCTTCTTAGGGAGAGAGAGTGGGAGAGAAGGCAAGAGGCGAGATAAAAAGGAAGTCCGGAAACCAGGGCTGGGGGTGGGGTCAGCAGGTTACAGTGGCCTCGTCAGTCAAGGTCCACACCTGGCGGCCAGGCCCTGGACCTTGGCAGGCGTTGAAGGAAGGAGGGGAACCCTCCTACAGAGAATGGAGCAGTAATAAATTTGCAGACGAGATCTACTTAGCCTGTTCTTTGTTTATTCAGAATCTAGTCATTAGTAAAAGGTTGCTAACTATAAAGAAAATGCTCCTTGCTCCTAAGAGGGCAGTTTATTTCTGTACCAAGACTTCTTTGGGAAGAAAAGATATTCTGAAATACGCATCATTTAAAGAGCTCAATCTCCCGCCTTTGGACAGATCTCTCTGCTCTTTTATTGATTCAGGTCTCAGTGTCTAAACATAATCTTGTCTTTTTCAACAGAGTTCAAAGCAAAGGAGATGTTATCGCATCAGTTTTCACAATTTCCATATGATTCACCATCTGGCCCTTCTGCATGCCCTGCCCCCCTCTATAGCACTCAGCTCTGCACATCCAATCACACCTGTAGCTTCTTCCCAGACTCAGCCTCACATGGCTTCTCTCTGCCTGGACAGTTCTCCTTTCCTTATTTATGGTGTAAATATTTACAGAGACCCAGATGGGTGTGCTCAGTCATGTCCGACTCTGCCACCCTATGGACTGTAGCCAACCAGGCTCCTCTGTCCGTAGGATTTCCCAGACAAGAATACTGGAGTGGGTTGCCATTTCCTCCTCCAGGGAATCTTCCTGACTCAGGGAAGTTTCTTTACCACTGAGCCTCCAGGGAAAAGCAAAATAACTACCAGGGCTTCTCTGGTGGCTCAGTGATGAAGATTCTGCCTGCCAATGCAGGCAATCCCTGATTCAGAAAGGTCCCACACACCACAGAGCAACTAAACCTGTGCCCCGCAGCTCCAGCCAAGTCTTTAACCCATGCTCGGAGCTCATCGAATAATAAGGTGACATCTGGAGCTGGCCTGTTACCAAAGGCACGAAACTTGACCCACTGAGACTCACTTATGCTTTCCTTTGGGAATCCTCCTCTGTTATCTCATTTTGGATTTGTCACCCCTTTCTAAGGGCCACCACAGGGGGAAAAAAAGAATAAAACATATTATGTAGCACTATTTCACCAAAGTCTGTATTTTAATTTTCTGCATGTCTCACCACTAGAGGATGAGTATACCCACCATATCTTACTGGCACTAGGGTTTTGTGCATTGTAGCTATTCATTTCTGATAGTTCTTTGTTCAATGGTTGTTTGATGGACAGATGAATGGATGGGCAGACAGACAGATCGATGGATGGATAACTATTTGGATATAAATAGTTGAGTATTATGTCATCTTTGTTCCATCTTTGAGTTTGCTGTGCATTGTCCATCACTGTTCAAGATAATAACTGCATTGCTTTCTTGCCTCAGTTTGGAATTAATGACTTAAATGTAAGCTGTACTTTCCTATTCAACAGCAAATAGAATGATTCCTCATGGGTTTTGTCATAAAACTACTCACTATAAACATTACTGGGCTTCCCTGGTGGCTCAGATGGTAGAGAATCTACCTGCAGTGCAGGAGACCCACATTCGATACCTGTGTCAGGATGATCCCCTGGAGAAGTAAGTATACGGCAACTCACTCCAGTATTCTTGCCAGGAGACTCCAATGGACAGGGGAGCCTAGTGAGCTACAGTCCATGGGGTTGCAAAGAGTCGGCCCAACTGAGCAACTAACACAGACACACCCATAAACATTACTAGCTAAATAGAAGTTTTCTGTTACAGAACTAAACTTTTTAATGATGCAACAGTCTATATTTGTTGATCTAACAATGCAATATTAATTCAATAATTAATAACTGTGATTATCAAAAGAGGATCTGAATTGCTATTTGATGTATTTTTTATGTGTTTAAAAAAATACTTTTGTATAAAAAGGTCAGTTAATAAGTCCACAATTTTCTTTGATTATGCAGTTATTAAATCTGAATTATAGGTTTATCTATCTTTAACTTTCTTTTAGAGATACTTCAAAATGAATACAAGACTATCTTTATACATTTAAAATTCACATATAGCTGATATTCATATTTTAGTACATCCTATGTGGAAAATGGAAGTTTGCTCTATCATGTTTTGACAATTTAAAAAATTCATTTCTCCATCCAAAAAAAAAAATCCTTGATACAGTAGGCTGATTCTGGCACAGGTATCATAATTCAGAAATGTGTAAAAAAATGCTCAGAGAAAAGCATATCTAATATCACCGTCCTAACACATTTGCTATAGATATAGTATCGCCGAGCTCATTATAGCAGACCCTATACTATAATTACATTACACACATTTTAAATTATCATTATAATTTAAGTCTGCAATTTTGTTTGGGGCTTAGATTTTCCATATTTGTTCACACATGTGAATCATTTAAATTGTTGAAGTAGAATCTGTTTAGCTGTTTTGAATTATATGAATGAAAGAAAAAATACTTTCTCTTCAAAGCAAATTAAGATATTTGAGGATTCAAGTGAGACTGTCTGAATTTATAAGCTTGAAAATTTTGGATTTGATCTGAATTTTAAAATATTTCCTAATTTCCCTCAGCCACAGTTTCAAATGATAAATGAATTAATTCCTGTCTCTTATGTTCCATTTATGGATCAATAAGATTTCAGTAGTAAAAAATAAATTCTTATTTCTAACAATTGGAAATGGAAATACGTGAAGAATAAAATGTATTACTTAGTTTTTGTATATTTTACAGACCAATGTAGTCTTCTACTATAGAGCTGTAGTAATAGTTCAGTTTTAAGACTTTTTTGTATAAATATATAAAAATGCAAAAGTCAAAACTTACTCATCATTAATTTACCCTGAACAGATGCAGTGTGTGTTACTGGTAGCTGGAGTTTTTAATTGAAGACTTGGATCCCATCAGTTCTTTAGATCATACATTCTTGTATTTATACCTTGTGGAGAAACTTGACAAAAATTCTAAATAAACATAAAAGATTTAGGCTAAGTTTTTAAGGAATGGATACCACTATCATTCTTTCTAACAGTGACTTAAAGCATAAGCTTTCAGATAATGTTAAAAAAAAAAAAAAAAAAACAGCAACAACCAAAAACACTTAGTCTGTGTCTACTGTCCCCTTACCTCGTGTTTTAAATTTCATAATATAATCATTCTCATGCTGTTTTTTTTTTTCCCCTTAAACATCTATCTTTGGAAGTCAGCAGAGAAGGAACCATCAGCCTGAATATTTGCTCTTGGTCATGTAAATATTTCAGGTTTATAATAATACTTAAGATGTTAAAATGTACTCTCCTGACGTTTATAAACCAGAGGCAATAACAAAGGGCACTTGTTTATAAAACCCGGAAGACTCACTGCAGCAGCAGTAGCATCCTCCAGGTTCGCATTCAGCACGTACCCTGATCTTACCTGGACCAGGTCAAGCAGGGGTGGCTGTGAGAGCTCCCCAATGCTGGCCAGAGGCTCCACTAGGAGCTGGGGCTGCAGCTTCAGCACCAGACGCTTGGGAGAAGGAAGAGAGGGGGGAAAGTCAGAGGGGATTGCAAGATACAGGATCATAACAGTTAGCACTGTGAACTCACTCCTTAATCTTTTCTTCTGTATTCGTAAAGAGACTTCACTAAATGTCTCCGAGATGATAGGAGACATTTTTATCTCCTAAACTCTGCAAATAACAAGATGTCCATAGTTTTCATCATTATTAACAAGATGAGATGGTAGGAAGCCTTGTCAGGAGAGCTCCGGTATCAGTTCCCATTCAGAAACCCTCTGACCCAAATATAAGTAGATGTAACAGGTTTAATGCACCAGCATCATTAGAAAAAATGGTACATATTGCATGTCACAGCGAGGCTTCAAAGACAACCTGTGAAGTGGTTAATTTAAATTTAAGACTAGAATTCTAAGGGGAGATTAGTCTTGGACAACTAGCACAGATAGTAAATTTCTCTAATAGTATAAATTATCGCATGACCACCTCGTATTAGGATAATATCACTATTTAAAATTGTAGCTCACTCACTCTATTTTCAAAGGTATTTTAGTGCCATTATGGGTAAGTGAAGTTGCCTTTTTTTTTTTCCTCCTCAGTGTTGCATTTCAACTGAATAACCTCCTAAACTGCTAAGGAGACTTTGCAATTTAAATGAATGTCACTGTGCAGTCTTTTATAAAGTAAGGAATATTTGAAATAATTTGAAATATTCATTGAAATAGTTGGAAATTTGATATTGTTAATCCTAAATTGCTATAAAAAATTTATTTCTGCCTTCCAAGCCTCAAAATGTATCCTCTAATTTTTAACTTAAATATACGTAATGCCAAATGTGTTTTTTAAAAAGCTTGTCTTCACATTATTATATTTATAAGCCATAATCCCAGTGTTCCAATTGCCATTAGGCATTAAAATGTAGGCAGAAATTTCTTTTAAATTTCTGAACTGTAATTTTGCAATCTCTTCACACTCTCTGATGAGCCATCTTTGGAGAGACAGGAGTTGGCAGTGGTTTTAATTTGGTTAATTTTTTTGCCACGTTTTCATGATACTTCAGGCATTATTTAGTGTCTGTGTGTGGAATGTGGTGTTTGTCACTTGGATTTTGTCAATGAAAACTTTTTGCCTGTGTCATGGTTATGTTACGACAAATATTAATTGCTGTCAACAAGAGAGAATCATCAGCAAAGTTAGCATTGTGGTTATCATTTATAGATTAAAGATTTTTGTGGTTAACAAGGGGTTCCCCTGGTGGCTCAGTGGTTAAGAATCCAGTGCAGGAGACACAGGTTTGATCTCTGAGTCAGGATGATGCCCTGGAGGAGGAAATGGCAACCCACTTCAGTATTCTTGCCTGGGAAATCTCACGGCCAGAGGAGCCTGGTGAACTACAGTCCATGGGGTTGCACGTGGTTAAAAACTGTGCAATGTAATTTTTTCTAGTGGCTGGTAAAGCCGAGTAATCTAGAACAGATCTGGCTTGTGAAACTGAGAAACCAAATTTTTAATTTTCTTTAATTTTAATTACTCTGTCTTTATATTTAAATTGGAGAAGGCAATGGCACCCCACTCCAGTACTCTTGCCTGGAAAATCGCATGGATGGAGGAACCTGGTAGGCTGCAGTCCATGGGGTCGCCAAGAGTCGGACACGACTGAGTGACTTCACTTTCACTATATTTAAATACCGATGGGGTTAGAGCCAGACCCCATGCATTTGAAATCTGATTCCATCTGTTTCTGTGGGGTTGGAAGAAGCTGCAGTCCTTGAGCTTCCGTCCACAGATCTGTGAAATGGGGTCATCATACCTACCTCCTCAGGTCGTTATGAGAATTATGTAAGATGCCAGTCCTTAAAACAGGGCCTGGCATGTGTTAGGCACTCAATAAGCATCTGTGTTTTGCATTTCACAGCAATCAGCCCAACTTAGCTATGAGTTTTCTAGGTTGTCACCTAACATCAATGAAATATAATTGTAGCTAAACCAACAAATGAGTTTGGAGTCAGCACCTGCATCCTTGAACTTTCTCTGACAAGGGAGTATCAGTGATAGACCATCCAATTTTTATTTGGTGAAAATAGCAAAGTATGTTCAAGAGATTCATGCCGTCTGCTTCAAAAATACCACCCTGTGTGAACATGGCTATTTCTGGAGGCCTGTATATGAAAACAAAACCATAAAATATTTTTTTAAGTTATTTTGTATTTATTACAGAAAATACTCTGTTTTTATATTAACTCTGTAGTCACTCAGTCTTGTTCGACTATTTGTGACCTCACAGACTGTAGCCCACCAATTTCCTCTGTGGGATTCTCCAGGCAAGCATACTGGAGTCGGTAGCCATTACCTTCTCCAGAGGATCTTCCCGACCCAGGAATCAAACCCACGTTTCCTGGATTGTAGGCAGATCCTTTACCCTCTGAGCCACCAGGGAAGCCCTTACACCTAGTGGGCCTCAGGATATTAAAATTAAGAAAAATATCGTGTTTAAAGTCGTTTATATGTTTATATTAGAGACTTTACAGTACTAATATTTACAAATCTATAGCTCATATTGTACTTTTCTTCTCCAAAGAACAGGGATAAACTTATCTAGCTAGTACCTCCCATAGTCAAAATTAAGATTTGGGTTTTAATGAATAAAACTCGAGAGAGGGGCGACCTTTGAAACTAAAAGCAAGAGAGGAGGAAAGTAAATAGAACCACACAGGAGATTTTATTGTCTTATTTTTGATCATCATGATGTTCAAGTACAATATGTGAAATACTAAGTTGCATAAAATTAATGTTTTGTGGAAAGTTTGATCCTGAGTCGAGACAGGAATACTTTGAAGTATGAAAGCAAAAATCTGTTCATAGTATATTCAAAATGGAACAGGACTCAGCCTGCTAGGTGTTTTCTCAGTCAGTCTGGTCTATTACAAAATGCTTTCAAAAGTATGTTGAAAGTGGAAAGTTTCATCCACTTCCAAAATGATATTTTCATGCTGAATTTAGGTTGTTTGAAAATGACTATCAAAAAGCAATATGAAGGAAGACAAATATCTGATATCATCATCAACTAATATTTGCTGAATACTGAATATCCATGATGTACAGTGCAGGAGACTTTCAAAGCAGGTGGAAGGTGTGAGAATTTTCCCTTAAAACTGCTGCACTTAAATTTGATCCATGAAAACCTGGGCACCTCATTCAAAAACCCAGAAATTATTCTGCAATCTTTGGCCTGTGAGCACATACAAACCATTTATGTGGATGTGGAGCAAAGATAGTAAAACTATGAGAATATCATATTTTTTATTAGATTCTCAAAGTATTCCATGACTATAAAAAGTTAACTATAAATCTCCTTGGATCACATCTAAATAGTAGCTACAAAAAGCTGAGAACTAACCTGATTTTTGTTATGATGTTGCTAAGCTGAACAGTCTGACATGTGGGAGTTCTTATGCTGGCCATTATTATTATGAATTACTCATATTAAGCCTGGTTTAAGCCCTGTGAAATTTGTCATGACATGAACTGCATCTCAGGGCCTGGTCAGCCTCTTCGAGCCAACCCAGTGAATGCATGTTTCCCCCTGAAGTCTAAGACTCTAAGTTAGACTGCACTATGAATTACAGGTTTCCCATTTTTTTTTATATTCATATAATACCTAAAATTTTGGAGCATCTATATACCCTCTAGCATATAACAGGTAGATATGCAAAATATTTTCTCATCCATTTAAATATTTTCAAAGAATGCAATTTCAGATTTGTTGTAAATATTGACATTTAAAAATGAAAATGCTGCGTGACTCTTTAAAGTGTATCCGAGCTGTGTGCTCAGTTGCTTCAGTAGTGTCTGACTCTTTGTGACCCCATGGACTGTACCCCCACCAGGCTTCTCTGTCCATGGGATTCTCCAGGCAGGAATACCGGAGTGGGTTGCCATGCCCTCCTCCAGGGAATCTTCCTGATCCAGGGATAGAACCCATGTCTGTTATGTCTCCTGCACTGGTAGACAATTTCTTTACCACTAGCACCACCTGGGAAGCCCAAAATGTATCCAGTGAAATGTAAATACCATAGAGATCTGATCTGGAACATCATCCATTAAAACACACACACACACACACACAAATCTATATGCACAGAATGTTATTGCATTGTCAGGAATTTTATAAGATTTCTTTCTCTTCTCAAATTCCATTTCCTTTCCACTCTCATTAAAGAAGTTTATCCTAGTGTGATGTATTTGGGGACTGAGAAATCTTTTACTGATAATAGAATCTTCCAATAAAAGAACATATGACACTGAAATTCCAAAAATAAAATTATATGACCATAACAATTTATATTTTATCGTGTTGCATTGGATAGAGTTATCTTTATAAATCTGTTAAGTACACAGCTGATGAAAATGATATAAACAAGTTTGGTAGCAGAAGTATGGATTTTGGCAATGAGTTCAAGTGGATGTTTTGAACACCTGGAGTATTTCCTGAAGGTACACCATTTACATTGCCCTCATAGGACTCACTGGCCTTGAAGTGATGGACTCTGATGATAGCATAGGAAAAAGTACAAGAAAAAGCCTTAAAAAAACTCCAGCCTCCTGGAGAAGAACAAAAGAACCTCAGCCAATAGCCTACATTATCTTGGGGGCATGTGAGCAAGGCCATCCTGAAGCTTTAAGTCAAGCTGATCATCCTACTGAATGCAGACTTTTTCTCCACTCTGTAATATGCCTGAACTCAAGAATACCAAGGAGTCAACTTCACCTATCACAATATTTTATATGTTCCCTTTGTTTAGCATCTTGGAATAATGTACCACAGTACAATGATGGCTGGGCAAGAAGTATGCTTGAGGACTTCCCTGGTGGTCCAGTGGTTAAGAATTCACCTTCCAATGCAGGGGACACGGGTTTGATCCCTGGTCTAGGAAGATCCCACATGCCGTGGGGCACCTAAGCCCGCGCACCAGAACTACTGAAGCGCATATATATATATATATATATATATATATTTGCTTGATTTTGTAAACTATGACAAGAGCATGCCATTCTCAAGGAAAAGAATGCATGAAATTAGTGCAGAAAAGTTTAATTTGAAGAAGTCCTTTCAGTTCAGAACTGAAATTTGAAACTTAATTTGAAGAAGGCCTTTAGAGTCTCACAAATTTTAGGATGTCTAGTAGTACACCCATCAAATAAGATCTCCATTGAATCATACCACCCTGTGTCCACAACCTTGATGTTGCATCTTGCTCTCCCATTGAATCCTGGCTGTCTTTTCCCCTTGTTTCAACAATAGAAAGTCATTATACTAACACTATGTGGGTTATAGTGTCAAGACACTGAGAAGCCTAGCGGAGTCCTCTTGGACACTCAGGAATGTCAGTTCGGCATGCTATGCAAAGTCAGGGAGCCCAGAGGGAGACTAGCAGCCTCCTGGAGAAGAATAAAAGAACCTCAGCCAATAGCCTACATTATCTGGGGGGCATGTGAGCAAGGCCATCCTGAAGCTCTAAGTCAAGCTGATCATCCTACTGAATCAGGCAAGTGTCAGGATTGCCCACCCACTGAGTCATGAAGACTTATAATTCATTGCTGTATTAGGTCATTAAGATTAGCGGGGACTTGCTATGTGGCAATAACTAACTGCTGTGTGTGCTGTGTACTCAGTTGCTCAGTCGTGTCTGACTCTTTGTGACCCCATGGACGTAGTCCCCCAGGCTCCTCTGTAGTCCCCCAGGCTCCTCTGTCCATGGAATTTTTCAGGCAAGAATACCGGAGTGGGTTGCCGTTTCTTACTCCAGGGGAATCTTCCCAACCCAGGGATCAAACCCATGTCTCTTGAGTCTCCTGCAATGGCAGACCAAATCTTTTCCACTAGCACCACTTGGAAAGCCCAATAACTAACTGATAACTGTGTCAACTTGTAAGACACCTTCTAAAGTTTTAGGTGTATTTTTAAAGTGCTATTTGCTCCCAATGAAATAAATGAAGTTATTTTATTTTCACAAGGGAAATAAAAGATACTCCAGATTTTTTGTTTAAAATTATGTCTTAACAATAAAAAGCTATGTAAAAGTATCTTTTAAAATTTTTTCTAAAATAAATTATTATAAATTTCTAAAGCCAGGTTTTGAACACATGGAAACACATCACATACACACATGTGTATGCACACATGGACACACACAAACCCTCTTATAAAGTTAATTAAAAATCAATTAGATTCAATTTAAGACATTAAAGTTAGGAGGAATTTTCATGCCTATAAAAGAGCAGAGTTTGGCTCATAATATGTACATAAGAACATCATAGGAAATAATCAAATGAGTTATTTTATTGTGTGAATAAGATCGACCACTTCTAACAAAAACGACATTGATTTGGGAATTTGGGACACAACCACAACATCTGTAATAAAGTATTATTTTCCATCTTACACAGACAACATCATAAAGTATTTCTTTTAGTCTAAACCACAATTCTTGTAGAGGTCTAAAAGTTTTTATGCTGTATATTAAAAAGCCAAAATAAGAACCAAATGATTTGGGAGAACCATGAGCTAATTTGAAAATACAAAGTTGAAGTTCTTTTCTTCATTTTATGTCTAAATCAATCTTCAATTGCTTTAACATTTCAATATTTTTGTTTTGTGGACACTCTAGAATTAAGAACATAAATCCCCTGAATAAATAAATTCATCACACCTTATTTGACATGAAGGAAGTTGTGTGGTCCTGGGGAGCTCAGGACTATATCTGTTCACTAGAAAATGATTTGCTTCAAAGGAGATGATATGTGGTATTTGAAGTAAGTCACTGTGGAGAATTTAGAGGATAGAATGTGAAAATTAGCAATGTCAGAGAGCACTAGCAGAAGAAAGCACCTTGGAAAACTGTGAGCTACACAGGCTTTCAACATTGCAAATGAAGGAGATGAGACACAGAGAGGCAAATTACAATTAAATAGTAATTAGTACACCAGCAATCAGTACACCAGAACTTCAACTCAACAATCAAAAAACTAAGATCATGGCACCAAGTTCCATCATTTCAGGACAAATAGATGGAGAAACAATGGAAACAGTGACATAATTTATTTTCTAGGGCTCCAAAATCATAGAAGATGGTGACTGCAGCCATGAAATTAAAAGACACTTGTTCCTTGGAAGAAAAGTTATGACCAACCTAGACAGAATATTAAAAAGCAGAGACATTACTTTGCTGACAAAAGTCTGTGTGGTCAAAGCTATGGTTTTTCCAGGAGTCACGTATGGCTGTGAGAGTTGGACCGTAAAGAATGCTGAGCACCAAATAATTGATGCTCTTGAACTGTGGTGTTGGAGAAGACTCCTGAGAGTCCCTTGGACTGCAAGAAGAGCCAACCAATCAATCCTAAAGGAAATCAGTCTTAAATATTTTTTGGAAGGACTGATGCTGAAGCTGAAGCTCCAATACTTTGGCCACCCGATATGAAGAACCGACTATTGGAAGAGACCCTAATGGTGGGAATGATTGAAGTCAGAAGAAGGGGATGACAGAGGATGAGATGGTTGGATGACATCACCAACTCAATGGACATGAGTTTGAGCAAGTTCCAGGAGTTTGTGATTAGGGAAGCCTAGCTTGCTGCAGTCCATAAGGTCATAAAAAACTGGACACAACTGAGCAATTGAACCAGACTAAGTCGGTAGCAATCAGTACATCAGAACTTAAATCCAGATTTCTTCTTTTTATTTGAAAAAAATTTTTATTGTAGTATAATTGCTCAACAATGTTTTGTTAGTTTCTGCTATTCAACACTCTAAATCAGCTATGTGGTTATATAGATGCAAAGTCTTCTCTGACTCTTGTGACCCCAGGAGCTGTAACCTGCCAGGCTCCTCTGTCCATGGGATTACCCAGGCAAGAATATTGGAGTGGGTTGCCACTTTCTTCTCTGAGCGATCTTCCCAATCCAAGGATGGAACCTGGGTCTCTGGCATTGCAAGTGAATTTTTTTTTTACCGACTGAGCCACAAGGGAACCCATGGAGCTGAGTATAATTTGTGCATATTCTAGATTTAATTGCATCCCTACTAGGCTCAACAAAGGTCCGTCTAGTCAACGTTATGGTTTTTCCAGTAGTCATGTATGGATGTGAGTGTTGGACTATAAAGCAAGCTGAGTGCCGAAGAATTGATGCTTTTGAACTGTGGTGTTGGAGAAGACTCTTGAGAGTCCCTTGGACTGCAAGGAGATCCAACCAGTCCATCCTAAAGGAGATCAGTCCTGGGTGTTCATTGGAAGGACTGATGTTGAAGCTGAAACTCCAATACTTTGACCACCTGATTCAAAGAACTGACTCATTTGAAAAGACCCTGATGCTGGGAAAGATTGAGGGCAGGAGGAGAAGGGGTGATAGAGGATGAGATGGTTAGATGGCATCGTGGTCTCAATGGACATGAGTTTGGGTAAACTCTGAGAGTTGGTGATGGACAGGGAGCCTGGTGTGCTGTGGTTCATGGGATTGCAAAGAATCAGACACGACTGAGTGACTGAACTGAACTACTAGGCTCTGAGATAATACTCCATAAACATTTAATGTTAACATTTCTACAATTAAACACATGGGCATTTACACTAAGTGGGATGAATTAAACATAAAATATCTCTTTCAGTTCAGCTTGGATTTGGTTTCTAGTGAGTTCATGTCTCAACTGATAGAAATAAAACACTTGTTTTCTTCTATCAGATTCTGGAATTTTAAACAAAGGATTCAAAACACCGTGTATTTCTCACTCAGAAATGTGTTTTAATCCTTGACCAAAATTTTCTTTTTTTTTTCCCACGCAGTTCTGAATTCTAGTTCCATATAGAATATCTTTAAGAAAGATCCCCTTCAGTCTTTTTCTAGAATATCTTTTCTCCTCATACTCTCTATTAATGACTACAAATGGTGTTAATGGGTTTCCCATGTGGTTCAGGGATATAGAATTCACCTTCCAGTGCAGGAGATGCAAGAGATACAAGTTTGATCTCTGGGTGGGGAAAATGCCCTGGAGTTGGAAATGGCAACCCACTCCAGTACTCCTGCCTGGAGAATCCCATGGACAGAGGAGCCTGGTGGGCTACAGTCCATGGGACTGCAGAGTGTTGGAGAAGACTTAGCAGCAGCAGCTCAAGTGGTGCTTGAATGCTTTTTTGTTCAATTTAACATAGCAGATAGTTTAATGAGAAGGTAGGTGAGTTGATGTTTAGAGTCACCCTAGATACTGGCCTTCACAAATATAGTGTGGACTCTACTGAAGGATCCAAATGAGCTTTTGACACTACAAGTCTCGGTCTTCAGATGTAGGAGGCTACTTAGATGAAGTATCAACATCACAGTCAAAATCTGTGGCAAGCACTCTGCGATTAAATGAAGCAGAGATTTTACAGGACTCAGGGGTCACACAGATATAGGAAGGCTAAGTCTGCCCTATGCAGTGGAAGTTTAATTATAAAATATAAGGATGCTGAGGACTAGCCTTGGCAATGTGTGTCAATATGGTGCACATATCAGCATTTTTGGTCATACCTCAGTAAAATGGGGGCCTATAAAGGGGAAGAATGCAAACTAGGTATTTGCTAGAGATTTTAAAGTTCCTAGTTAATTATTCACACTTTTTGGGGGGGGAGATATTAAAATTCTAATTTAATATTTGATTATAAAAAAGAATCTATATTTTTTTCATATCCTTTTTCTGCTTTCTCCTAAATCTCCAATATAAAGAGTCTATAAATTTTTTTTCATATCCCTTTTCTGCTTTTTCTAACATCTCCAATACCCATGTGTGCTAAGTCGCTTCAGTCATGTCTGACTTTTTGCAACCACATGGACTGTAGTCTGACAGGCTCCTCTGTCCATGGGATTCTCCAGTCAAGAATACTGGAGTGGGTTGCTATGCCCTCCTCCAGGGTATCTTCCTTACCCAGGGATCAAACTCATGTCTCTTACATCTCCTGCATTGATGGGTGGATTTTTTACCACTAGTGCCACATGGGAAACCCTCCAATACCTCTAACACTCAGTTAATTGCTATTGTTTTGGGGAAAACATTATAAATCAACCACCCTGCCTTATATTCCCTTGTCTGCAGCTCCCTGGAAGTTCTACTTTGCCACTTCCTTGATGTGGAGTGTGGTAAAATAACCAGGGTTGGCCAATGATACATGGAAGAAAGGTCACATGTCACTTCTGGGCAAACCATTTAAAAAACGAAGCATAATCCCCTCTTCTCACTTATACTGTCTCAGCAGATTCCTGTGTTTTGATGTCAGCAGGATCCAGGCAAGATTCTCCCAGCTGGATCCCTGAGTGACCTGGTGGAGCACAGCATTCTTTTTCCTTCTCTAAGACTTGCCTGGGGCAGACCTCTAGCCAGGCGGAAAATTAGCCTGTTGCTTTAAGCTATTGAGATTTTTTTTTCAGATTGCGGGGTTTTGTTGTTGTTCAGTTGCTAAGTTAGACATGGGACAACAGACTGGTTCCAAATAGGAAAAGGAGTACACCAAGGCTGTATATTGTCACCCTGCTTGTTTAGCCTATATGCAGAGCACATCTTGAGAACCGCTGGGCTGGAAGAAGCACATGCTGGGATCAAGATTGCCGGGAGAAATATCAATAAACTCAGATATGCAGATGACACCACCCTTATGGCAGAAAGTGAAGAGGAACTAAAAAGCCTCTAGATGAAAGTGAAAATGGAGAGTGAAAAAGTTGGCTTAAAGCTAAACATTCAGAAAACGAAGATCATGGCATCTGGTCCCATCACTTCATGGCAGATAGATGGGAAAACAGTGGAAACAGTGTCAGACTTTATTTTTGGGGGCTCCAAAATCACTGCAGATGGTGATTGCAGCCATGAAATTAAAAGACGCTTACTCCTTGGAAGAAAAGTTATGATCAACCTAGACAGCATATTCAAAAGCAGAGACATTACTTTGCCAACAAAGGTCCATCTTGTTGAGGCTATGGTTTTTCCAGTAGTCGTGTATGGATGTGAGAGTTGGACTGTGAAGAGGGCTGAACGCCAAAGAATTGATGCTTTTGAACTGTGGTGTTGGAGAAGACTCTTGAGAGTCCCTTGGACTGCAAGGAGATCCAACCAGTCCATCCTAAAGGAAATCAGCCCTGGGTGTTCATTGGAAGGAATGATGCTAAAGCTGAAACTTCAATACTTTGGCCACCTCATGCGAAGAGTTGACTTATTGGAAAAGACTCTGATGCTGGGAGGGATTGGGGGCAGGAGGAGAAGGGGATGACAGAGGATAAAATGGCTGGATGGCATCACCGACTCCATGGACATGAGTTTGGGTAAACTCCGGGAGTTAGTGATGGACAGGGAGGCCTGGCATGCTGCGATTCATGGGGTCCCAAAGAGCTGGACACGACTGAGTGACTGAACTGAACTGCCACCTCCTGGACTGTAGTGTGGTAGGCTTCCCTTTCCTTCACTATCTCCTGGAGTTTGTTCAAACTCATGTCCACTGAGTTGATGATGCCATCTGTCTCATTCTCTGTCACCCACTTCTCCCGCTCTCAATCTTTCCCAGCATCAGGGTCTTTCTAATGAGTTGATTCTTCACATCAGGTGGCCAAAGTATTGGAGCTTCAGCTTCAGCATCAGTTCTTCCAATTAATATTCAGGGTTGATTTCCTTTAGGATTGAATGATTTGATTGGTTTGATCTCCTTGCTCTCCAAGGGACTCTCAAGAGTTTTATTCAGCACCAAATTTCTAAAGCATCAATTCTTCTGTGGGGTTATATCAACATAATCCAGACCATCTGACTGGAAAAATAATTTTTCTACAAAATGACTGCTTATCACTCTGACTTTTGATTTCCTCTTGAAAGTTACAAATTCTTTTTAATCCATATTAGAAATGCCAAGGCCTAATAGATGACTATGTTCTTTGAGGTGAATATATAAAATACTGATGCAATCCCTTCAGAAGCTCTGGTAAACTATAACCTCCAAACAAATGTTCTAATCTTTCAAGACTATTGGGAAATAGCATAGCCTAACAATGTTGGATTCATAGATCCAAAATACTGAGAGTTCAATGGTATATTTTTCCCTCAATTTTTAAATGTTGACCTTAGCAGTTAATCAAGTGCTATAGTGACTTGTTCAAACTAGAAATTCTGGAAAAGCATGAGAGGTGAAGTATCATGTGGAAAAAAGAACAACAACAAACTACTGTACATGGATTTAGAAGAAACTATATTGATATTACAGAACAAATCAGCATATATACAACCCCAAAATTGAAATATTGGAAAATGCAGCAAAGTTCTGTTGGAACTTCACTCATACATATTTGGCTGTGTGTGTGTGTGTGTGTGTGTGTGTGTTGCAAGGAGATCCAACCAGTCCATCCTAAAGGAAATCAGCCCTGGGTGTTCATTGGAAGGAATGATGCTAAAGCTGAAACTTCAATACTTTGGCCACCTCATGCGAAGAGTTGACTTATTGGAAAAGACTCTGATGCTGGGAGGGATTGGGGGCAGGAGGAGAAGGGGATGACAGAGGATAAAATGGCTGGATGGCATCACCGACTCCATGGACATGAGTTTGGGTAAACTCCGGGAGTTAGTGATGGACAGGGAGGCCTGGCATGCTGCGATTCATGGGGTCCCAAAGAGCTGGACACGACTGAGTGACTGAACTGAACTGCCACCTCCTGGACTGTAGTGTGGTAGGCTTCCCTTTCCTTCACTATCTCCTGGAGTTTGTTCAAACTCATGTCCACTGAGTTGATGATGCCATCTGTCTCATTCTCTGTCACCCACTTCTCCCGCTCTCAATCTTTCCCAGCATCAGGGTCTTTCTAATGAGTTGATTCTTCACATCAGGTGGCCAAAGTATTGGAGCTTCAGCTTCAGCATCAGTTCTTCCAATTAATATTCAGGGTTGATTTCCTTTAGGATTGAATGATTTGATTGGTTTGATCTCCTTGCTCTCCAAGGGACTCTCAAGAGTTTTATTCAGCACCAAATTTCTAAAGCATCAATTCTTCTGTGGGGTTATATCAACATAATCCAGACCATCTGACTGGAAAAATAATTTTTCTACAAAATGACTGCTTATCACTCTGACTTTTGATTTCCTCTTGAAAGTTACAAATTCTTTTTAATCCATATTAGAAATGCCAAGGCCTAATAGATGACTATGTTCTTTGAGGTGAATATATAAAATACTGATGCAATCCCTTCAGAAGCTCTGGTAAACTATAACCTCCAAACAAATGTTCTAATCTTTCAAGACTATTGGGAAATAGCATAGCCTAACAATGTTGGATTCATAGATCCAAAATACTGAGAGTTCAATGGTATATTTTTCCCTCAATTTTTAAATGTTGACCTTAGCAGTTAATCAAGTGCTATAGTGACTTGTTCAAACTAGAAATTCTGGAAAAGCATGAGAGGTGAAGTATCATGTGGAAAAAAGAACAACAACAAACTACTGTACATGGATTTAGAAGAAACTATATTGATATTACAGAACAAATCAGCATATATACAACCCCAAAATTGAAATATTGGAAAATGCAGCAAAGTTCTGTTGGAACTTCACTCATACATATTTGGCTGTGTGTGTGTGTGTGTGTGTGTGTGTGAGTGTATGTGTGATCAGTGGCAATTTTAAATTTGTTTTAACCTGAGTTCAGAATTATTGAAATTCAGTTTTTTCCTTACATGGTGATCAGAAATGAAATTTAAAAAATAACTTTGAAAGACTCTTAATATGTGCAATGATAAATCTAAAATGAGAAGGGCTTCTCTGCTGGTTCAGATGGTAAAGAATCCACCTGCAATTCGGGAGACACAGGTTAGATTCCTGGGTTGGGAAGACCCCTGGAGAAAGGAACGGTTACTCACTCAGAATTCTTGCCTGGAGAATTCCATGGAATGAGGAGATATATTTATACATCTGACTATTTCCAGTTATAGGAAAGGAGCTAAATCAATGGAAAAGATAAATTTTCAGTCGTATTTTTAAGTCAGTTATCATTTTTTATAAATAAGAAACAAAATCCAGGCAACTTGTGAAATGAAAGTTTATCTTAAAGTATTATTATGAACAGATATACTTTTGAATCTGTAAAGTGGGTATAAGACATTTCTCTTTAAGGAGGTTGTGGTTTAGATAAAATAAAATTTATAAAATATTTTGCAATGAGAAGTCAGTTTAAAACTGAATATAAGATATGGTTTTAATTTTCTATTTTCCTTGCTGACAATTTTAATGTAATTCAATATGTTTCCCTCAGCAATCTGCCTTTTTTATGTAAGGAATCTACTTCTTCATATTAACTACAGACACATTCAGAATTTGTACTTGTCAAGTTTTATCAGGCAAGCTGAGTTAACCCTCATCCTGGCTAAACTTGTTTTAGTAAAATGAAATCTACAGATATGAAAATTTTACCTCTTTTTGCAAAATCCAAACTTGACTATTGTCTTTTTCAAGAATATATAATACATCACATCCAATTTATTTCATTGACCACTTGGATACAAAGATGAAAATGTAATTTCAATGATGTATTTTTAATTAGATTTCTTCAGTTTATCTGTGGTTATCTTGTGTTAATTGCTGCATGTGAAAGTGAAAGTGAAGTCACTCAAGCATATCCTACTCTTTGCGGTCCCATGGACTGTAGCCTACCAGGCTCCTCCATCCATGGGATTTTCCAGGCAAGAGTACTGGAGTGGGGTGCCATTTTCTCCTCCAGGGGTTCTTCCCGACCCAGGGATTGAACCCCAGTCTCCCGCACTGTAAGCAGACGCTTTACCGTCTGAGCCACCAGGGAATCCAAGTAATCAATTTTGTGAGCAGATATGATGCTGTAAAATTTTTCAACACAATTGACATTTTCTCCAAGCTCATGAGCATATTTGTATGAGCCTGTACTTTTGTAATCTTTAAACTGACTCACAGATCCACACACATCAATTCAGCTACAGTTTGCACACTGGAAAATATCACAAAGGGCTCTCAATACCTAGAAGTTTTCTGCGTATCATATTTAAAATCTAGATCCTTAAAGTACACAGGCAAATGTTTATCAAAATTCTAATTGACAGCCAGCCTTGTAACCAAGATGCTAAATATAACCCACATGCATTACAGACCCTTCCATTCTCCTCAGTGACAAGTCTTTGTTTGTTTGTTTGCCTGCAAAGTAGTTGCTTCCATCAAGTTCATTTTGCCATTTCCTTAAATCTTACCTCCCCCTGCTGGCTGTGCATCATGGAATGAGTCTAGGTAGACTTGAAAATAGCTCCTAAAGATTGGAGACCTCTCAGAAGGCCACTAGTAAAAATAAACACTTGCATATACAATTCAATGCACAGAGGTGTGCACATATACACCAGGAAACTAGACTTTTTGGTAAATTAAACTGAATCTTAGATTCCATTTTTAGGCAATGAAAAATAACATTTTATTTGAAAGGGAAATACATCATATTTTGAACAAGAAACACACCCAAGATAAATCCTTCAATCATATATTCTCTAACAGTGAAGTGTATTTTAATCTAGCTATAGCTTTAGATATACTTTTTAGATATATATTTAGGTATACATTTGAGATATATATGATTTGCACACAGCTTACCAGAAATACTAAGAAGATATTTACTCATAGTTCTATACGTTGATTCATAGAGATTCCTATAGGCCCACAGCACTGACTATGCAGCAATAAATTGAATTGTTACAAGCAGCTTTATGTCTTACAGGCATAAGTAAGTTTATAGGAACTTTTCACATTCCTGCCTTTCTGAGTTACAGCCTGGTCCTTCGACTAAACTATCTGGCCTGAAATGCCAAAAGTGCTGGAAAATCCAACACACACAGAACCACAAGACGCGTGATTTTCAGAACTGTGTCTCCATGGTCTGCAATTTACATTAAATTGCTATGTTTTGGTTAAATGGCACCTTAGCTTCCCAGCAACTCTTTCAATAGTTGTTTCTTTAATTATTATTTAATTTTGTGGTTATGACTGGTTTTCAGTTAAAGCGGGTACTACTGACAAATTCAATTAAAAGAAAATAGAAGACTTAATGGTCCATGCTAATGCTTCATTTCATACATAATATTTTATCATTTTCTGTGCAAATTTGTAATGAGTGTTTGGTTTGTATTAATAAATGCTTACATTTAGGCCACATAAAGTACAGTAATTAAAATATTTTGCTAATAATATTTACTTATAAGTGTTCTAGAAGCAATTAACCCGTTGATTCCAATCACTTTTACTAAAAACTAACTTCCAAGAATACAGTTCTTTGGCATCAAAATTATTGCTTTAATGTTACTTTTAATAAAGTGCCCTAGGTCTTATTTTATTATATTTTAATAGAGCATGCTATACATGTGCTGCTTTCTGGGATGCAGATTTCATAAAATAATAGCAAACAAAAATTTAAACAAAACTACCATTTGGGGGAATTTTGAAAAAAGAAGTCATGACACATATGTTATAGATCTCCTTTCCAAATAGTTAAACCAAAAAATGTAACTGTTTATTATATTGAAATGAGTAAATGTTGCTGCCTTTTGCTCTGTAAAGTAAATGTTGCTCTACAGTATTTTTGCTTATAACCTATAACAGCAGTCATCTGCAGACAATTTACATTCCTTCTCAGACTACAGGAAGATATGTTACCTCCCCAAATGAATAAAGATCTTATTTACAAACATGTTGCAGGATATGTGTTGCTCATAATTCAAGGAGATTACAGCATTAAAAATTAAATATACATATACAAAATGTATAAGCACAATAAAAGAGAGATCTTTTTATTTTATATTTTAGAAAGTTGGAAGTAAATTTGTGTGGGCTTATTCAGTTTTTAACTCATGTGAAAAAGGAAATGTTAAGGACTTTTTAAAATCTCACCTTTGGAAATGCGATCAGTAATTGGCTAATCAATGACTAAGGGTTTCTTGAAAGTGGCAATCAAAACCTAAGAATAAGAAAACACAAGACCCCAAAGCATTGAGGAAAGTGTAAAAAAAGCTTGATGTAGTCTCCTCCTTTGAGATCGACAATGAGAAAATGAAAACCCCTCCTGAACTCTTCAGGTACTAAAGCATGAGGCACTGAGTTTTGAAAAGTTTGCAATGATAACCCACTCCAGTACTCTTGCCCAGAAAATCCCATGGACGGAGGAGCCTGGAAGGCTGCAGTCCATGGGGTCACTGAGGGTCGGACACGACTGAGTGACTTCACTTTCACTTTCACTTTCACTTTTCACTTTCAAGTATCGGAGAAGGAAATGGCAACCCACTCCAGTGTTCTTGCCTGGAGAATCCCAGGGACTGGGGAGCCTGGTGGGCTGCCGTCTATGGGGTCGCACAGAGTCGGACACGACTGAAGCAACTTAGCAGCAGCAGCAAAAGGCATGAAGGTCTGGTTCATTAGGAGAAGTCCTTGGTTTTAAAAACAAGTTGGAAGGGACAGGCTGAGTTTTCCATCAAAATTCAACTGAAAGTGGAAAAAGAATTTGAAAAAGAATAGATACATGTATATGTATAACTGAATCACTTTGCTGTACACCTGAAAGCAATACAACATTGTTATTCATTGTTATTCAACTATACTCCAAGATGAAATAAAACTTAAAAACTTCAAACATTTGCTTGTAAAGAAAAAGCCACTTGGCTCTAACATATAAAAAGGAATTATTACTATTTTAAAGGTGAGAAAACAAACACAACTTCAGGTCAAACACTGAATAATAAGGCTATATTTGTAACTTAGATGTACATTGGCCCACAAGTTTACCTATTTAATTGTCTCATAGACACTTTGGAAATATAGGTATGTCAATTTTCACTTTAGAGTGATAATTTCAAAGGAGTATTGCTGTTGTTGCTGTTATTTAGTCTCCTAGTAGTGTTTGACTCTTTGCGATCCCATAGACTATAGCCCAGCAGGCCCCTCTGTCTATGGCATTTCCCAGGCAAGAATACTGGAGTGGGTTGTCATTTCCTCCTCCAGGGAATTTTCTCCTCCCAGGGATGGAACTCCAGTCTCCTGCATTGCCAGGCAGATTCTTTACCACTGAGCCACCTGGGAAGCCCATTATCCTTATTATTATAAAGATCATCTAAAGCAGAATGGGGATTAAAATATACACATGCCCAGAAATGGTGTATTTTGTCCTTTGGATTGATGAACATAGCAATTCCTTCCACCAACAGCCAAACAGAAAAAGGTATGGCCATCAATACGCTGTAAAATGTTCTAAATACGCAGTTTATCCCGGTCTGTGGAAGAAGAGAACAGAAAGTAATCATAATCAATAACCATAATGTACAGTGGCTTCAAATGTCAGGCCTACTTTCTGCTGACCAAATGACCAGATCTGACAGATTTTGGCACCATAGTTTTCCCACGTGAAAGAGTTAAACTAAATATATTCTGTTGTTGTTCTTTAGTTGCTCAGTCCTGTCCAAGTCTTTTGGGACCCCATGGACTAAAGCGCACCAGGCTCCTCTATCCATGGGATTCTTCAGGCAAGAATACTGGAGTGGGTAGTCGTTCCCTTCTCCAGGGGATCTTCCCGACCCAGGGATTGAACCCATGTCTCCTGCACTGGCAGGCAGATTCCTTACTGCTGAGCAACCAGGGAAGCCTGTTTTATTATTTATGACATCATTAGACTCTTGCTTTCACCCCAGAAAATTCTCCATCTGGTTGTTTCTTTATAATATTCAATACTGAGTAAATATTTCAACAAGCTTTTTCTTTTTCTCCATCTTAAAAAGAGGTACAGTTCATAAAATATTTTTTCTAATGCCTAAAATGAAGAGATCTCAAGTCTTTCCCATTCAATTGTTTTCTTCCATTTCTTTGCAGTGAACACTGAGGAAGACTTTATCTCTCCTTGCAATTCTTTGGAACTCTGAATTCAGATGGGTATATCTTTCCTTTTCTCCTTTGTCTTTTGTGTCTTTTCTTTTCTCAGCTATTTGTAAGACCTCCTCAACCATTTTGCCTTTTTTGTATTTCTTTTTCTTGTGGATGGTCTTGATCACTGTCTCTTGTACAATGTCAAAAACCTCCATCCATAGTTCTTCAGGAACTCTGTCTATCAGATCTAATCCTTTGAATCTATTTGTCACTTCCACTGTATAATCATAAGGGATTTGATTTAGGTCATACCTGAATGGTCTAGTGGTTTTCCCTACTTTCTTCAATTTAAGTCTGTATTTGGCAATAAGGAGTTCATGATCTGAGCCACAGTCAGCTCCCGGTCTTGTTTTGCTGATTGTATAGAGCTCCTCCATCTTTGACTGAAAAGAATACAATCAATCTGATTTCAGTATTGACCATCTGGTGATGTCAATGTGTAGAGTCTTCTCTTGTGCTGTTGGAAGAGGGTGTTTGCTATGACCATTGTGTTCTCTTGGCAAAACTCTGTTGGCCTTTGACCTGTTTTGTTTTGTAATCCAAGGCCAAAATTGCCGTTACTCCAGGTACCTCTCGACTTCCTACTTTTGCATTCCAGTCCCCTATAATGAAAAGGACATTTTTGGGGGGTGTTAGTTCTTGAAGGTCTTATAGATCTTCATAGGACCATTCAACTTCAGCTTCTTCAGCATTACTGGTTGGGGCATAGACTTGGATTACCATGCTGTTAAATGATTTGTCTTGGAAATGAACAGAGATCATTCTGTCATTTTTGAGATTGCATCCAAGTACTGCATTTTGGACACTTTTGCTGACTATAATGCATACTCCATTTTTTTTCTAAGGGATTCTTGCTCACAGTAGTAGATATAATGGCCATCTGAAATGGTATGGGCCTAACAGAAGCACAAGGTATTAAGAAGAGGTGACAAGAATACACAGAAGAATTATACAAAAAAGATCTTCATGACACAGATAACCACGAAGGTGTGAACACTAACCTAGGGCCAGACATCCTGGAATGTGAAGTCAAGTGGGCCTTAGAAAGCATCACTATGAACAAAGCTAGTGGAGGTGATGGAATTCCAGGTTAGCTATTTCAAATCCTCAAAGATGATGCTGTGAAAGTGCTGCACTCAATCTGCCAGCAAATTTGGAAAACTCAGCAGTGGCCACAGGACTGGAAAAGGTCAGTTTTCATTCCAATCCCAAAGAAAGGCAATGCCAAAGAATGCTCAAACTACCACACAATTGCACTCATCTCATACATTTGCATTTACTTATACATGCTAGTAAAGTAATGCTCAAAATTCTCCAAGCCAGGCTTCAGCAATACATGAACCATGAACTTCCAGATGTTCAAGCTGGGTTTAGAAAAGGCAGAAGAACCAGAGATCAAATTGCCAACACCCATTAGATCATCAAAAAAGCAAGAGAGCTCCAGAAAAAACATTTACTTCTGCTTTATTGACTATCACAACAAACTGTGGGAAATTCTTTATTGATCACAACAAACTGTGGGAAATTCTTCAAGGGATGGGAATACCAGACCACCTGACCTGCCTCCTAAGAAATCTGAATGCAGGTCAGGAAGCACCAATTAGAACTGGACATGAACAACAGACTGGTTTCAAATCAGGAAAGGAGTACATCAAGGCTCTATATTGTCACCCTGCTTATTTAACTTATATGCAGAGTACATCATGAGAATATGCAGATGACACCACACTTATGGCAGAAATCGAAGAGGAACTAAAGAGCCTCTTAATGAAAGTGAAAGAGGAGAATAAAAAGGTGACTTAAAACTTAACATTCAAAAATGAAAATCATGGCATCTGGGATCATCACGTCATAGAAAATAGATGAGGAAACAATGGAAATAGTGACAGACTTTATATTTTGGGCTCCAAAATCACTGTAGATAGTGACTGCAGACATGAAATTAAAAGCCACTTGCTCCTTGGAAGAAAAGTTATGACAAACCTAGATAGCATATTAAAAAGCAGAGACATTGCTTTGCCAACAAAGGTTTATCTAGTCAAAGAGACATTACTTTGTCAGCAAAGGTCCGTCTAGTCAAGGCTATGGTTTTTCCAGTAGTCATGTATGGATGTCAGAGTTGGACTATAAAGAAAGCTGAGTGCAGAAGAATTGAAGCTTTTGAACTGTGGTGTTGGAGAAGACTCTTGAGAGTCCCTTGGACTGCAAGGAGATCCAACCAGTCCATTCTAAAGGAGATCAGTCCAGGGTGTTCATTGGAAGGCCTGGTGTTGAAGCTGAAACTCCAATACTTTGGCCACCTGATGTGAAGAGCTGACTCATTTGAAAAGACCCTGATGCTGGGAAAGATTGAGGGCAGGAGGAGAAGGGGACAACAGAGGATGAGATGGTTGGATGATATCACCGACTCAATGGACATGGGTTTGGGTGGACTCCGGGAGTTGGTGATGGACAAGGAGGCCTGGCATGCTGTGGTTTATGGGATCGCAAAGAGTTGGACACTACTGAGCAACTGAACTGAATTGAATCAAAGCTCTGGTTTTTCCAGTAGTCATGTATGGATGTGAGAGTTGGCTTATAAAGAAAGCTGAGTGCTGAAGAATTGATGCTCTTGAACTATGGTGTTGGAGAGGACTCTTGAGAATCCCTTGGACTGGAAGGAGATCCAACCAATCAGTCCTGAAGGAAATAAGTTCTGAATAAGATTGGTGTTCAAGCTGAAACTCCAATACGCTGGCCAACTGATGCAAAGAACTGACTCGTTTGAAAAGACCCTGATGCTGAGAAAGATTGAAGGTAGGTGGAGAAGGGGACCACGGTGGATGAGATGGTTGGATGGCATCACCAACTTGATGGATTTGAGTTTGAGTAAGTTCCAGGAGTTGGTGTTGGACAGGGAAGCCTGGCATGCTGCAGTCCATGGGGTCACAAAGAGTGAACTTAATGCCTAAAATAAATCCTACTGGAGAGAATGCTTCTGTCAAAGTAATAAAGATTGATTCATTTATCTTTCTGAAGCTACCTTGGTATGAGATCTGAGTGTGCCTCTAACCTGGCAGAATATGCCAAAAGATTGAGGAATCTGGGGTTTCAGGACTCAGGTGTTCCTGCTGTCCTTACTTCATGCTTGTCACAGTGGCTTCAAGCATGGCTTGAAGAATTATACAAAAGAATTATACACAGTGGCTTCAATTATGGCTTAAAGCATGGGAGATGTAAAACTTTTCTGTTTGGCTATCTTTGGAGAAGAGAATAAATAATCCAGCTCTAGTACCCTTGCAATCATAGAGAAAATAAAACTACATGCTCTCATTGGGGTGAGGGGATTACCATTTTCTGGGAAGATGAAGACAAATCTTCTTCTTTCTTACCTTCTTTTTAAAATCTCCAGGGTTTGGAGTTGACGGTTGCTTACACAGTTATTGACAGTATAAGCAAAATTCTTAATGGTATAATTTTTTGAGTGAATAGAAAAGGGTGCTAATCAACCATGTGATCATACATAAAAACAAGATAGACAAAGACTTCAATCTGACTTTTTATTCTTGGCCATTCAGCATAAGGGATGTTAATTCCCAGACTAAGCATAGAACCTACATTCCCTGTGGTGGAAGCGTGGAGTCTTAACCACTGGACCATCAGGGAAGATACCTCACCCTGAAGTTTGAATGTTACTTAACTTAAATTGAATACTAATAGGTGTTTGTCTTCTCAAAGTATTTGCTAGTGATGGCATTTGTCTCATACGTTGCTTTAAGTGGTGAGTAAGGTACAGAATTTGGGTGCATGAAACTCTGCTATGCCCAGTTTTATCTGACCCAACAGCTCTTCCAGACTTATCTCACTTTGCTATCAGGATTTTTGCCTGCTGGTTTCCTTTTCACCTCTTTCTGTTTCCTTTCTTCAAAGTACTGTTCCTTTAGTAGATACTGACAGTGGATTTTTGCCTTTCTGTGCTGTCTTTTTTATTGTACTCTCCTTTTTTATCACACTGTGATGGGAGAGTCAGTGATTATGCTAGAAGCTTTGAGAGCTGATTCCTGTCTCACTGGTCAGTAGATATAGGGCTTAGGCTGGTGATCAATTTCTGCAGCCCCCATTTTTTTTTTTTCCCAGTCATTCAGTCATGTTCAACTCTTTGCAACATTATGGATTGTAGTCAGCCAAGCTCCTCTGTCCCCGGAATTCTCCAGGCAAGAATACTGGACTGGGTAGCCATTTGCTTCTCCAGGGGATCTTACAGACCCAGGGATTGAACCCACATCTCCTGCCTTGTAGGCGGATTCTTTACCGTCTGAGCCTCCAGGGAAGACTCTCATTGAAACCCCAGTGAATAAGGATTTGCTAGGTCTCTTCCTAATTTTAATATTCCATGATATTTAAACTAAGTGTTGCATTACAGATATATGATTGACAAGTTCTCATTTCTGATAAAGTGCTGTGATGGGGGAAGCTTGGTCTTAGCCTCTGGAAGCTGAAAAATATCGCATCAATGCTTCAGGTGCGACACAAATTACTAAGCAAAGCAATTTAGTTAGGAGCAAAATACATCATTAAAGAACACAGCCTTCAGAACAACTTGACAAGGCATTTCATTGGCTGAGTTCAATAGATTTCAGATTAAACACATAACCCTATTTTGTTGGAGGAGTTACTTCACTGTCAAAATCGTTTTATTATTTATGGAGAGGCAGTAAGATGGAGAAGTTAGGAGGGGGTAAAAGACAGAGGACAGATATTTTTCTTTTTAGGTTGGGATGGGGCAAAAATGCTGATGTGAAATACTTAGATTGTATTGTTCTTGGGTTTTGCTACATTAGTTTGACTAGGTTAACTAACATAGATACACTTTAATTAGGAACCACGTGGAAGAAATGGTATTTGGCAGAAGAAAGGGAAGCTCTCAGAAATAAATCATGGCTTCATGGGGCCAGATTGGCTTCATCGTGTTCAGCATGGAGCAGGGAAGAAAGCACACAGGAAATGCAGTTGCGGAGGGAAAGAGAAGGGATTAAATGTTACTATGCTTCAATATATTTTAAAAAGGCAACATAATGCAAAACTCTAAACAAAGCAGGTACACAATCAGCATTTGTGGCATGAGTTGAGTTAATGAATGAAAGATGCTAAAGCCAGGGAGTACTTAAAAAGCAGGTACAGATACAGCCATGGTCCATGACCTGATTTTGTACTGGACCCATGTTTGAGGTCAGGAGGAGAAGGGGACGACAGAGGATGAGAGGGTTGGATGGCATCACCAACTCAATGGACATGAGTTTGAGCAAACTCCAGGAGATGGTGAAGGACAGGGAAGCCTGGTGTGCTGCAGTCCATGGGGTGACAAAAAGCTGGACACGATTTAGTGACTGAAAAACAACAACAACATAGTTAAAAAAAAAAAAAAAACTTGAAGTCAAAAAAGTGTTTTCAGATAATGCTCTAAATAATGACAGTTTTCTCACCTCAACAAACTCAGTCACAGTACGCTTTCATCCAAAGGTTGTATATATCATTATTAGGACTTGCGCAGGCTTTACTTAATAAAGATTTTGAGCAAAACACAATGTATAATAGATGCTTTATGGTCAATTGTTTGTATCATGCGCTAGATTTGTGGTAGATTTTCCATGTTTGGAATAAATCCAGTGCATCGTACCAAGGCGGTTGCAACATGTCTGTTAAGTAACGTCCATGTGCTAAAAGTCCCCAAGAGGGCTCTACTGGGAGAGGATTAAAACCTGTCATTATGCCAAAGAACAAATATTTGCTGGTTCTCTGCAGTGTGCGGCAATGTTAGAGCTCATGTTACAGGTTAATTGTTTTCAGTAGTGGGATCACCTGAATCAGGTTTTCCTGGGCTTAGCAGAGAATGAAATAAGGAAACCCAACACAACGTGACCACCAATATTGGGGACAGAACTCTGACCAGCTAAGGCAGCCAGTGGTCACTGGGAAATTCTCAAAATATGCTTCCATCTGATGTACAGAGCACAGGAGAGTTTACCCCTACTTGGTCTTCTAGCACTAGGCAGCACCGACCTCTTCCTGAGGCGTGGGTGAGATTCAGAGAAACAGGACACAAAAACTTGTGTTTCAAGCACAGAATGGAAAAGAAAACACCTTCAGGTTATCAGCCAGAAAGCCAGAGAATTTACATGTCCACTCACCAGAATTCTGTAGCCTGGAAATAGCCTCAATTTTACATGACTGCAAGGATTCTTACGTAAAAATAAGATTGCCCATCTCTGAAAATTGGGTACCAGTTTGTTTTTGTTTTTTCCTTCTGTCTTTCTCCAGCCTGATTTTAAGCTCCGTAAAATCAGCATTCTTGGTAAAATGGGAATACTGTGTATCTTTCATCCATCACATCCTGTTCGGGACTAATTACTCATTCTGTACTTAAAAAGTAAAAGTATGGGAGCTCTATGCATTGACAGCACCCATGTTTGCAGAGGTAGCCGGCCAGTCAGCATTTTCATTCTGCACAAAACGCCTGAGAAGATTTTAGAAATGGCAAAGCCGCCTCTTTTGCATCAATCTACATTGCAATTTTAGCAAAGCAGCATTACTCAGAACACCATACAGTATATCCCAGTGTACACAGTCAGAGTCCAATTTGAATCTGTGGGATGAATTAAAATACCATATACTAAAGAGGCGTTCAAAAATAGTAAACTACCGTAGCTACCAGCTGCAATCTCTTCTTTTTCTCGAAAAATCTTCTCCATTTAAGTCAGATCAGCATATGGCTTATCCAAACTATACCTTGTAATAACTTCATGAAAAAGGAATGACTTGTTGGAAACTTACACAGCACGGGTAGGGAAAAGGGGTGCTAAACTGTTCTTACACTGGGGTCTTCTCACCTGCTAGAAACTATCCCAGCCCAAGAGCCGTGATAAAAATCTCTGCCTAGCTGATCTTTCGCCTTTTCATTCCCCTGAAAACCTTGCATTTCTTACTCCAGCGATTCTGTAGCAAGATACACAATAACAATGGTCAGAATTGGCACTCCACGGCTGACCACCTAGAAAGAAACGTTCTCTGCTGGGACTCTGGCCCCGCGCACAGCCAGCCGGCTGCGGTTTCTGCATGGCTTGTGCCGGACAATGTCGGGCAATCAGTTTCAGAATGCGGTGTCAGTCAGCGCTCTGGCACTTGTACAACCTCAAAGGGTGAAAGAAAACGCGGCCCAGTCCGTGGTCAGTGGCTGGTGGCCGTGCTGGGCGGTGTGTGGGTGAAGTCCCCACCTTCCTTCTCCCGACCCCGCGACGGAACCCAAAAGGGTCCGAGACTCCTGGTCGCCGGGCGCCCGTCGTAGGAGAGGCCCGTAGGTGGTAGGGAGAACCGGAAAACCGGGGGCGGGGAGGGGGAAGGGAGTCCCCCACCGCGCCCAGCCTTCGGTGCAAGAAAGAGACTAGAGTGCCACAAAAGGCCAAGGCCAGCTCAGTTTCAGACCCCAGGGCAACATGTGTTCAGCGAAGGAGAGAGTAAGAAACACTGGATATAGCAGTTAATACTTTAGACGGACGGTTTTCCGACTCCGGTTTTCTTTTAAGCCATGCATATTTATTGCCATTCAAAGAGACGATGCTCGCATACCAGCAAACAGCTCTTGAGAACACAGCAAATCTTAAAATGATTAAGGCACTGGGGTTTGCTAAAGATGTGGCATGCAAAGAATCATGAGAAAGCCATGGAATATTAAAAAAATATTAATAATGTCAGTTCTAATAATTCAATCTCAGCTTTCTTTTGGTATAGCCCTGCTCCAAGTAGTGTACCCTGTCTTTTTTTCTTAAGAATGAACAAAGATCACAGAGCAGATTGTAACCTAGGTAAATTGCATGTCTGTTTACAATTGTATTTCACATATTCTATATATCATTTGCAAACTATTCTCCAAAGAAATATGTATCAAACTTTTGGAAAAAAATGAAGATTTGATGCCAATCTGTTTTCCTTTCATTTGTTTCAGATGCTGCATGATTTTTCATCTGCTGCTTAAATTCTTTGTCTGTATTTGGGATATAGTGTCCTGTCATGTTCATCCCTGTTTTCTTTTGTTCTTTCAGCTTTTACATTCATAAACTACATTTCTTGAAATGATATCACCACAATTAAGAAGTGGTGAAGAAGAGGGAAAAAAGACCTTATTGAAAATTGTAATGAGGTATATATACAATGTGATTGCAGATTTCTGATCAAAAGTGAACGTCAAATATCTTTTCACATTGCGCTTAAAAAAAAAAAATCAAACTGCCTTCCCTACCCCCCAGTTATTTTACTTATAGGAATATGCAACTTGTGAGTTTTTTAGACATTTTTGTTGCAAAGATGTCTTGGGCTATACTTTGAAGAGAGAAGTGAAGAATTACAGCATATTTATGAACATGTTTTTATCGTCTGCACTTTTGGGATGGGAATTATTCCCTAGTAATTAATTGCTGCAACTGTTTTAACTGTCAAAACTAAAGATGAATCCTGCAAGAATAGTTCAACCAGGATAACAACCAATGGTACTGCTTAGGCATATGACTCATAGAAAACAGTCAGGAAAAGCAGAGATGCTGAACTGAACGCTACGTGGATCTAACAGTTCAAGGCTAGCATTTATTACTCACAGTGTATTAATAGAATCATTTTACTCTTAAGTTAGCTCTGAGATCAGACAAAAACACATTCATTCAGAAGATAAATTTCTATCCCACTACACATAAGGGCTCTTAGACCCTGCTAAATACTCTTGTCCACTATATATTTAATTATTTCTTGTACTGGAATTCAAATCACTGGGGGAAAACAAAAGCATATTTAATTTCAGAATGTCTTCAAAGATAATCGTGAGAAAAACAACACAGTATTACCTTGCTGATTTGGTATATAGGCATGATATAAACAATCGTGTAGTGAATTATAATCAAGCTTGGGTGTAAACGTTGGTGTTGGCTTCGAAACGAAATGCACACATTTAGAAATAACTGATAAGGATCACTGGTTGAGACAGCACGTTACAGAGCTTGAGAAAAGAAGCAGTTACTCAGTGAAAATGCTTTTGGCAACTATTGACCTTTGAGTTCCTGACTTAAAGGACACACAAACAACACCATTCTCCAGCAAGTTTGCCTTGATAAACCTGCTGGAAAGGGGGACGAATATCCTGAAGCCATTTGACATGCACAATTTAGCAATTATGTGGTCAGAGGAGGAATGATTCTGTTAAACCATTGGGAATTGCTGGTGTTTACAGCCTTTACACATTTATAGAAAAATCTAAGATCTAACACAGCATAATCAATATCAGAATGGATTCCCCTTCCCAGCAGGGAATGATAATGTGCGTTCTACAGGGAAAAGCAAATTTGGAAAATTTCAATTGTTTGATTCAATATCAGCCCCCAATAAAGAAAAAAAAAAGATTCAATGAGGGTGTAAGACCATGTGGTAAGGGGTTATCCATTACTATATTTAAATGAGGAATAAAAATATAAACAAGTCAAAACTAATGTGATGATTTTTTAACCTTGGATTTTAAAAAAAATACAAAAAATTTTCTCCAGGTGAAAAATAATTAAGTTTATTTAACTTTTCAACTAAAAGAATCTGTGTTTTTTCTAAGTCAACCTTGATCTCATAGCAAATTTTATTTAATTTTATTTTACTCCACATGGGGAAGGACCCGTAACGCTAATGCTTTAAATATTTCAGTCTAATTGGGAACGCTCAATTCATTTTCCCTCTGAATAATTTAAAACTGTTTTCCTCTTGTTTAGCTTTCTCGATATGAAAATATTGTCTTTGCATTTTTATTTTTAACAGAGAAATACATAGAACATAGTTTCCTCCTCTTCTGAAAAAGCAAAGGGTTTTGAGTTTTGTTTTTTTTTTAATTCACAAGAAAGTACCTCTCAACTCTCTCACGGTGAGAGCCCCACTTCTTATGGGTCCTTTCCAGAATGTCCTGCATTCATCAATCAGATATCAATTGCACTATGGCTGATTGGTCCCCCTCCCCCCGCCACCTCCATCATTCCCTGCTGCCCGGGCGCTGCCTGCCAAATGTCATAGGAAGTGACTTGAATAGTGACAGCAGATGCAGCAGTACCCTCCATGTGTGCTGGGGCGGGGTGGGGTAGGGGGGTCATTGCCATCCTCACAGAGGGCCCGCACAGCTGCTGTCTAAACCCAGGGTCTGAAGCACAATCGGCTTGCAGAAGACCACCCCTCACTGTGCGTCGTGAACCCTGCTACCCAGACACATGCAATTTAACCCACCACCTCCATCTATATCTCACTCCAGTGTCTCCTCCAGGACACTTCATTCGCACTTGGAATATAGACCCTAACCGTTAGTTTGTTATCTTGGGAGGGGAAAAAGCCAAGCAATCAAATGTACATGGATTAAAGAATGAATTGATGCCTTTGATAATCTGAGAGTATATACATATGACATAATCACATAATTAAAAAAAAAGAAAGATTGGTTGGCAGTAAGAACTGGCTGGTGCTGCTCCAAGGACCCCAAAGTGCATGATTTCTCTGATGCAGTCTTCCCGCAGGCATGACTACTCAGCATATGGAATGTAGAAGGATAGAGCTCCCCAACTAAGTCACACAGAATTGATATTCACCCATTGAGACTTAAGAACTTTTTTAAAGAACTGCCTGGCAAGGGGGCTTCTCAGGTGGCTCAGTGGTAATGAATCTGCCTGCCAATGAAGAAGAACCAGGTTCAGTCCTTGGATTGGGTAGATCCCCTGGAGGAGGGAAGGGCAACCCAGTCCAGTATTCTTGCCTGGAGAATGCCAAGGCTAGTGGCACTAGAGGAGCCTGGTGGGCTATGGTCCATGGAGTCACAAAAGAGCGGGGCATAGCTTGTCAATTCAACACCAGCAGCAAGCTGACAAGGACATTGGTGTGAACATTCCCCACAACGCGAAAGATAGGGGGTGGCTCTTGAACTGTTTCCTCACTGTGTTCCTCACCAAAACACGTCTTTTTGTTCCTTGCACACCTTGCACAGATATCCTGCCTGGACCCTTCTGTTTTAGAGGGTGGAAATATGATGATTTTCCACGTGCCAAGATGCTGAACCGGAGTGCGTATGCTCCTTGTTCAATTACTTAATGCATCAATGTCAAGAGGCAGCATCAGCTGTACCTTTGATATCATTTTTTGTGGGAATCAGATAAAGTAAATTTGGATTATTTTATTTTTGTTATTAAAATATCTTTGAATGATTGCTTATCCCTTTCTTTTCTTAGCATTTTAGAGTGAAATTCCTAATTATACCTTAAACTCTTAGACACAAGCACATACACAAAACATACTGTCTGATAACAAACAAGGTCTTGCTGAAAATAGAATCATGGTACTGTCTTAACAAGAAAGCCACCTGATGATCAACCTGAGTGCAAATTTCTGGTGCTTTTATATATTAACTGTGTGACCTTGACCAAGTCACCAGACCTCTTGGAACCTCATAGCCTTAAAATGAGGTTAAATAAAGGACTTACTTCATAGATTTGGAGAGGTGCAAATGAGACAATGTATACAGTGCTTCTTACAATGACTGGTGGTAGTATCCCCTTTATGTCTTTGTTAAAAGCAATAAATATCTTTATTGCCCAAACCCCACCCTCACTCCTAAGATTCTTTCTCTCCTCTGTCCCCCACTTCTCTTTCTCTAGAATATTATTCACTATGCTCTATAATTTCTCTGTTTGTTTTTTAAGTTTGTTGTCTGTCTTCCCTTCACTGGAATATGAGTTCACAAGTGCAGTGATTTTTGACTGTTTTATTATCCTTTCCACAGTACTAGAACTCTGTAAACATTTATTGATTGAGTGGATAAATGAACAAATACATTAATAAATGAATGAAAGACTGGATTATTTAAAATACCTCTTTGCCATCCTGTGGAAGTACATAGAATATTTTGTCATGAATTTATTGAAAAGATCTCTTTCCAAAACTTTTGGGCCAAATAGGATGATTTTCTTCCAAATGTACGGGGTGAAGGCCACATTCTTAAGCATGTTTCCTAAGGCACTATTGTTAAACCTTGAATGGAAATTAGCCCTCTGTCTACTTGGGAACATTTTTCTCCTGTTGAACTTGGATAGCCCGATGTAAGAGCCTGACTCTGCTGTCTTCTGAGTCAGTGATGGACAGTCACAGGAGACCCAGGAGAGTGGCACAGAGACCTGAGTGCTACAGATCCACTGGGTGAGCCTCTGCTCTGAACAAGCTGTCCTACCCTTCGGAGGCACGGGCAAGCCTTCAGGACTTGCGTGTCATAATTTGCAGGAACTGGCACTGAAGTGATGTCTATTCTCGCTCTACAGTTACTTTCATACACTTTCAGTATTTCTTTAGACCCGTAAATTAGATAGGGGTCTCATTCATGAAAGGATCCTTGGGTTCATCTTGCAATATACAACTGCAGCTTATCCTTTGGGTGAGTACCCAGTGACCCCAGGGACTGTAGCCCATCAGGCTCCTCTGTCCATGGGACTTCCCAGGCAAGAATACTGGAGTGGGTTGCCATTTCCTCCTCCAGGGGATCTTCCCAATCCAGGGGTCAAACTCACATCTCCTGCATTGACAAGTGGATTCTTCACCACTGAGTCACCTGGGAAGCCCACCCCTCAAACTTACACAAAGTTGTATCTCAATTATATAATAGCTCCCTCAAGTTTAAAAAGAAAAGAATGGACCTGGCCTTGTGTCTAGCCCATGCTGTGGTGAACAATGTCTTCTGGTGCATTAGTACCATTTAGGGCTCATCTTTTGGAGCTCCTCTGATCACTGGGAGGTCTGCTAGAAAACAAGAGCTAGGAAATCAAAACAAGAGACTGTGGCAGTGCCCAGACTCCACTGTCCCATATTCTCTGTGTGTGTTTTTTTTTTTTTTTAAGAAGTGCATCTACAGATTTATTAACTCAGAAAAGGCAAGAGAGAAAAAAATCCCTAATTTTAAATGCATCCCTGAGTGCCAACTATTCTTAATGTAGATGAAAGGTAAAGTAAGCCTGCACTGAAAGGCATGTGATTACAATAAAGAGAGGGAAGAAAATCCTTTTTCAGGAGAGAGGTTATAACTTACACATGTTTAGAATTACCAAGAGAGCGATTTGTCCCCCTAATGCACACGGAGGGGCGCCCATGTCATCACTGTGCACACCGCCTTGAACACGTCCCGTGCTCTTTTGTGAAATATCTGTGTCACTTTAAGTGGGAGTGTTAACACCTTTGCTATTTCTCTAAAAATGGGTTGGCTTCTTTTAGAGTTAAAAAAAAAAAAAAAGATTGCTATAAAAGGGAGCATTAAGCAAGTTAAGAAAGTGCATTTTTTTTAAAGGATCAAGCTAAGGAAGGCAATGCTTCCTTAAAAGGCTTGACTTACTCCCCACCACCTTTCTTAACCGTGTGACAGAACACCCTATGGCAAGGCTCAAAGGAGAAATATGGTGAAACTCAATTACCTGTGTTAGTGAACCACCTACAGGTATTTAAAAATATTCTCTTCTCACAGATCCCCAGTATGACCTGAGTGCTTTATTTGTGTCTCTCATGCTCCATTAACATAATGAAATGCCTTATGCCTTTTTTTCACAGTGGAAAGAAGTGTCCGAGAGAGAGAGAAAATATCCATGCTAACTATAAGCTGGTGGACAAGCTTCCTCTGGCTGCTTTCTGGTTGTTCAGCACTTGTGGAATACCAAACAGATGGGACCACAGAGAACCTGCAACTGGCTTGAGTTCTGATCTGGACAAGAGCCCTTTGGTCCCATTGATTTTTTAAAACTTGTGAAAGCAGCAGATAGGTTTTCCAACACCAGGAACTCTTTAAAGATTCGATTCTCTACCTACTTTTATTTGAAATAGAAAGGTTTTAGGTACAAATGCAGTCTCCCTGGATAAAACGTCTAGGTTTTGCCTGCAAATCTCTCTGCCTTCAATTTGCTCTCAAGGGAGGAAAATGCCCTCACGTAGGAACAAATCTGTACAGTGACTATTGTCTTTGTACAAAATCATCCTTGAGGTTTCAGACACCATGGAGAGCCACTCAGGCATTCTTTCATTCATTTGTTCTAAAAACACTTTTGGAGTTTCTGCTAGACACAGAATATTGTGCTTGAATATTCTTGGTTCAACTGTTGATTTTGCAAAGATTTATTATCGATTATTAATCCAATGAATTTGAAAGGAGGCGTGAGTGAATTAACAAGTTCCCACTATGGCCCAGATGCCATTCAAGTGTTTGTTCTCTAAGTGCTTGCTCGCTGACATCACTCTTGCCACACTGGACCGAACCAGCTGGCCTCCAGGTTTATCAGATTCCTCCAACCCCTGCCTCCCTCCTGTCAATCCGTCTTACCCATTCTCTCCTTTCTGTCAGGTTCTTGATCAAGATTCTTCAGTAGTTCTCCACTGACTGCCCACAGGGGGATTCAAGTCCTAAATCTTACATTCCAAGCACAGTAGGTTCATACTCTGATCTCTGCATCCCTAAGTCCTTTCACATCCTCCTTCACACACTCCGTTCTAGACATACTATGCTCTTAACTGCACGTCTTTGATAGTCTTCTGCTTCCATGCCTCTCCGCCTCCCTAGGATCCTTCTTCAGCCTTACATTAACACCTCACTCAAACCCCAGTCATCCACCAAGCCTTTAGGAAAATTTCAGCTGAAAGTGGTGTCATCTTCTACCATATTTGATCTCTAAGCATTTTTTTTTGGAACACTTATTTTATTCCAGCTACTTACTTGTATATTTTCACTTATCACTGCCCTCTCTCCCCAGCAAAATCATAATTTTTAAAATTAACCTTTACCTTATAGAAAGCAAGGGATGGGTCTCATTTTTTTCAAACTTTTTATTTTGTGTTGGGGTATAACCAGTAACAATATTATGGTGGTTTCAGATGAACAACCAAGGGATTCAGCCATACATATACACGTATCTATTCTCCCCAAACCACCCTCCCATCCAGGCTGCCACATAACATTGTGCAGAGTTCCCTGGGCTGTAGAGTAGGTCCTTGTCAGTTATCCATTTTGAATATAGCAATGTGTCCATGGCCATCTCAAACTTCCTAACTACAGGATGGATCTCATTTTACAGCTATTTGTATCCTTGTTCCTCCTTGAGACCCATATAGTTATTACATGAAATAAGCTCATTTTGAGATTTAAAAAAAAACTGCAAATATCCATATAAACAGATAGCTGACCATTTTGAATGCTTTATTTACAATGTGATTTCTCACAATATTTATTCATTTGCTTTACTAATAAAAATGCATTTTTATTATTCCATTTGAGATTTAAATCATCTCTAATAAATCAGCCCTGGGATTTCTTTGGAAGGAATGATGTTAAAGCTGAAACTCCAATACTTTGGCCACCTCATGTGAAGAGTTGACTCACTGGAAAAGACTCTGATGCTGGGAGGGGTTGGGGGCAGGAGGAGAAGGGGACGACCGAGGATGAGATGGCTGGATGGCCTCACTGACTTGATGGAGGTGAGTCTGAGTGAACTCTGAAAGTTGGTGATGGACAGGGAGGCCTGGCGTGCTGCGATTCATGGGATCACAAAGAGTTGGACACGACTGAGCAACTGAACTGAACTGAATAGACAAATGTCCAGAGTAAGAGAAAATAAAACAAACAACTAAATAAGTTAAATTTCCAAAGAACAAAGTTAAAGTTTTCTATGAAATTATTGAAAATTGGTTGACCCTGTAGTTGATCACTGATATAGTCATATTCACAGATTTGAAGGTAATATGTTTATGCCATATGGTTTCAAGTAGGGAAAGCAGTACATCAAGGCTGTATATTGTCACCCTGCTTGTTTAACTTATATTCAGAGTACCTCATGAGAAATGCTGGGCTGGATGAAGCACAAGTTGGAATCAAGAATGCTGGGCGAAATATCAATAACCTCAGATATGCAGATGACACCACACTTATGGCAGAAAGCGAAGAAGAACTAAAGAGCCTCTTGATGAAAGTGAAAGAGGAGAGTGAAAAAGTTGGCTTAAAATTCAACTTTCAAAAACGAAGATCATGGCATCTGGTCCCATCACTTCATGGCAAATAGATGAAGAAATAGCAGAAATAGTTACAGGCTTTATTTTTCGGGGCTCCAAAATCACTGCAGATGGTGACTGCAGCCATGAAATTAAAAGACACTTGCTCCTTGGAAGAAAAGTTATGACAAACCTAGACAGCATATTAAAAAGCAGAGACATTACTTTGCCAACAAAGATCCATCTAGTCAAAGGGATGGTTTTTCCAGTAGTCATATATGGATATGAGAGTTGAACTATAAAGAAAGCTGAGCACAGAAGAATTGATGCTTTTGAACTTTGGTGTTGGAGAAGACTCTTGAGAGTCCCTTGGACTGCAAGGAGATCCAGCTGGTCCATCCTAAAGGAAATCAGTCCTGAATATTCATTGGAAGGACTGATGTTGAAGCTGAAGCTACAATACTTTGGCCACCTGATGTGAAGAACTGACTCATTTGCAAAAAACTCTGATGCTGGGGAAGATTGAAGGCAGGAGGAGAAGGGGACAACAGCAGATGAGATGCTTGGATGGCATCACGGACTCAATGGTCATGAGTTTGAGTAAACTCTGGGAATTGGTGATAGATAGAGAAGGCAATGGCACCCCACTCCAGTACTCTTGCCCAGAAAATCCCATGGACAGAGGAGCCTGGTAGGCTGCAGTCCATGGGGTCGCTGAGAGTTGGACACGACTCAGTGACTTCACTTTCACTTTTCACTTTCTTGCATTGGAGAAGGAAATGGCAACCCACTCCAGTGTTCTTGCCTGAAGAATCCCAGGGACAGCGGAGCCTGGTGGGCTGCCGTCTATGGGGTCACACAGAGTCAGACACGACTGAAGCATCTTAGCAGCAGCAGCAGCAGGGAGGCCTGGCGTGCTGCAGTCCATGGGATCACAAAGAGTCAGACACAACTAAGCAGCTGAACTGACTGACTGACTGACTGATGTTTATGTCTGTGTATATATGGGGAGGGGCCAACTGTGCACTTGTGTGTTGATGGAGAGTTACTAACAGAACCATGCTGAATTAAAGAATATGGCTGTAGGAGCTGCAGCCCAGAAGATGCTAGTAGAGAGGGCAACAAGTGCTGTCCTTGTGGTTTAGGCCATCTAAGTGTTAGGAGGGGCTACACACAATGAGGAACTTGACTGAGCAGAGGCTGTGGCATATGCCACCAGGTTTTAGCATAAGTGAGAAAAGCACTCTCCATCATTCAGGCTGGGAGCCAACATAAAGTGAAGAAGCTAACGCTAAAGGCAAAGGTCACCAGTTCCAGGGAAGGGGAACACAGCAGTGAGCTGTTTCAGTGCTAGTTATAGAGTCCAAGACATGGAAATAGCCTGTGTCCCTGAACAGACAAATGGATAAAGAAGATGTGGTGCATACATGCAGTGGAACATTTCTTGTTGTTGTTTAGTTGCCCAGTCATGTCTGACTCTTTTGCGACCCCATGGACTGTAGCCCACCAGGCTCCTCTGTCCATGGGGTTTCCAGGCAAGAATTCTGGTCTGGGTTGCTAATTCCTTCTCCAGAGGATCTCCCCAATCCAGGAATTCAACCCATTTTTCCTGCATTGGCAGACAGATTATTTAACACTGAGCCACCAGGAAATTCCTAGCAGAATATTACTCATCCATTAAAAAGAAATAATGAAATGATGCTGTAGCAACATGGATGGACCTAGAGATTATCATACCACGTGGAGGAAGTCAGAGAAAGACAAATGCTGTATAATATCGCTTAAATGTGAAATCTAAAAAGTGATACAAATGAATTTATTATGGAGCAGACATAGAACATAGGACAAAACAGACATACGTCCTCACAGACAGGAAACAAACTTACGGTTACTAAAGAGGAAAGGGATTGAGGTGTTTGCAATTAACATATACAGGCTACTACATATAAAATAGAGAACCAGCAAGGACCTACTATACAGCACAGGGAATTTTTATCAATATTCTGTAATAACCTATATGAAAAAGAATAGATATGTGTATATACATGTATGTGTATATATATATATACATATATGAAGTGAAGCAAAGTGAAGTCACTCTGTCGTGTCCGACTCTTTGTGACCCCATGGACTGTAGCCTACCAGGCTCCTTCATCCCTGGGATTCTCCAGGCAGGAATACTGGAGTGGGTTGCCATTTCCTTCTCCAGGAGATCTTCCCAACCCAGGGATCGAACCCAGGTCTCCTGTATTGCAGGCAGATGCTTTACCATCTGAGCCACCAGGGAAGCTCATATATATATATATGAGCTTCATATATATACATACATATATATATATATATATATACACACACACATACATATATGAGCTTCCCAGGTGATACTAGTGGTAAAGAAACTGCCTGGCAATGCAAGACATATAAAAAATGCTGGTTCAATCTCTGGGTCAGAATAGTCCCCTGGAAGAGGGCACGGCAACCCACTCCAGTATTCTTGCCTGGAGAATCCCATGGACAGAGGACCCTGGCAGGCTACAGTCCATGGAGTCATAAAGAGTCAGACACGACTGAGTGAATAACATTTTCTGTCAAAGATGTGCTAGATTCTGGCTAAGATAAGATTAACCCTGCTGCCAAGAATAACTGGAAAATCTGGTTAAAATATGGAATCAAAGACCTACCCAGACAACCCAGACTTGAGGGGCTAAGATGGTGGAAAGTCCAGTCAAATGAGTCAATCTTGGTTCTGCTTTTCCTCTGGAGGCATTTTCTTAGACAAAATGAGCTGACAGATGGAGCATTTAAAATAAAGTAGCTTCTAGAAAGGTAAGGAATTGAGTAAGTCTCTTCAAGTAGCCCCATGCAACTGAGATAATAACATTTCAGATGAATGAAATGTTGTAGTCAAGGTGGAGAAATTAGAATTCCAAGGAGACATGGGTGCAACATTCAGTACTGCTTTCTGTTTCAAAACATTTACCTATTAATGAGTGATGGCCATATGATAAGAAACTGCTCAGAGATTTTGATAGTCTCACAAAGACAGAGACAAAGAGAGACACAGAGAAAATGAAAATAAAACATCCCCCAAAGTTCTAGTAAAGTGGAAAGGTAGGAGTAAACTTAATCTGATACAGTGTATTTGAAAAAAAATCATGCTTAATATTAGAATACTAACAGCTTTCCCCAAGTCAAACTGAAGAGGAGACAAAAATGCTTATGATCACCACCACTATTCAACATTGGGTTGGAGGTTCCTTACAGAGCAATTGGTAAGAGAAAGGCATAGACTTGAAACATAAAATAAAAATAAATATTTGCAGATGGCGTGATCATGTTTACAGAAAACTTAAAATCTACAACCTATATGTCTTATTATACGCATTTGGTAAAGTCACTGGGTACATGTCCAATGTACAAAAATTGGTTGCATTTCTCTACACCGGCAGTAACCCAGTTGAATTATTTTTTTAGATGATGCTGTTTACCTTAATACCAAAAAGCATCAAATGTCTAAAATTGAATCTATTAAAATTCATTTAAGACTATTGCACAAAAACCCTGTAGAATATTGAAACAAATTATTGTGCATGGAAAAATGTTAATTCTTTCCACTGTCATTTGGTTTAATAAAATCCCAGTGAAAATCCTTGCAAGAGTTTTGGTGAATTTTTTTGTGAAAATTATGAAGATGATTTAAAATTTTATATGAGCATGAACATGGCTAAGAATAAGGTAATCATGAGAAAGAACAAAGTTGAAGGACTTCAATTCAATACGTTAATGAGCAATAGTTAAGACAGTATAGTGTTAGCTTAAAGAAATACAAATAGACCAATAGAATAGAATTAAAAAAAACAGGGACCTCTCTAGTGGCCCAGCTGCTAAGACTCTGCACTCCCAATATAGGGAACCTGGGTTCAAAACCTGGTCAGGAGCCCACGCACTGCAACTAAGACTTGTTGCAGCCAAATAAATAAACAAATATTTTAAAAATCCAGAAACATACCTATCGATATATATGAACATATATCTTATGAAAATTAAACTTTCCAGAAGAGCAAATAAACCTTTTTGACAGTTTTCTCAATAAATGTTAGTAGCCCAATTTGCTGTTCATTTAGGAAAAAATGAATGCTGGCCTTGTTTCACACCATGCACAAATTAACTTTGAATGGACACAGATCCAGTTATGAAAGGTAACAATTTATAAAGTGTCCAGAAAATAACATGAGAAAGTCTTGAGGATTGACAAAAATTTCCTATACAAGATATAATTCCTACTAATCATAAGAAAAACCTGGATCAGCTAGGCTATATTATTACAACTAATAAATTCAATTGTTTAAAATATACCAATAAGAAAGTAGAAAAAAAAGAGTGATTGAAAATACTAACAATACATGTATCTGACAAAGAACTTATGGTCAGAATATATAACTCCTGCAAATTTGCACACAAAAAGCACGTTTTTGTTAAAAGGAAAGGCTTGAGTTGGAATTTTTAAAAGATGACATCCAAATAGCTTACAAACCTATGAAGTTGCTCTAGGTCATTTATGTTAGCAAACTACAAATTAAAAACACAATGAGATATTATTATACTCTCATTGGAATTTCTCTATACTTATGAGACCACAATAGTAACTATTGGAGAAGAGCATGAATCATTTCAAAAGCTTTGGGAAAATTCTTGGCATTATCTATTGAAGCAGAAATTATGCCCACCACTACTGGTTATACACCCCACAAAAACGCTTGCACTTTGTGCAGCAGAATATGTGCCTTAGGATATTAACAACATCAAGATTCCTAATAGCCATAAACTGAAAACAACCCCGTAGGTTTATTTAATGAAATACTCCAAAACAATGAGTGAAATACTGTAGTGCATAATGAGAATGAATCTCACCAACAAACTGTTAAGAAAAAAGTCCTGCACAACAGAGTGCATACTGTATAATCCCGCATATATAGAAAATTCAGGGCTTCCCTGTTGACTCAGGGGTAAAGAATCCAATGCAGAAGACACAGGTTCGATCCCTGGTCCAGGAAGATTCCACGTGCCACATAGCAACTAAGCCTGTGAGTCACAACTATTGAGCTTGTGCTCTAGAGTCTGGGAGCTGCAACTACTGAGCCCATGCTCCCTAGAGCCTGTGCTCTGCAATAAAGGAAGCTATGGCAGTAAGAGGGCTGTGCACTCCAAACAGAGTGGCCCCCTCGCGTGCCAAAACTAGAGAAAATCCCGCTCACCAACGAAAACCCAGTGCAAAGCAATACGTAATAAATAAACAATTAGAAAATTCAAAAAAGTCAAAACTACATGATGGTGATAGGTTAAGATACTTGGTTTGAGGTAGGAATGGTGGCTGGGAGCAGGCAAGAAGAAATTTCTGAATCATTAACAATCTCATTTTCTTCTCTGGGTGTGTGTCCATGGACCTGCCAACTTTGTGAAATTTATTGAGTTGTAGATTTCTACTGTTTGGATCTTTGCCATGCATTCGTACTACAATGAAGAGGTTATTTTTAAAAAACAACTTTCAAAAAATAGCTATGATTCTATTGTTGGTTGATATGAGTTATGCATGGATTATAAAAGTGGTAGACATTTTCAAAAGGGAAACTGATGTGTTAATGACTTCAAGGGACCTGGTCTTGGTCTCATAGCTGCCATAGAAAAAGGAAGATAAGGATACGGCCCAGGGAGATGTAGAGTTTCTAATGTGGGGACAATGGGAGAAAGAACAAGGTGAAGCTACGGATGAGGAGACGTAGGTGTCAGTGTATGAGACCAAGTCTGGGCTTGTGGCAGCATCGTCAGGTGGAGACCTCTACCTGACTCAGGACCCTAAAGAGACACTGGTACTGCCCTAAGGGAGAAGTCAGCTACAGGAGACAGTCATGGAGGGAAGATTGATAACTCAGTCTTTGCTGTGCTTATCTTGAGTTGACATAATTATTGTCTGTCAGTAGCATTTATTACATTTGTCACTCAGTTTGACACTTGATTGTGTGTATCCTGTCTTGTATTGTCACTTAACTATTGGGGTGGCCAAAAAATTCATTCTGGTGGTTGCATTACCATCTTATGGAACAAACTTTCGGCCAGTCAAATATTTCAAGACGTATCAGGTTGAACCATATGAAACTGTCAATATTCAACCATCTTCAGATGGTTAAAGCTAATCACGTGTTTGTCTGAGTGAGGTTAATTCTCATTAGCATTTTTCTGCGGCGAGCATCTCTTAAGTCTCAGATTCTCACTAATTTCACCCACAAAATGGGTGTTCACAGAACTGCCTCAATTATGTAATGAAACCTTCTCCTGAAAGTGCTTCATAAGCTCTGATGGAAGATAAAGCTCTAGTTACGAACACAAAGACTAACACAAGCTATTCCTAGATACATCCTGCTTAAGGACAGCGTTTATGCAGACTGTAACTAGAATCTCTGCAACTAAAGGAAGTGAAACGAAAATGCGCTTTATAATGTCTCATCCCACAAAAATTGGCTTTCCTGGTGGCTCAGTGGTAAAAGAATCTGCCTGCAATGCAGGAGACACTGGAGACGTGAGTTCGATTCCTGAGTCTGGAAGATCCCCTGGAAGAGGAAATGGCAACCTACTCCAGTATTCTTGCCTGGAGAATTCCATGGACAAAGGAACCTGGTGGGGTACAGTCCACTGGGTTGCAAAGAGTCGGACAAGACCGAAGTGACTTAGCACAGGACAAGATATTGATATTTAGCACAGTTTGGATTTGGCTTGAAGATTATCCTCATTCCTTGAAAGTGTGCACAGTCATGCCCTTTTATTTCCCCTCACGCTTTGTTAGAAAACATCTGTGCCTTGCTCCCTCACCCCCAACCCCTTAATATTCACTCTAGAAATACTGTTCTTACAGCAACTAGTGACAGCGTATTTCAAATTTTAGAGTATTAAAATGGCAATATTCCTTAGCTTTAGGTTCTAATTTTCAAGCTGTGTTTGGATTGCTGTTTTCCATTAGTCATAAGCAGAAGTAATAGTTCTGTAAAATAAAGAAGACTCCAGAATTGAGTCAGGAACAAAGGAACAGACAGTACTGTTGGTTTATAAAAACATTTGCTGGAATGTATTCTTCAACATACAAGTATGCAGAACCACTGCAGATAGACAGCTGTGTGTCTAAACACTTGTGACAAACAGAACTCAGACAGAAATGTATTTTTTAAAGGAGAAAAAGGCATCAACATACATTCATCATTGGATGTGAGGACAATGTAAGCTTACAATATGTCTGAGGAAAAGAGAATCAGCTTGTGAAAAACGATGAGTGTTTTTTTCCTCATGGAATACTTTCTGCAGTTGTCAGCAGAGCTTATTCGTTGCCTTGTAATTCTATAGTCAGTACAACATTTTAATCCTGAAGAATACTCAAGATTTTACAACCAATTTAGGGTGAGTGGACCAAGATAGTCCTTTCTCTTGAGTTTCTCATTGTGAACCCTCTGTACTAAGGCAATAAGAAAGTTTTGGGGCCTAAATGAAAGGTAAGTTTTATAATAATAATAGACAAATGAAAAGAAAGAGCCAAATACATTGTTCCCAAAATCTTTCTAAGACACAATGATCTATGTTTAAAAATTACGAAACTGGACAAGTTCCCATTCCTTTAGCATTTATGTAATGAATATATATGTGAATATAAACACAGATGGGATATCTTCAGGCAGAGATAGCATATTATAGTGCCATGATGCTAAAACGAGAAACCTTCTATTCTTGATGTCAATAAATTACATTACATTAGAAATTGTGGCTTGCCTTAAAATTGAAAAAGAAGGAACCTGTAAGAGGCAATCTCTTTCTTTTACCTGTACTGTCTTCCACTTCATCTTTTTTTGCATCAAAATATTACACACGATTAAGATTCTGTACAGATGCCGTCGCTAAAGCCGTCTTTACAGAGTAATTGTTATGAGTCTATGCTCCCCTCAAACTGTTCGAAAATTGGTTACTTCTTAAAATTAGGCCATTTGTCATCTTATTGTCTCTGGCCTTAGCTTTACCATACAAAAGATACTCCTAGATATTTGGAAAATGTTAGGCATTGAATGGAAGTAGAATTATAATCCAATAGTTGAGTCTATCATTTCAAGACTAAACAAGCAAATAAATGTTGATGCACCTATAGTAAATGCAAAAAGTGTTATCAAATGGATTAAGTATTTGAGTGTCTGAATAAATTATAAAAACTAAACAAAAACTGTGAATATTAATGTGAAATAATTATGTGCTTAAGAAGTCATAATATACTACTAAGGTGAATCTACAATTCAAGATATTGATTTGAGTATATAAAAATTTAAAGTTTTGTGCTATAACAAGTTAAAAGGCAGAAAGTATATATGTGGAATATATTCTTTCTCACATGTAAAAATATGTAAGAATGGTTTAATATCCTTGAAATACAAAATTTAATTTCAAATTCATGAGAATGAGTAAGCATCTCTATGAAAATTGACAATATACATAATAATTTAGAAAATACATGAATATAACAAAAAATAAAAAATTTAGCTCTGATTATATGCAAATGAAGTGAAACACACACATATAACCTTTCTATCTTTCAGACAAATGACGATTTTAAAAAATGGTGATGCTAAGAAAGAATCCGGGGAAAGTTGCATGTTAATCCTCTAATGGGGCTTCCCAGGTGGCTCAGTGGTAAGAATCTGCCTGGCAATGCAGGAGACATGGGTTCAATCTCTAGGTTGGGAAGATCTCCTGGAGGAGGAAATGGCAACCCACACTAGTATCCCTGTCTGGGACATCCCGGAGATGGAGGAGTCTGGTCATCTACAGTCCATAGGGTTGCCAAAAGTTGGACACAATTTAGTGACTGAACAACAACAAATCCTCTAGTGAGGAACTGCAGAGTGTTCGCTGTGCATATTTTATCATATACATTGTCAAACTGCCCTGCAATATCCTCATTAGAGGATTTGACAATGTATATGATAAAACGTGTACACTACATACTCTGCAATTCCACTTTTACAATAAAATGTGACAAGACACTTCAGTGTAGGCTAAAGACCTATACACAGAATTGCTATAGGTTCTGGTCCAAGAACACTGGACTGGTTAATTGTGATAAATCCATGTAACAATTAAGAACAACAATGTGGATGCATTGATATTTACAATATGTTGTTGCATGTAAAATATGCAATGCTTTATTTATGAAAATAAAAAGGGCAATGGAGCAAAATGTGGATGATAGTTGGCAGTGATTGCATGTATATGGGCATATGTATGGGCAATTTAAAATTTTTCCATGTTATATAATTGTGCATGTTAAATAATAATGACGGAGAAGGCAATGGCATCCCACTCCAGTACTCTTGCCTGGAAACTCCCATGGACGGAGGAGCCTGGTAGGCTGCAGTCCATGGGGTCGCTGAGTCAGACACGACTGAGCGACTTCACTTTCACTTTTCACTTTCATGCACTGGAGAAGGAAATGGCAACCCACTCCAGTGTTCTTGCCTGGAGAATCCCAGGGATGGCGGAGCCCAATGGGCTGCCATCTGTGGGGTCGCACAGAGTCGGACACGACTGAAGCGACTTAGCAGCAGCAAATAATAATGAAAATGCATAACCTTAAGAATCAAAAAATAAAATTTATTAAATATATATCAGAAATATGAATATAGATAAGTGGGAAAATAAATTCACTCATAAAGATATTATTGAATATTGAAGTTAGGTGCTGATATAACAGGAAAATAGTCAAATTGTGATTTTTTCATAGGGTTGAATGTGAGCTAATTGTTAATTAGTTTACTTATAGGAAAATTTTATTTTATAACATCAAAATTAAAATACATGAAAATTATACATATATTATGATATCAAATACATATATATATACTTTTAGAAATAGACAAGAAGGAAAGACCATCAAATTTTTCAGTGATATCCACATGGTCATGTTGAAAAACAATATTTTCTTTCTTCTATTTTATATATTTTTATAAATTATTTTCTTTCTTCTATTTTAAATTTTTTCACACTGAACAAGTTTTACCATTGTAACCTTTTCAAAACTTTATCGCTAACAAAAAAATTAGACTGATCCATAGCAACAAAGTACATATGCTTCACATTTGCATGTATGAAGAAAGATTTTCATTCTGCTTATATTATTAATCCTTCTGGATAAAGATGATTCTGATAAGGACTGAGTAGTGATGATAAAAAAGAAGCATGCTTTATTCCTAATGACTGTTTCTCTGGTGGCTCGGACGGTAAAGAATCCTTCTGCAATGTGAGATACCCAGGTTCGATCCTTAAGTTGGGAAGATCCCCTGAAAAAGTGAATGGCTACCCACTCCAGTATTCTTGCCTAGACAGAGGAGCCTGGCAGGCTACAGTCCATGGGGTCACAATGAGTCAGACACGACTGGGCAACTTGACTGAAGCTGAACCTAAATTAAGCTTTAAAATTGACGCCTTCATGTACATGATAAATCAACTCTTGAAAACTTTATGAAGTTTCAGCTAGACAAGATGAGTCAGGTCCAGATATTTGCCATATATCATGCCTGTGGCTCACAAAACTGTGGTGTGCACTTACACTTGTGTTACAAAGGTAGACCTCCTGTTCAGTGTCTTTACCACATTCTTCAAAAATAAAAAAAATATATGCAAGTCCATTATGTGAAATAAATAACTTCTATCTTTTAAAAAAAAGTTATATGTGTAAAAAAATGTATATGGATTCCTAATTCTCCTCCAACTTTCTCTGTAAAAATAGAAATGTGTTTCTATGTAAATAAGAGCTGAAGCTCTGGCAAAATAAAATAAGCCATGAGTTACCAACTTGTTTTCTTGGGAGATCAGAGCCGTGTGCCTGTTCGCTTCATAAAGAATGCCATTTGCCTTGACACTTAGACTTTTTCTTTGAAGGACATCACATTCACCTTTTCCTACTTGAACTCCATCATTGCCCTGGAGTCCATGCCATTCTTCCTGCTACCTTGAGGATTGACCTACCTTAGACTTTTACAGATGAACTTCTGGATATCAGTGGTAAACTCTAAATTTTATTTTTCTTATTATTAAAATGAAGTATGTTGAAATTTTTAAATTTTAATAAATCCAGAAAGTAAAAGAAGATTAAGATTTTCCCATAATTTATATGCTTGTAAATAATGTTAACTTTTAGCCGCACTTCCTTTGTCTTCTCTCTATGTATTTCATACATATGTATGTAAATTATATGCCTTATAGTATAGATGAACTATGTGTGGGTACTCAGTCATGTTGGATTCCATGTGACCCGATGGACTGTAGCCCACCAGGCTCCTCTGTCCATGAAGTTCTCCAGCAAGAATATTGGAGTGGGTTGCCATTTGCTTCTCCAGGAGTTCTTCCTGACCCAGGACTGAACCCACCTCTCTTGAGTCTTCTGCATTGGCAGGCAGGTTCTTTTCCACTGCACCACCTGGGAAGCATGATAGTGTATATACATACTTATCATATTTAATATTATGCATAAATATAACATATAATGCTATTCTATATTGTTTCCATATAAACCTTACTCAAAATCATGCTCAATTCTCTATCACTTTCTCAATTACACACCAAATCTGTAGCTTTGCATTCAAGAAGTTTTCTTCCTATGCTTTCATCTACCTTTCCGGTTTATTTTAAAATACTGGTCTACATTCAAGCTGCATTAGTTCAATTCCCTGTTTCTATAGCTTCCTAGGCTTTGGGTGGGTGAATTCATCTCTGTTGTTCAGATTCTTCATCTATGAAATGGTCATAATAATAATTATTGTTATAGAATTATTTTGAGATTAAATTATATTATACATGGTTAATGATAATCACACCATACATATTAATCTTTGTTATTGTCCAACAAAACTGTATTACTCCTTCATCCCAAATGTGGTCCAGAACTTTTCATATTTCACCTTAGCTTGTACTTGTCTGATTATGTCTCCTCCTCTTCATTCCCACCTGTTAAAATCTTTACTATTTTCAATGTCTACCTTAAATATACTTCCTCCCAATTTCTATTCAAATGACATATTTGCATTTTTAAAAACCATTTAACACATATAATTCCTATTATTGCATGTATATTCCGTCTGGTGTTACAGTTATATATAAATTGCTTATTCCTCTATTGAATTTAAATATGTCAAGTACAAGAGCTAAATTATAAGTATTTTTAACCCTCTCAGAGTCTAGCATTTTTTTTTTTTTTTGTAAGTTGTAAGTTAAAGGAGGTAACAATTTAAAGGTTGTATCTGAAAGAAATTTTTTAAAGCCTCGGATTTTGAGTGCTTTTAGGAATTTCCAATTAAGCAAACTAGTTGGAATGCACGTTTATTCAATTTTATACACATTCATTCACTTAACAAATGTTAATTGAGTTCCTATCATGTTCTAGGACTTCCCTGGTGGCTCAGACAGTAAACGATCTGCCTGCAATGGTGGGAGGCCTGGGTTCAGTCCCTGGGCTGGGAAGATTCCCTGGAGAAAGAAATGGCAACCCACTCCAGTATTCTTGCCGGGAGAATTTCATAGAGGAGCCCGGTGATCTACAGTCCATGGGTTCAGAGTGAACATTCATGGGACACAACTGAATGACTTTCACCAGGTTTTAGGCTCTGGAGAAATATTGGTGGACAAGACAGGCAAATCTCTCCTCTTATAGAGCTAATATTATAGTAGAGGAAGAAAGACAAATAAACAGTTAAATGAGACAATTCTAATGAAAGAACACACTAACTCAGCTAGTGGTGAACCCAAGTAGAACAAGTCCATTTATGTTGGAGTTGGGATCTGGCTTTACCAAAAGAACATTTGGAGAAAAAAAGGAGACAACTAAATTCTGGAGGAGCTATGCTTCAAGAACAGAAAACAGCACATCCAGCAAAGACCCCCAAACATTTCCTGAAATAGCAAGGAAATCAAATGCAGTTACAATGCAGTGAACAAGAGGGGTGGGTTGTATTAAGTGGAGTTGGAAGAGTAGTCACTTGTTCATGTAGAGCCTTGAAAGAGGCTTGCATTTTTAGATTTTATTACAAGAATAATGGGGCTGGCTCTGGTAAGCCAGTGTTAGGACTTCACCTTCCAATTCAAGGGGTGCAGTTTCAATTCCTGGTTGGGAAGCTAAAATCTCACATGGCTTGGGGCCAAAAAACAAAACATAAAACAGAAGCAGTACTATTACAAATTCAAAAAAAGATTTTTGTTAATGATCTGCATTAAAAAAAAAAAAATCTTAAAAAGAATAATGAAAAAGCAGTGGGGAAGAGTGATGTAACACTGGATTTTGCCAGTGGGAGGCAGCAGCAGGAGCCGGGGAGTATATGGACAGTGTTTAGTGGGCGTACATTTGCACCTAAGGGCTTCCCAGATGGTGCTAGTGGTAAAGAATCCTCTGGCTAATGCAGGAGACGCGGGTTGGATACCCTGGAGAAAGGAATGCAACCCACTCCAGTTATTCTTGCTTGGGAAATCCCATGCACAGAGGAGCCTGGCGGGTTATAGTCCATGGGCCGCAGAGAGTCAGATGTGACTTAACAACTAAACAACAACAACCTAGCTCAGCAGGGACTGGCAGTGATCACCGTTGAATCTTATGCCTCTTCTTTGGGGCATAAGAAACTTCTGCAGTTTTCTCTGAGTTTCAAGCACACCACACCCTCCCCTTGAGCCTCCAAACCGAAGCATGGTCACGGCTATCAGCTATTGTTGGTTCCAAGGTGTTTCACCATTCCTGTACCCTCAGCTCTTCCCACACCTTTGAAGGATGGCTTTTCTACGCACCTGTTGGGTTACACTCTCAGCCAGCCATTTCTGCTGGGCACTGGCTGACACAAAGGTTTTGCAATAGGGCCAGGTTTGCAAGACTGGTTGGGGGGACCTGTGGGGCATGTCCACTTAGTGGTTAAATCCACAAGGACCTTTTCTTGTCTGGTACAAGACAAAAATGAAGTCAACAATGATTGCTTCTATTCTTCCCACCACTTCGTACTCTTTTAAGATAATTCTTTCAGGGAGTAAATTAGGAAGCTCTGTCTCTGTATGAAGAAGCACTCTGCTGTCTGCATCAGCTTCTAGCCAGTGGGGTCCTGCCGTGAACCACACAAGGCACCTCCATCCATTGGCCCTCGCAGAGCAAGGTCCACGGGCCTAGTAACTCTGAGGCTGAATTACTTGTTTCCTTCTATAGCTGAGCATGGAGCTGGTCCTAAGATTGAAAGGAATTTTTATTACATTTAGTTAATATTACATATCTAAGAAGAGGCCACAATTTTATAGAAGGCAACCAGATCATGTGTGTCATTCTGAATTTATGCTAACAATCTCTTGAAGAACAACAGATAACAGTTATTAATATTCATTTCTTTCCAAATCCTTATTACTCCTTATACACACACATTGTTTTCTAGGGATGCTCAAAAATTACTTGTAATTACTAATAAATATAAATCCCTGGTGGAGAGAATTTACTTTGTTTATAAATATTTCCCAGTGTGGTGTGCTACTTCTTGTCACACATGACTGCAATGAATAACTTGAACTTTGGACCATTCTCCATTTTTAATGTTTTATGAATGATGTAGCTTCATCCTTATGAATGATGTAGCTTCATTCCTGATGCACTGGCATTGCCTAGAAGTCACAAAGGTAGGGTAGAGAACATGTATTCTAAGGAAAAAAAAAAAAACTTAGTTAATGAAAGCCATAAACAGACCTAAATATGGCAAAAACCCATCCTTTATTCAAAAGGAAAGAAACCCTAATTTCAGTATTAAAGACCATTTCTTCTGTATCCAGAGGCCCGTCTAAACGCAAAGGTGAAAATTAGGATGCTTTCATTCTTTTTTTCAGCTTTTGCTAACAGGCTTTTTAAGTTCCCTAAATTATTTTTTTCTCAAGTAATATATGCCCAGACTCCTGACTTCTAACAATATCTTTTTTCCACAAGTCAGATTCTTGAATTTTAAGAATTTATTGTAAGCTTCATGAAGCTATTTTATTCTTTCTCTCTCTCTACCTTCCTCCTTCCTTCCCCTCCTTCCTTCTTTCCTTCCTTTTTTTTTTTTCATTTTTCTTCTTCATTCCCTCTTCTTCTGTCTCTCTGCTCAGCTTGTCCATCACTTTCACTCCATCTCTGTTAAAACCTCATTGAGATTTGGATGTATTATTTAATGCACTGTGCATCTAAGGAGCTTAATTCCCCCATGGAAGATACGGATATGTTATTTAAATTGAGGACACTTCATTCTTATCCTTCGCCAGTCTTGGGGTTCGTGGCAGGCACGCAGGGATCCATTTCCTGTTTTGGTTTTCCTTCATATTTACCTTCATCCTGATTCTTCTCTGTTAACGTGTTTCTTTACAGCAACAGAAAAAGCGCTTATAGTATTTGCCCCCATTTCAACTTTACATTTTCTCCTAAATTATTTTGCTGATTTTACCTTCCAGATATGTTAACATTTCTATTATAAACATGGTCCCTATAGGTTTCAAAATGCCCAAGAGAACATAACTTCGTTTATAAACATCATTTTTTCATTTTTATATGTCTGCTCATTTTAATATGTTGCATGTACACTTTGACATGTATCCATTGTAGTTTAGTTTATGCCTTTTTCCCCCAGGCCCCTAAACCCAACACATTCTGCTAAAGTGTAAAGCAAAATGTTTTCCTGCTTTAGAGGATTGTGTTCACTTTCAAGTTATATAATTTACTTACCCATGTGCCCTCAGGAAAATGAATGGTATAATTTTTTTTTTTTTTTACAGAAATTCAAATCCAAAAGAGAATTACTATATTTGCTAGATATCTTATATATGCTGCATTCGTTTTTGGGAAACATATCCTTTAATTCACTTTTTTATATGTTGGAAATTTCTAATGTAACATTTTATTTATCTGTTTATATAAGCATGCACATATGTGATATGTATATCTGTGGACAGATAGCTGTACCTTCCTCTTTGTTTAAAGTAGAATTTGAGGTCCTTATGCAAACCATTTAACTTTGCGCTACATTAACCTATTCATGGCCCAGCAGGTGAAGGATCTGTCTGCAATGCAGAAGATACAGGAGATGTGGGTTCAAAAGAAATGGCAACCCACTCCAGTATCCTTGCCTGGGAAATCCCGTGGGCAGAGGAGCCTGGCGAGGTACAGTCCAAAGGGTCTCGAAGAGTGGAACACGACTAAGCACACAGCACCACATAGCAACTTACTCATAAAATATGGATAATACCTACTGGAAGATGGAATTTTTTCAAAAGAATGTAAAGGTATGTAAATGTTGAGGTATGTAGAATGTAAGGGTGTGTAGAATGTAGAGGTATGTAAACCTTATAATTTTGTAAATAAAGAAGTTAGAGTCTAAAAGTGCAGGAAAAATGTTTTCAGCTCCTTGGTTTTCAAAGTATAATTCAGTCATTGAATGTTCTGATGTTTTCTATAGTCCCTGCATTTCATGTGCTTACAGCTTTTGTCATAACCTTTGCATTGCCTTATTAAAATCTAAAGCTCTACTATTGAAATACTGTCCGATATTGCCCACTGAAACAATGAGAAATTCATTAATGTTCATTATACTTCATCAATAAAATTTAAAGAACCGCTAAGATTAGTGCAACTTGGGGGAAGCATTCATTCAGTGCATGGGACACGTTGGGCTGACTGTTCAGTCTTTGCCAAAGAAAGGCACTGATGGTAAAGAATCTGCCTGCCAATGCAGGAGACGCAAGAGACTCAGGTTCAATCCCTAAGTCAGGAAGATCCCTGGAGGAGGGCATGGCTACCCACCCCAGTATTCTTGGACAGGGGAACCTGGCAGGCTACAGTTCATGGGTCACAAAAAGTTGGACAGGACTGAAGCAACTTAACGCTCACACACACACACACACAAAGGTAATTTACACATTTTTGTCAGACTGATCAGTGGCGTGAAGAATTATGTTTTCATAACTCTGTCAAAATCCCATTATTTTGATGTCAGTGACATATAATTTGTGACAATTCTGCTTGTCTCTTGTGATGTTCACTCATCAGAGTGTCTTTATAAACAAGATTGTGAGGGAAATTAATGGGTTTAAATGTAATTGCAAGTACTGGACTGACTTTTTGTGAGGAGATCACTTCTGAAAAAAATTAAATATCTATCTGAATATTCCTATTCTTTTCCTGAAATGAATTGAATGTGTTCTTAGTAGTTCAAATGACTCTATGCTAGAAAATGGAGATTTAGGCTCTGCCTCTATAAATCTCCTAGGTTTCTGATCTAAGCATCCTCTTTGCATCGAGATCACTTGTCATTCCAAGACCTTGTAAGCCACAGTTTTCCTATTTCAAACAGATCTCCAAAATTAAAAAAGCTATGAATAGACATTATACAAAATCATCAACATTTAGTTACCCTTATTTATGACCAGAAATAAACCTCACATATTGAATTTCCACATTTTAAAGATATCTACAAGCTTTATGAAACTTCCAAATGGTGAACACAGTTGACATCTTGGGTTTCATCCTCTTGGTATTCACAGCCGTTAAGAGCTACTGTGTATGTATGCTCAGTCATGTCCGATTCTTTTTTTTTTTTTTAATTTTATTTTTACTTTATTTTACTTTACAATACCGTATTGGTTTTGCCATACATTGACATGAATCCACCATGGGTATATATTAGCTCCCAATCCTGAATCCTCCTCCTACCTCCCATGTCCGACTCTTTTGCAACCCATGAACTCTAGCCCACCAAGCTTCTCTGTCCATGGGATTTTCCAGGCAAGGATAATGGAGTGGGTTGCCATTTCNCATTGACATGAATCCACCATGGGTATATATTAGCTCCCAATCCTGAATCCTCCTCCTACCTCCCATGTCCGACTCTTTTGCAACCCATGAACTCTAGCCCACCAAGCTTCTCTGTCCATGGGATTTTCCAGGCAAGGATAATGGAGTGGGTTGCCATTTCCTTCTCCAGGGGATATCCCCAACCCAAGGACTGAACCTGCTTCTCCTTCATTGGCAGGTGGATTCTTTACCACTGAGCCCCCAGGGAAGCCCCCATACTATACCTGATCGTAGCCAAAAGGCTAAGAAGCTAGTCAAAATATCCTAAAGAAGAAGGAAATATATCTAGAAAATATTTTCAGCTGGATATTTAGACTATGATGGTCCATTAAGAGAAATTACTTGTCTATTAAGAAAAAAATTTCCTTAGAAATATTGCAGGGTTTCACGTAGCACTGCAGTCAAACCACTGTACCCAGGACTGAAATGGGGGTTCTTGGAGTCCTCTTTACCCTGTTAGAATAGTTCTAATAATTGACCACTTAGAAATTGTTATTCCACAACTAATAAGATGCACACAAGGAGCCTTGCAGCTGTAAGAGAACTCAGATTGCTGGGAACACCAATTCAAGCAGACACTTTCTAGGAGCCATATGAATCCTCTCCCAAGAAAATTATATATTCCTATGCATTACACAATAAAGCTTGATATTTAAAAGTCCAGGTTTTCTTTGCAATTATTTGCAAAAATGCTTCTTTACCAATGCATTTTCCAAAGGTGATTCTGTATTCATTTGAATAAAAGTCACAGATACTAAAGTGGAAGATGTTACTACAATATCTGTCTTGTTGTTGGGTGTAACTGTTTTACTTACCTTTGAGTGCACTTCCAGTTCTGGTCCTGTTTCTGGCTGTTTTGTTATTTTTATATATTTTAAACTTCCTCATAATTTCCTGAGATGCTGAGAATTTTATCCCCAGCCACTCTACTACTTAGCAACCTATCATGGGGACAGCAAAGCATTTATTCTACTGATAAGTCATATTATCTTACTATTATTCAGGATGGGTGTCCCAAATCTGCTGAATATATAATAGTATGCTAATGATTAATGAGAAGAATTTGACACAGATCATAATGACAGAACAAAGCAAAATATTTTTTAAAAATATTTAACGTCTGATTTGGCCAAGTGTTAATGATTGATTGTGCTATCATTTTCTCCTAAGAAATGAACAATTGATCATTATTGCTTTTAGATAAGACTTCTGTGCTTTTAATCAGTCCTGTGAACTTGTTAAGTACAGAACCATGGTTTAAATTAACTGAACAAATACCTACTGAGGGGCAATTCTGTGGCAGATGCCGTGTGGGCACTGGATTTAGAGAAATGAAGGTGGTATTGTCACCGCCAGGGAGTTAAGTCTAGAGAAAGATTGGCTGGTGAACTGAAGCTTAAGGCAAATCTTTAATAGAGCCAGAACTTCCCCAGGTGGTGGGCTTGGGGAGGGGGTGAGCCTCCTGTATAGCGAGGAACAGCAAGACTGAGTCTTGTGCATATTTACATTTTTCTGTGCTCATTCTCTGGACTCATTTAGAGCAGTAGGCGATTGGAACTGTGTGCCGAGTAAAATTAATTCAGTAAATATCTAAATAACTTACTTTGCTCAGCCCTGCATCTGCTATTACAGCAAGTTGTTGTGGAAGTTTCAAAGTGACTATAAAGTGGCTTAGTTAGCCACTTAAACACAGGCTAGTGGCTGGAGAAGGGAATGGCTACCCACCCCAGCATCCTGCCTGGGAAATCCCATGGACAGAGGAGTCCCTGGGGTCTCAAAGAGTCAGACACAACTGAGCGACTGAGTACACACACACATACATAGGCTAGTTGATTTGATACTGTTACATACACGCCAGATTATTTTTAATTGCGTGCCAACATTAATGGCAAGTACAGGAAAGTGTGTGTCTTCACTCAGCAAATGGCTGATTGGACAATATGTATGAAGACCTGTCTTTTAGACATACAGCATAATTTATCTCTTATATATATGGTTGATTTTATACAGGAAAACCTATGCACAGTTCTTGGCAGAGGTTTGGCTTGAGAAATCCCTGGCATTGGGCAGAGAGGGCAGAGAACAACTCAATACAGAGACATGGGACATGCGATGCTTAGTGAAGTGGAAGATGGACATGGTTTCCATGGACAGCTAAGGATGGAGAGAAAGTGGAAGACTAGCAAACAGCAATTCAAGGAGAAGAAAGCTATACGGAGTATCAGGAGACGGAGCGGATTCAAGAAGTTATCATTAAAACAGGACCTACTGTATAGCACAGGGGGCTTCCTCGTTGCTCACTGGTAAAGAACCCACCTGCCAGTGCAGGAGACATGGGTTTGATCCCTGGGTCGGGAAGATCCTCTGGAGAAGGAAGTGGCATCCCACTCCAGTATTCTTGCCTGGAGAATTCCATGGACAGAGGATTCTCATGGGCTCCATACAGTCCATGGGCTTGCAGAGTCAGCCACAGCTAAGACCACAAAGCAAAGAGCACGCAGTGTGAACTTTGAAGGCCTAATTTGGACCCTCACTCTCCTGCTGTTCGGTTCAGTATCCTACAGCATCCTCATTAACATGTCTGCATAGTGAGGGACATTAAGTGGTAAATTATCTGCAAAGCTACTTCGTTAGTGCCTGGCATGTAACAAGCCCTCATCTTATGGGAGTTACGTGGATTACAGTAAGACGAAGGGCAGCTGGCTGAGCCAGGAGACTGGTTGAAAAGGGCAGATGGACTCTGTAAACAGGAGTTAACGTCTGTGGTGAGACTGGGTAAAGAGCTTCAGCTTAGTGAGGATTATGTGATCCAGGGCAGGGATGAATGCAACCTGGAATCCCAGGGAGAGACACCCCAGAAGATCCAGGGCAGGGTTGAATGCAAGTGGCATCCTCAGGGAGAGACACCCCAGGTAGAGGGCTCCTGCTTCAGCTTGGCAAACAATTCCAATAAAATTTCACTATAAACTTTGGACGCCACCTTGAAACTAGCCTCTGTGTCTGCCTCAGCCAAGGCCAAAGTGGTCAAATTATTACAGTGTCAAAAAGGTTTGGACAGAAACCGCACGATCTCTGGTCCAGGATGTTAAATGAAACCTAAAGCTGGAAACGAATGTCCTTCTGAGGCCACAGTGAAGCTTGTACCAACAAGGACACAGCAAGACAGAGAGAAGCCGGACTGTGTCGGGGGGCACCTTCTCATGGAACACCCAGAGCTCAGGCAGGGTTGATGCACGTTGCTGCGGGGGAGGGCAGACCAGAACCTTGGAGTTAACTTTGTGCTTTCAGAGAGTGCTTGAAGGAGACAGAGACTAGAAGCGCAGTGCCTTGAGAAGCCACCAGAGTAGACCCTACGCTGTTGATGGTTTACTTCTCTTCATCTTAAAACTCAAAAGGAGGCTCTGCATGCTGCTGCTGCTGCTGCTGCTAAGTCGCTTCAGTCGTGTCCGACTCTGTGCGACCCCATAGACGGCAGCCCAACTAAAAAAAAAAAAAACTTGAATGAAAAATGAAATGATGAAATGCCCAAAGATTATGGAAAGAATGACAATGCCACATTGCCATTAGAACACAGGGAGGGAGGAAGGAAACGTAGTTCCTGAAAAAAATGATCAGTCAAAACTTAAAAACCCAGCACCTAGACAAGAAGATAAAAATAAACACTCAACATTACTACACATCCTTTATTTAAAAAAAATCACACCTTTCTGGTAAAATGCTCTTCCTTAATTCCTCTTTTCCACGCATGTCCTTTGGGGATGCCACAATGCAGTCATAATCAGTCAGTGGCAGCAAAGCCAAGATTGCACCTGCTGCTGTAACAGAGTTTGGTCCCACCTCTGGAGGTGAGAGTTCTTGAGTGCACCTGTCAATGTGAGCCCCAATTAATTCAATCTGCAAGCAAGACAGGTCACATCTTAGGGAGGGGAGGGGAGGAAAGGGGCTCTGGGCACATGGACCTCATCAAGACTCAGCCCGGCACAGACCACGGCATGACATCAGTGCACACGTTTGCAGACTGATTAATGGGCTGTCGCCTGAGTTGTTGACTGGTAAATTATTTATACTTATAAGCTGCTAAATAATTTAAAGCTGATATCTTAAATTACAGCTGAGAGTGACAAGAAGAAGGTGGCCTAAAACTCCAACTGGAGCGATCAATGCCCTTGTTCTCAGGGCACTTGAGAACACAATTTTTGCTGACTGTTCTTGGGAAAAAAAATGAAAGGAAAACATAAACTATGTAGATTTGCTATAACATTTATAGAGAGAATGAAACGCTTCAGCAATCAAAGGGAAAGTTGCTTTTAACAAAACAAACATGCTCCAACTCTAAAGGACACTAAAATTTCACAGGAAATAGAAATGTTTGGCTTCAAAATTTAATCATGAAATCTAAGCCTGCTGGATGTTTTAAACTTTGCCTCTAAGAAGTTTATCATGCTTTGTGATCACAGGCGATCTGGACACATAGAGTTATTTTCACCTGCAGCTATAGCACTACATTTTGTGTTCTTTTCAGAGTACAGCAAAGGCAGCTTAGAGATAAAAATTAGCTAACAAAACACAGGGTGGGTAGGGCTACAAAGTGATCCAGTGCACACATTTTAAGCTGAGAAGAGCAAGAAGAAAGGGAAGCTGAGAAGGAGAAATGTTAAGATTCTTAGTACCTTATTGATGCCACACAGACATTTAGGGATAAACAAACAGATGGAATTCAATTTGGAGTCTGAAGAACTAGAGGAAGAATGACCCATTAATTGAGATGGTGAAAGCTGAAGGAAGCCAAGTAGGCTAGAAGTGTATTAAGGGTCTTACTGGTACCTGCTAAGTTTTGTTTCTACTTACTTGGCAGCCAGCATATTTGGGGCTTCTCAGGTGGCGCAGTGGTAAAGAATCTGCCTGCCAATGCAGGAGACTCAAGTTTGATCCTTGGGTTGGGAAGGTCCACTAGAGAGGGAAATGGCAACCCACTCCAGTATTCTTGCCTGGAAAATCCCGTGGAAAGAGGCTACAGTCCATGGGGTCACAGAAAGTCAGACACAACTGAGCAACTAAGCATGCATATGCAACATTTTTTGAAGTGGTCAAAAAAGCAGTTTATTGTATACGTTTAGAGTTCATGAGAGTGGTCTTCTTTAAATAAATAAATTTGGGACCTAGCTCATGCATGGAATGTGTAACATCAAAATAGAAAATATTTCAATATTTTTGTGTAGCACAAAGCCATATTATTTGATCTTGGAATCCCAAATTTAGAAGCCTATCCAATCACTTGCTGTTGCTTTTAAGTGTCTATTAACCTTTACAAGGAAGAAAATGATTATATTTAATTTTGGAAACTGAATATAATTGTGTCACTAAGCAATTCTATGAAATCCAGGGAGAGGAGATTAACTTGTTCAGAACTTTATCACTCCAGAATTTCACCCCTATCCTTGGTCAAAGTGACAGTGGGTGTCTACTCAAAATGCTGAGAAGAGCACATGAGAAATCAGAAATGAGCTTGCAAAATTATCATTTTATTGGAGAAGACAGAAAATATAGAAGAAGCCTTCTGGAAATGAGAGGGTGACATTGAGCATTGCTGGTTCAGGCAAAGGATGATTCAGACAGTTATCTTGTACAATCATAAAATAGTAGGACCGTCTCTAGTCTAGACAACCCCCAGACTCGGCATAGCCCCAAGGCACACATTTTTACTTGCCATCACAGTACAATATCTGTTAAAAAAAAAAGGGGGGGGGGTGGGTAACTCAAATGCTTTTTTTTTATCCTAGGAGAAGAACTAGCCTTTGGAAACTGGGTCTATCTTATTTTAGGCAAATATTATTAAAGACTTTTTGCAAGAACTTATGATGAAAGACAAGTGGTAATTTCAGAGTGGGCTAATCCAGCAGCAGAAATTATTGAATAGTCACTGTAAATAGGTATTTTAAAATGACACTGCATTTCAAAAAGAATACACCTATGAATGGCAACATGAAAGGAGATTTTCATGGCATGAGTAGAATCAGTAAACCTGAGCACTTGAGGGCAGATCAATAGCATTCACCCTATCAGAAGAACAGAGGGAAAATAATAAATTAAAGAAATACAAATAAACAAAGCCTTGGCTTTCCAGGTAGCTCTGTGGTTAAGCACCTGCACCTGCCTGCCAGTGCAGGAGATGCAGGTTTGATCCCTGGGTCGAGAAGATCTCCTGCAGAAGGACGTAGCAACCTACTCCAGTATTCTTGCCTGGGAAATTTCGTGAATAGAGGAGCCTAGCAATCTATCGCCCATGGTGTCTCAAAGAGTCAGACACAACTTAGAGGTGAAACAATAACAACAAACAAAGCCTCAGAAATCTGTGAGATAACAGTAGATTTCTTTAAATCTCAGAAGGAAAGGAGAAAGAACGGGGCTGAACATTTAAAGAATTAATGACTGAAAACTTTCTGAATTGTTGGAAAACAAGTTTGAAAAAATGTAAGAAAAATCTCTAAAGAATAAATGCAAATTCACACCAAGGTATATAATAAGGAAATTTCCAGAAACTAAAAACAAAGAAAAAACTCTTAATGGTAGCCAAAGAGAAATGACAAATTACCTTATGAAGCAATTTTAATGACAGCAAATTTCTCATTTGAAACTCTGGATGCCAGAAAGAAATAACACAGTACTCTACGGTAACAACAAACACACTTTTTTCTTTTCAAGTTCACATGGAACATTTATCAAGGTAGATCATATCCTGGGCCATAAAACAAGCCTTACAAATTTAAATGAGTTGAAATTATATAGAGTGTGTTCTCTGACCATAAAGAACTGAAAGTAGAAACCAATAACAGAAGGAAAAGAGGATAGTTTCTAAAGAATCTGCTGCAATGCAGGAGACACAGGAGATGCAGGTTGGATCCCTGGGTCAGGAAGACGCCCTGGAGGAAATTGCAACCCACCCCAGTTTTCTTGCCTGGAAAATACCATGGACATGGCGGGCTATATTCCATGGGTTTACAAAGATTTGGACATTACTGAAAGACTACGCACAAGCATGCTGTATAACTGAATCACTCTGCTGTACACCTGAAACTAATGAGACTGATAAATTGAATATTATCAAAATTAATGTTTTACTGTATCAAAAACTCTGTGAACATAATGAAAAGACAAACTATAAACTGGGAAAGAATATTTGCAAGCCATGTATCTATCTGACATAGAATTAGTATAAAGAAAGCTGAGCACCGAAGAATCGATGCTTTTGAACTGTGGTGTTGGAGAAGACTCTTGAGAGTCCCTTGGACTGCAAGGAGATCCAGCCAGTCCATCCTAAAGCAGATCAGTCCTAGGTGTTCATTGGAAGGACTGATGTTGAAGCTGAAACTGCAATAGTTTGGGAAGAGCTGACTCATTTGAGAAGACCCTGATGCTGGGAAAGATTGAGGGCAGGAGGAGAAGGGGTGACAGAGGATGAGATGGTTGGATGGCATCACCGACTCAGTGGACATGAGTTTGGGTAAACTCTGGGAGTTGGTGATGGACAGGGAGGCCTGGCGTGCTGCAGTTCATGGGGTCACAAAGAGTCAGACACGACTGAGCGACTGAACTGAACTGAACTGATATAAAACACTCTCAAAACTCAATGATAGAAACACCAATCAGTCCTACTAAAAATTGGGTAAAAGTCATAAAGAAGTATTTCAGTGAGGAGGAGGATATACAGATGGCAAGTCACCGCATAAAAAGACACTCAATTACCAACCATCAGAAAACACAAATTAAAAACACAGTAGAGCACTAGTGTGTCACTAAGCTAGAAGTACTTAGGAGAGCTCCATTCCCTGTTTTGAACTTACCTGCAATGTGGAGCCAAAAACAATTGCTCTCCCAGTTGATCCAGATTTTCAGATATTGCTTGCTGAAGATGCATCTCAGAGATGGGTTCGTTCCTTTTGGAGATGATTATTTGATGGTAATTTCTATGGTTATGGTTTTTTAGGATTATCAGAACTTACCTTTCTCTTTCTTCTACTATCTTCACAGTTGCCAAATCTATACCCAATCAGTTTATGTCCCCACTCACTTACACTCTAGGATTCTAAAGTATTGGATTATAGCCCAGTGAATAAAATAAACATTCACAAGTCAATGTTGACATAAACAAATGACAGGATATATAAATGGTGTTGTCGTTCAGTCGCTAAGTCATGTCTGACTCTTTGTGATGCCATGGACTGCAGTATGCCAGGTTTCTCTGCCTTTCACTTTCTCCCAGAGTTTGCACTGTCTGTTGAGGCAATAATGCTATCTAACCATCCCGTCCCCTGCCGCTCCCTTCTCCTTTGGCCTTCAATCTTTCCCAGCATCAGGATAAATAAATAAATGGAAATAAAAGGCACATTTTCCTTACAGAATAATCACAAATACAAAAAAAAAAAAAAAATGGAGATATACCCTCCCAGGAGGTAGAGCTTCCCTTCTCTCCACTTGAGTAGGAATCACTTCAAAAGAATAAACGAAGGGAAAAATAGAAGCATTAGAGGGTAGAAGTCTGGAGTGAGGGAACACATCTTTAATCCAAGTACTTTATGCCACTTTTATCGGGGCATCCAAGCTTCTCCAAAATGCAACTGGTATAAAAACAAAATGCAAGAAACAGGAGTCCTGTATGACTGTGATCCAATATACCCATGTTCTCACCCTGGACTATTACATGAGACAGAAATGGTATATTTCTCTTCAGATCACTGGTTTCTAAGGAGTCTTGGTAACTACTCTTTAGATTTTAACTTTAGACACAGAATCTGATTAATGATCCACTTGCTCTTCTTCTATCCTTACACTTGGAGTTTCCCAAGTTCCTCCTGCCCAGCTCTGTAACTACACGGCACACTTCTATCAAATCTCAATTAAGACACTTGATAATCACTTACAGGATTCGGTTTCTTTGCCGGAAATAATTGCATTTTAAAAGGAGGGCTGGGCTTCCCTGGTGGCTCAGTGGTAAAGAATCTTCTGGTCAGTGCAGGAGATATGGGTTTGATCCCTGATCCAGGAAGATCCCACCTGCCTTGAAGTACAAACCCTGGGTGCCACGGCTATTGAGCCTGTGCCTAGAGCCTGGAGCCACAGCTACTGAGCCCACATGCTACTACTGCTGAAGCACGAGCACCCTGGAACCCGTGTGCAGCAACGAGAAGCCACTGCAATGAGAAGCCTGCACATGGCAACTGGGGAGCAGCCCCCACCTGCCGCAACTAGAGAAAGCCCGCATGCAGAAACAAAAGCCCAGCACCACCCCAAATAATTATTTTTAAGAAAACACTGAAATTGAATTTAGTTTAAAAAAATTTTTTTTGAAGAGCAAATGAAGCAGATGTTCTTGGATGAATTCATCTCAATGGAAAGTTTCAAAACTCATTATTGGGGGATAAGAGGATTGAGGATTACATTGGAGGCTGTTTAAGATGTGTTTCCTGAATATAGGCATGAACAGATGAAGCCAGGTGATGATTCCATATGAAACCAGGACCACTGCTATGCATACATCAACGTTTAAGGAGTGAATGGTGTGAGAAGGGATCTTCAATGTAGTGAAAAGCAGCGAAATTGATTCTTTCAAGATTTTTTTACTTGAAACCTTTGAATATTTAAATTTAAGAGCATATATGAATAAACCATGCATGCATTCGTCATTTGAAAATAACTGGATGATTTCTGCACATCTTTGGACAAAAGCATTCCATGAAAATGAGTCAAACAAGTACCCCGAGAACAACAGGCCATAAAAACCCATGATTAATCATCTGTGCAAAGAAAGCCAGCCATGTGGCCTTTGGAGGTTCTAAAATTTCATGTAAAGTTTCAACATTTGAAACAGGGAGCCTGGCATTCTTATTTTAAGTCTCAGAAATTCCTGGTTGAACTGTGGAGTCATAGACTTGAGAAGAAGAAAGGGGGAGTGAGTGTAATGGAGGAGAGACTTCCTGGACCAGTCTTTGGTGTATAGAATAGAAGGTCGAGATTCTGATGCCCCTCACCTGGCTGGCTGGGGACAGTGCCAGCTCCACAACCAGCTCCTATTATCTGAAAGGTACTGATATTTCCCTTGCTTAGACCTTTTGCAAAAGAAATAGGCACAATACATTTTCAGCACTAGATGTTTTCCTCTGTCTAGATCAATTCAGGTCTTCTTGTCTTTTGGGTCTTGTTTTACAATTCCCTTGACCATGCAAGGCAAACACTCTGCTTTCCCCATTTATCTTTATTAAATCATCTCCTGATAATTTTTTGTTGAATCTGTCTCATTCTAAGAGACTGGGGATTTGGGCTCCATCATTTTTATACTCCCAGTGTTGAGAATAGGTGCTCTGTAATATCTGACTGTATGATATGTGGAAGATGTTTTAGTAACTATCCGTCACTTGAATTTCTGTATGTAGTCCAAAGTGGAAGACCACGGGTGAACCAGCTTCTTTGTCAAAGCAGCAGATTGTAAAAATTTCGGTCTTTGGAGGCCATATATCCTCTGTTGCAATCACATAACTCCTCTGTTTTTTTTAAATTCATTTATTTTTAATTGGAGGATAATTGCTTTACAATATTGTGTTGGTTTCTATAATACATCAACATGTATCAGCCACAGGTGGATATATGTCCCTTCCTTTCTGAACCTCCCTCCCACCTCCCACCCCATCCCACCCCTCTAGGTTGTCACAGAGCACTGGGTTTGAGGACCCTGCATCACAGAGCAAATTCCCACTGACTACCTATTTTACATATGGTAATGTGTATGTTCCCAGACTACTCTCTCAGCTCATCCCACCCTCTCCTTCCCCCACTTTGTCCACAAGATCGTTCTCTAAGTCTGCATTTCCATTCAGTTCAGTTCAGTTCAGTCGCTCAGTCATGTCCGACTCTTTGCGATCCCATGAACTGCAGCATGCCAGGCCTCCCTGTCCATCACCAACTCCCAGAGTCTACCCAAACCCATGTCCATTGAGTCAGTGATGCCATCCAACCATCTCATCCTCTGTCATCCCATTCTCCTCCTGCCCTCAATCTTTCCCAGCATCAGGGTCTTTTCAAATGAGTCAGCCTTTCACATCAGGTGGCCAAACTATTGCAGTTTCAGCTTCAACACCAGACTTTCCAATGAACACCCAGGACTGATCTGCTTTAGGATGGACTGGTTGGGTCTCCTTGCAGTCCAAGGGACTCTCAAGAGTCTTCTCCAACACCACAGTTCAAAACCATCAATTCTTCAGCACTCAGCTTTCTTTATAGTCCAACTCTCACATCCATACATGACTACTGGAAAAACCATAACCTTGACTAGACGGACCTTTTTGGACAAAATAATGTCTTTGCTTTTTAATATGCTGTCTAAGTTCATCATAACTTTCCTTCCAAGGAGTAAGCGTCTTTTAATTTCATGGCTGCAGTTACCACCTGCAGTAATTTTGGAGCCCAGGAAAATAAAGTCAGCCACTGTTTCCCCATATATTTTCCATGAAGTGATGGGACTGGATGCTATGATCTTAGTTTTCTGAATGTTGAGTTTTAACCAACTTTTTCACTCTCATCTTTCACTTTCATCAAGAGGCTCTTTAGTTCTTCTTCACTTTCTGCCATAACTTGTCATCTGCATATCTGAGGTTATTGATATTTCTCCCGGCAATCTTGATTCCAGCTTGTGCTTCCTCCAGCCCAGCTTTTCTCATGATGTACTCTGCATAGAAGTTAAATAAGCAGGGTGACAATATACAACCTTGACATACTCCTTTTCCTATTTGGAACCAGTCTGTTGTTCCATGTCCAGTTCTACCTGTTGCTTCCTGACCTGCATATAGGTTTCTCAAGAGGCAGGTCAGGTGGCCTGTTATGCCCATCTCCTTCAGAATTTTCCACAGTTTATTGTGATCCATTGCTGTCCTGCAAATAGGTTCATCAGACCATCTTTTCAGATTCCATGTATATATATGTGTGTCTGTGTGTTAATATACAACATTTGCTTTTCCCACTTATTTCACTCTGTATAATAGGTTCTAGGTTCATCTTGTTTTATCATGAAAGCAGTCACAGAAAATATGTAAAGGAATGCATATTTCTATTTTCTAATAAAACTTTATTGGCAAAAACAGGTGATGGGCCAGACTTGGCCCAAGATCTGAGTTTGCTAAGCCCCATGATAGAGGACTAGCGATAAGGCTGTTCTTTTAATATAGGCAAATTTATATAGTATATATTTATAAATTATATGCATACAGCAACTATATGTCAAAATAAATTTAGATTAACCAGCATTCAAAATATTTTTCAAGTATATTCAATATTGCCCTTACTTTCAAAACCATGTAATAGCATTCACTGTGCATAAATTATATCCTAAATTAATAGAATTGCATCTCTGTGTAATCTTCATCATTTGTATCTCACCTCATTCAGTAGCTGAGTAGACAGGTTGAGGAGGTTAAAAGTAATCGGAGACTTAGGGGGTCATGGCTTTTATTAGCAGTTCATTTTCTACTGACTAAGTCATCTTAGGTACATCACTGAATATTTCTGCACTGCAATCTTTGAAAATGGGTGGAAATCATCCACTTTGCCCCTGATCCGACATTCGCAGACTAAGTGTCTTTACATTGCCTATGATTTTAAGATCAATTTTGAAGACATAAGAAGTGACCCATAGCACCTTTAAGATTTCAAGGTGCCCTAAATAGAAGGCATTGCAGGTACTGGAAGAGAGAGGTCCATATCTGGTTGGATCTGTCTAGGCCAAGAGAGCGTGTAGGTTAAACATCAACTCCAGCATCAGTGTAGTTCTGAGAGGAAAGACAAAGACAGCAGAAGAACACTTAAGAATAAAGTAATTACCTTGCAATTATAACAAATTAATTAAAAATAAATAAACCTGGAGAAAAGCAAATGTCATATATTAATGCATGTATAAGGAATCTAGAAAGATGGTACTGATGAACCTATCTGCAGGGCAACAAGAGAGATGCAGACAAGAGAACAGACTTTTGGATATAGCTGGGGAAGGAGAGGGTGAGGCAACTGAGAGAATAGCACTGAGACATCCACATTACCATGTGTGAAATTAGGTAACCTGTGGGAATTTGCTGTATGATGCAGGGAACTCAAATCCAGTGCTCTGTGGCAGCTTAGAGGGCTGGGATGGGGTGGAAGGTGGCAGCGAGGTTCAGGAGGGAGGGGACATAGGGATACCTATGGTGATTCATGTTGATGAAGGGCAGAAACCAACACAATATTGTAAAGCCATTATCCTCCACTAAAAATTTAAAAAACTTAATAAAGAATAAGCACAGAGATTATAAAATTAGAAATATGACCCCTTCAGCTTAGCTATCCTAGAAGATGATCGTTAATGTTCTGGGAGATTGTAAGTCAAGCTGGCCGAAAGTTTTAGATAGTTAGCAACGATAAAATTCCACAACAAACAGGGACAGCCTTGAATCTTTGGGTTACCAAGGCAAGGTGAGCATTCTCTTGTGATTCTCTACCCATCGTATCTCTTTTCACCTCTCCAAATGGACCTCTGGACCCATTGCATTCTTCTCGTTCGCTTGCCCTTCATAGAGATCACTAATGCACAGCCCCAGTCTAACTGCGCTGTTGATTCCCTCTTGGCTTTTCATTCTCCTATTGCGGAGCCTGCTATTTATTTTGTGTCCTTCCCACAACATCTTGGCTCCACATTTAGGTCCCTAAGCTACCTAAATTGTTCTGCTAACCAAGTTAAATCCCAGAGCCTAGCGCAGCCACAGGAAAGGTTTCCTACACCTCCTCCTGGTGCTTTAATTGAAATTAAAGTAAATTATTCACACAGTGCACATTAACATTGGCACTGCTCCTTCTGCCTTCTTCCCAAATGACATTATGAGTTATGCCAAACTAAACTCATTTCCATGTTTGATATGGTTAACAAGTGGTAGATGAGGGGAGCGCCATTGACAGAGTCTAACTTGATTTCAGTCGGGCATTTCGGAAAAACAATGATGTTCAGTCTTTTCTCTTGGACACAACAGAGAAATGCTCACTGCATAATATAAAAGTCTTTAAATAAACACCACTGAGGCTTGATAAATTGATTCATAAGAATCAGAAAGAAAAATTCCATTTCTAGTTGTTTTCCTCAACATTTCCTCTTTGGGGATTTCCCTGGAAGCCTTCCAATGCAAGGGCTGTGAGTTCGATCCAGGGTCAGAGAACTGAGATCCCACCAAAACTGAAATATAAAATGAGCAATATGGTAACAAATTCAACAAAGACTTTAAAAATGGCCCATATTAAAAATCTTAAAATAATAAAATATTTAAAAGAAAATCTCTTTGACCAGCATTTGTGGACTGAATACTATGACGCCATTAAAAGAATGTTTTTGAAGATTAATGCCATTATATATATATATATATATACATATATATATATTTTAAAAGGCAATGAATGTATGTGTACATGCATTGTGTTTGAATGTATGTGTGTGTGTGTGTGTGTGTGACCTCAGGAGAAAAAAAGCCTGGATGGAAACATACTAGTCTTTCAAATGTTATCTCAGAGTGATAGAATTTTGGTTAATACCTTTCCATTTTATTCTCCAATATTGTCTAAACTTTAGGAAGCAAAGAGCATTACCTTTCCAATAATAATTTAAAAAATGATATACATTATGGCCAGATTAAAAACCTGGTCAACCCCAGCTAGTAAAACTGAGCAAGGATGAATGCAATTTTCATCCCAGAGTCAGTACCATGTGCGTTGGATAGAAGACAGAGCTCATCCTCTGGAAGAGGTCTGGTGCTTTAGGCCAGCCCTCAACACCAAAGAAACCCACAGGACGCAGCTGCTCGAAGAACTGCAAGATACCTGGCCTGCCGTCAGAAATATTTAAAGAATCCGCATCTCCATTTCTCTCACAGAAAATCAATTTATGACTCTTAACAGAATCCTCATGTCCCAGCATTTTTGCATCTTTCATCTCAACAGCTGCTATGAAGTTCCTGCCTGGCTGAAACCCCTAAAATGTCCCCATAGTACAACCCACATGGACATGATCTCCCATGGCTCACCAGAACCCCTACCTCAGCCCTCACTCTCTACTCCAGTCCAGTCAGAATCCAGCCAGGTGTTGGTGTTTCATTCAAGAAGTTTGGCCCCAAATATGTTCACGAATCCATGTCACATTTTATTTTCCCAAGATCACAGGTAGGAGTCAGTTTTTCAATACCGATGACTTTGCAAAGTTGAACCTAATGCCCTGTACTTGAGATGTTCCCCATAATTTTAACAAAGTGCTCCATCTCTCATCTGATGGTAAGATTAGCAATTCTTCAAAAAATAGCCTCTTTTTACCAATTGCAAGATTTTTTTTTAACATATCCCATTTTTTCTTTATATCATTATTCACTGATAAAAGTTTACTGTTTTTTCCCCAGACAAGGAGAATCACTGAAGTTACAATGTAATTGTACCTTCATGTTAACATGTAGGTTAACAACTGAAAAAAATAAATCTTTTTCAGAAAAAAAAAAAAAAGAATAGTCTTACTGTCAAATTTCTATTGTTTAACCAAAGGTTTAAATTATAAACTAGAGGAAACCTACTGCTTTATATACTTAAGAGTGAAATATTTATGTGACTGAGAAGTGAAATACAGGATTTGTAGAAAAAAATCCTATAGTCTGCTTACCCTTCAGATTCCATCTCTCTTTAATTTTTTTTTTTTAAATTTTTTGTATTTTTTGACTCCACCACATGGCATGCAGGATCTTAGCTCTCCAACCAGGGATGAAACACAGGGTCCCTGCAGATGAGGCACAGAGTCTTAACCACTGGGACACCAGGAAAGTCCCAGATTTTGTCTCTTAATTCCAATACCTCCTTCCTGCTCTTAAGTGAAGAGCAATCAGGAAAAGTCAGGAAAAGTGGAAGTGACTTTCTCTGTGTCCCTTCCAGATCAGAAGCAGATGGTTCATTGTAGTTCAGTTCTAATTAGGATTTCATTTTGGGGGTAAGATGTCTCCTTTAAATTCTCTGTAGATGGACACAACTGCCAGGAGGTCACATGACTTTCAGGACACAGATCAATATTAAATATTTTGTTATAATAAAACAGAATGATAGGGCTTCCCTTGCGGCTCATTGGTAAAGAATCTGCCTGCCATGCAGGAGATGTGGGTTTGGTCCCTGGGTTGGGAAGATCCCCTGGAGAAGGAAATGGCTGCCCACTCCTGTATTCCTGTCTGGGAAATCCCATGGACAGAGGAGCCTGGTGGGCTACAGTCCATGGGCTCACAAAGAGTCAGACAGGACTGCGTGACTAAACAACAACAGCCAGTATGTATTAAGTGAGCAGCATACCTCGTCTCCAAAAAAAAGGGAAAGAAGAACATCACAACAAGCAAACACAACTCTAAGCTCCTTTTGAACACTACCTAACTAAGCATGGCAGTCAGATTGTAACTTTTTGCCGCAGACCACTGTTTCACTGGTTGGATCCTTCAGACTAGATGCCGTTCTGCTCCTGTTGCGGATGGCTCTCAGCCTCACTTCTGGTCAATGTGTACTCAACACACTGCGCCTCCTCCAGACCCAGGGGAATCTTCCAGAGAGCTCTTAGTGAGAAGATATTACAGCATAGAATTTAAAAATCACAAGCTTTTCAGAAATCCAGTTCTATGCATCCTTCATTGTAATCATTGAAATGTCAAAAAATTATTAAACTTATTTAGAAGAAAAAATAAAACTCAGAATCTTCCCTATCTAGTAAACACTAATAACATGGTGCTTTTTATTGATGTAGTCACCTTAAAATATCTAGTTCAACATACACTAGACACTTTCTTACACTTTATCAATAAATTTCTAGGAAGAAATTCTAATATCTTCGGTTGGCAAATAAAGTAAGTGTAAAAAACGTACAAGTAATTGTTCTGTCTTGTCATTTTTTCCCTGTTATCTCTCTTTCCTGTTATTTCTGAAGCTTTCTCTTCATGGATTCTGGAATACTATCTCAACACCAGGTCAAGGTAAAACACTTTCTAATCTTTCTATATCTATGAACTCTTTCTATGCAATTGTTTGTTACAACTCTGATGTTCTTCTTTAAGAGGATTTCCCTGGTGGCACATTGGGTAAGAATCTTTCTGTCACAGCAGAGGACACAGGTTGAATCCCTGTTCTGGGGAGGTTCCACGTGCTGCAGAGCAGATAAACTCACAGTACAGCTGTGACCCACAACTCTGAGTGTGTGAGCCCACACTCTAGACCCAGAGAGCCACAACTACTGAAGCCCGTGTGCCTAGAGTGTGTGCTCTGCAAAACGGGAAACCACTGCAATGAGAAGCCCGTGCACTGCAACCAGAGCATAGCCTCTACACACCACACTAGAAAAAAGCTCTCAAGGGCAACGAAGACCCAGAGCAACCAAAAGAAGAGAATGCATTCAAGTACACACAGACGTTTACACACAAATTGTCCTTGAATGTTATTTGGGTCTCACTATGCTGAAAAAGTTCATGTTTTTCATGGTATGCTAGTTAGAAATATGGGAGTGGAATCTCCAAAGTCACATCCATGGTGGTGTCTACAGAATGAAATAACATCCTAACCAGAGCCAGACTCGAAGCTCCATGAAAGCGTAACTTATGCTTATTTATTTCGATGCAATCCAGGCACAGTGACTGATGTGCATTGCAGAATAAACGAATTGATGACAAAACAGAATAACGTGTTAAAGTTTGCTCCCCATAAATACTTTGCTACTGAATATTGGTAATCAGGCCACCTGATGCAAAGGACTGACTCATTTGAAAAGACTCTGATGCTGGGAAAGATGAAGGCAGGAGGAGGAGGGGATGACAGATGATGAGATGGTTGGATGGCATCGCTGACTCAATGGACATGAGTTTGAGTAAACTCCGGGAGTTGGTGATGGACAGGGAGGCTAGCGTGCTGCAGTCCAATGGGTTGCAAAGAGTTGGACAGGACTAAACGACTGAACTGAACTGGATCAGGAAAATCTTTCACTTATCTGTGAAAAAAACCCGAAAATTAGTATGTACTTCCAAATTCCAAAGTACTTATTGTTTCTTAACACTGAAGCAAGCCTACTCTTCTTGTTATAGAACAACTAGAAAATATAGCATGCAGCAGATCATCATAGCATAAAGCTGAGAAATAAAATATTATTAAAATCTTTGTATACCACCTTCCACACTTAGTTCTAAAAGTCCATGAAATTTGAGAAGAGTTCTATTATAATGTATGTAGTGATTTTTGTAACTTGCTTTGGCACCATCCCGTGATCTTATGTTTATCGTCGACAATATCATCTTTAATGGATGCACACTATTTATCTTAACATCTTTATTTTTAAATTAACTGCTTTTTACTATTTCCAATCATTTTACATCCTTTGGTTAAACTTTTGAAGAATCATTCTGTTCCATATTTAATCAAGATTTAGGGTTGATGAGCAAGAATGCATATGCCTTGTCTTGTGGAGTAATGCATGATTTGCATCTGTTGCTCTGATTTGAAAATTTTAGTTCAGTGCCTTGAGCATAAATAAGCTACAGACAAGGCTATGATCTTCATTTTTCCTAAAACCTTCATTAAAGAGAAAAATTGTCATTTGTTTTAGTTTATTAAGATCTAAAATGGCTATAAAATGTATAAATACACATCACTGACTAGTGTTTTAATTGTCTTCCCTTAAAACATTAACTCAGTGGTTCCACGTTAAAATACATTCTTCAGTAATAGTCAGTCTCCTTGGGAATACATGAAACAGCATATTATAAAATAAGATACATTTTATATGTGAGTAACTATCTTTGTGGAGAAAATTCTCCTTGTAGGTTGTGATATGATTAGCTGCAATAATTATCACAAAAATAACATTAGGATATGTTATGTTTCATGTAAAAGCTGTAATTGTAAGTAAAGGGAAAATCCTTACATTAAATTAAACCCCAGCAAACCGATTTGATTTTACATGGATTAATTCTCTTGGCTTGGGTTTTTTTTTTTTTTTTGGTGACATTATTTTTTACTTTCACAATAGACTATGATTTTAATCATTATAGCTATCTTGCAAATAAATATTTTGCCAAAAAATAAATAAATGAAATCCACACTCTACTTGATTACAAAGCTTATTTAACTCAGAATAGTCTTGCAAATAGTCGCTCACCCTTTGGTCCTGGAAAAGTAATGATTTATGCCAAGCAGAAGGCAGAAAATGCACTTAATTTATTCATTGCACCACCTATACACCACCTCAGGCTTGGGTGGGGGGAAGGCTGGAAAAACACTGCAAGCTAATAAATTATTTCTCCTTGTTTGGAAGCCTGTCACTATGGTATACTGCTAGCAAAGCTTACAAATGATTCTTATTCTGGAGATGTTGATAAAAAAGAAAAAAATGTGGGTTGTATGATTAAGCTCTGCTTATTTTTCTTTATAAAATTTTAATAGGAAAATGGATAATTAATTAGGCTTTCATCAGAAAATTGTGGGCAAAGAATGACCATATGAAAAATAATCTAAAATTTCCATGATTTTTTTTTATCTTCCTCACATATGAAAATATGTTTTCCTGATTTCTGTACTCTCTTCATATTATTCTCTGCAAATGTCAGCATTTGAATAAACTTTTCAGATCCTACTCCTAGACAGACGTCTACACAGTTGACATAATCCAGATAATTCATGCAAAAATACGCAAATAAAAAAACCCTTCTTATTGCATTTGTAACACCCTTATTTCTTTTTTCTTGACCTGAATTACCCCCATATTAGCTCACTGTAGAGCACCAATTCAAAAATAAATATTGACCCAACACTTTATTTTGTGTTGTGTAGACTTGGCAATGTACAGCCAATAAAAGCTACATTAGAGCATCTGAACACTCAATTTAACCCTGAAAATTTGCATTTATAATTGATGGTTATGTTTAGCTGATTAACAGTATAGAGAAACACTCTGAAGATTACCAGTGAATTCCACTTATTTTGTAAAATAAAACCTAAGTAAGACACTGGTTGAATTTCAATCTACCCCACGATACTTTAGATTATAAGGAATTCCATGTGGAGCCTCCAAAACTGATTCTTCTAAAATAAGATAAACACCACAAGACAAAAATTAAAGAAATAAACATAGCAAACATAATGAAATAGAGAAAAGATTAGCCATTTTAAATAGCTCAAATATGGTTGCTAAAAGTCTTAAAACTCTCAAACACAAGCAATTTAACATTACATATATATATTTAATAAACATAAATGAACTCCAGAACACTGACAATGATGACTGAGACTCAAAATATTAAAATTCAAATAATTTAGCATTAAACAATTTAAGACTAAAAATAAAAAATAAAAATAAAACAGGGCCCTCTGAAGAAATGTTTTGCTTCAATTTCTGCATCACTCAATTTTTTAAAAAACTCTCCCTATGAAAGACAGATTGAAATAAGATTTAGTAAAAGATAGCAATAATTTCCTGGTGTGCTTCAGTCCATGAGGTCACAGAAAGTCAGACACAGCTTAGCGACTGAACAACAAGAACAACCATAATAATTTCATAGATACAGAATGGATTGGATTTTCAGTTTTAGAATTGTTTAGAAAAACGATTCAAATCACTTTCTTCCTCATTACAGAAAGCATCATAATTTACTATTCGAGTAGAATGGAAACAAAAAACTCTAATGAAACATTTCCTCTAATTGAAAAGGAATATGTCATAAGACATGATAAGTGAAACTTTTATTGTTGAAACTTTCTGAATGATCATAGATTTTGGAGGACGACATCAAGATAGAAAGTCTATCTACATTGGAAGCAAGACCAGCTGTCAATCACAACGACATCATGAAGGGCTTATGTATATCTACACAGCCACACCTGAATTTTCATTTACTTAACATACCCTTCAAGAGCTCATAATAAGTACTAACACTGCAGAATGCTGAGGATAACACAAAAATGCCTGTTAATTTTTTTTTAATTTCTTTACAGCTCTTCTTTGTTCCAAAAAGAAATTTAGATGGTACAAAAACATGTAAGCCAGTTTCTTGTTGCTTAAAATAATTTTTTTTTACATCTTTTCCTCAACCTGATGGACATAGGACCTCAATTCTTTTTAAAACATAAAGGTAAGGATTGGGGGGGGGGTGTGATCTGCTAAAACAGAACAGTCTCTATGGGATCAGGTTAGGTGGAATGATGATGGATAAATCTGCCTGTCCCTCCAAAACCTTACATCTTAGCTCTTAGTTATAATGATGCTGTTACACCTCAGCAGACATTTTAGTCATTGATATGATGCTTAACTAATATCAGCCTGTGCTCAGTCAAGACCACTACTTCCAGAATAGTAAGATTTTCAAAGAAGTAGCTTCTTGGTGCTCTCCACTAGTGGTTACTAACACCCAGCAATCAAGAAACACTTATTAATCCAAATGACCTGATTTACATGGGATAACAATGAGTCAATTACATGCTCCTGGCTGGGAAAAATACAGATTTTTAAAAAAGTTTTTGACTGGTGCTTTTATTTGTTTCTTCTTTGAAGAAAATAGAATTAGCATGAGAGAGCAAAATTAAACATTTGTATGCAGATTCATTTTATAACCTGTCTTTTTAAGTATATAAGCTCTTGTCTCACAAAGAGAATGTCCATGGTTGTGTTCATCAATGTTTGTACTTTCATATAGAGAGCATTAGGGAAGCAGAGAGGAACATAACACGTGTAATGAATGATTGGGTAGAACCTCCTAGTTAGTAAAAAGGTGTGGGGAGCCCATAAACAGGCCTCAGGATATCTTGAATAGATTTACCTATTTTAACAGTCTGACCTAACAGGAACTCCGATATTTCTCCATGTTGAACTTGACTGACCCCTGGGTGATTTCATATGATTTCAGGAACATTCTGAAAGGGTTTTTCGATATATGAACAAACACATAGATAGGAATTGCTTTCTAAAGTAATTCCCCTGACACCCAGGAGAAAATGAACATACATTTCCTATAAACTTTCAGACATACCCACAGGTTTTTCTTGATTGTATTTGTCCCACTCTCTTCAGTTTCCTGAGTATGTCACGTTCCTTAGTGTATCTAACTCTTTTATTCACATCTTTTTATTGAAATAGAGAGAAGTTACATTTTATCTTTTAACTCTTTATTCTGTGTTAGGGTATAGCCGATTAACGAGCAATATTGTTATAGTTTCAGATGCACAGCAAAGGGACTCAGCCATACATATACAGTCTCCATTCTCCCCCAAATTCCCCTCCCCTCCAGGCTGCCACGTAACACTGAGCAGATACATATGCTATACTGTCAAGAACATCCCAATTAATTACAAAACAGGACATTTCCTCTTTCCTTCTGTCTTTTTCTATTTCCTCAAATGTCCACTAACAATACAATTCTTTATGTAAAATTAAAGCAAAATAAAACTAAAGGACCAAAGATGATTGAAACGAACTCCGTGATATTATATATTCCTTGTCTCTGCCCAGGACTGGTACCCACCTTTTCCCCTTTGCCTGGTCTCAGCATATTTGTCAGTTTCTTGACTTGAGACTGTGCGCCTACAGGGCAGATGTGATGGACGGCTCCATCATCCTGCATAGCTCAGAGTGGGGATGTTGGTGCTGATGGAAATGCTAACCATAACACTAGTAATAATTGTCTGCAGTGCATTCAGAATACCTTCATTAAATAACAGTTATGTGATAGCAGGCTTTGTGCCTTCTGGAAAACACAGATGAGTGTGTCTGTGTGTATGTTTGTGTGTGCATGCCTGTGGCTCTACCCAAAGACACTCTAACATACACAAAACTAACTTAGGGCACATGCATAACCCTTCCCTACTTTCTTTCTATATGCCTTTTTATTGTCATATGGAACACAAAATCATCGCTTTTCTACTACCAGCACGCCCCCTGTGTCAGCAGTGCGCCTTGTTTTGTGTAGACATTTCAAGAAAATGGTTTCAAGGATCAGTCCTGCTGAGAGATAGCTTTATCAAAACTTGTAAAATACATTTTGACCTTGATGTTTGTTTCTAGTCAACCAGATTTAATTGAAGTAAAAATAAACATGTTTCTTATAAATCACTTAGTGATTAATGAGCAATAGTAAACTATAAAATGTTTCATAACACAATTGTTATTTCTCATAGAATTCTTTAGCCCTCACCGTGTGAAGCACAAACACTCATCTTCACATGAGTTCTTTGAAATTATATTGCGGATACTACAAACAAAATCAGAATCAACTTGGTATGTGCTCGGCATATGATTTGATGGAACGAAACAAGGCTAATTTACAAAAATGCATTAATTAAACCTTGTGTATAATTTTGTAAGGGAAAATATACAGGTGCCATGGTCTGCTTTCTTTATAGAATTGGTATTTTAAAAATCACTTGGGATAGATGTTTCTGAGACTTCATCTTGCCTATATAACAGCGGAAAGAAAATTGGGGCTTTTATTAATTAATTATTATTATTATTATTTTGTGCTATTTTTCTATCCCTCAAAGGCAGCCCTGTCCTACTTCTACCTGAACACAACTCTTCACATTTTATTTTCACTTTCTGACTCAAAGTCGCTGCACATGGAGGTTCAGTTGCTCCCAAACAAATCCATCTGATGCTATATGGTTCTGTACTAAACATAACTTAATTCAGCCTGAAAAGAAAGCTAACTCTATCTGAGAAAGAAAAGTAAAGACCTTAGGCTATCTCTTGAGTCCTCAAATGAAAGAATTTGGGCCATGTAAAGTTTTTTGCCGTTTTAGGATGTGAAATTTGTTTTTTTTAAATCTTTAATGAAGTCTTATTATGTAAAATATGTGATTCTAAGCATCCTACATGAATTATTTCACTTAATTCTCAGGGTACTCCTACAATGTAGGTGTTAATTGTCCTCATGTTAGGAAGGAAGAAGATTTAAGGCTCAAAAGGGTATTCATTTTCCCCCAAGATCACACAGCTGAGCTGTAGAACAAACATTTGGATACAGGCAAGTCTATTTTTTCCTACATGTAACCATTTCTATAACATCTATTTCTCAGTTTAGCCAGTAAGAAAATTTTGACATTTATGAATATTGTAGACAAATTAAACTTTCAGAATCCTAGGTGAATATTGACTATTTGGGGCATGACATAAAATCTCTCTTTTTCATTAGAATGATGATTAATAATCTGTAATAGGATAAGACATTTCAAACTGCTTACTTTAGCTTTTTAAAATAGCTTTGATAGAAGAAAGTTTGAAATGGCTGCCTAGTGAAATGTTGGGGAAAGTAGTGGATCATTTGATTAATAGACAAGTTTTCCATAAATACATATAATTTAAAATTATTTCACAGAAGATAAAGCTTGCAAAAGTATATTTCAGTGTCTCGTATACTAACTTCAACTTTTTCTTGTTTCTTTTCTTCCTTTGGTCTAATGGCCAGCAAGCACTCTGCTTAGCTTGGCTGGATGGCCACAGGAGTTGCAATGAGAAGAAGAATATGGGTGACTGTCTAGGATAATAGTGTCCAGCGAAAGTCATATCTGGACTGCAGTGGGAGCTCCACTTCAGAAAGGCATTCTTCCTTTGCCACTGCGGGATTGGAGCATGTCTATTAATGGAAGAGCCTGAACCATAATAACGAATCTAGTTCCTCTCTTCTTTGAGCTGGTAGGGGAAAGGAAAAACTGAAGGCTGTATCTTAAATAATTTGAAAAATAATGAACTCAGCCAGAATATGGCTTGCTTCTCAGAATTTAAAAGATTTCCATCTTCATTTGCCATCCAATTCTGTCTTGGACTTTTTCTATATCTTTGGCTCCCTGTATGGATAAGTGTAGAAGGCTATTCCTGAATGCATGAAACTTACACAAGAATATGTTCAATGGTACAAAATGAGCAAACAGACATAGTCTCACAAAACCAGCATGTAACCCAACATGAAACGAGGCATATGAACAAAGAGACAGCAATCTAAGTGTCATAACTGTTCTTTTGGGCATTCAAAGAGCCAGTTCTCCTTACTGAAGTCTTATCTTCATCTCCTTGGCCTCAGTCCCAGATTTTAAAAGAAAAAAAAAAAATGTGTCCCACATACTGGTTTTGAAACTGAAGTTCATTTTCATTCCAAGGGGATCAATATAATGAAGAGCAATTGAGTTCTATAGGTAGAACATAAGCATTTATATGTCAGAGGTTAATATTTCTTTAATTAATTAATTTATTTATTTTTGCAAGTGAATCTGACCCAGTCTCCTTTAAATTACTGCTCCTGCCTGTCAGAGATTATATTAATGACAGGAACTTTGTCTTAGGATCTGACAGTAGGGATCAAATGGAGGAAGAGAGAGGTAAAGATTTTCCACTTTCAGAAGCAAATCTGGGCAAACTTTAGAAATATTTGGTTTGTACTGAGCATGGTTCTACTTCTTATTCCATGCTTTGGGCGATCATTTTATTTATAGTTCTGCAACTGTGTTTCTCATTCTGAATAACCACCAGGTAAGAGTTAACTATTTATCAAAATGCGAGGAGCTCTGAACTTTGTGAATAAGAACAATTATAATGTTTGTGATAGTAATGGTAACAATGGGAACTACTAAAAAAAAAATAGTTTATATACCACTCTTCTTAAGACCTCCTAGCAATTTGTCCTTTTGTCTTCACTCAACTTAAGGAATAAATTGGAGAAAATGTATTCAGTGGTCAGAGAAAAAACATTTGAAAAAAAAAAATCAATATCCATTTATGATTTTTTTTTAAATCTCAGCAAGGAAGAATAGAAGGGAACCTCCTCAAGGTGCTAAACATCTATCAAAAGGCCACAGCTCACACTGCACTTAATGGGAAGTAGGGAGAAGGAAATGGTAACCCACTCCAGTGTTCTTGCCTGGAGAATCCCAGGGACGGGGGAGCCTGGTGGGCTGCCGTCTATGGGGTTGCACAGAGTCAGACACGACTGAAGCTACTTAGCAGCAGCAGCAGCAGCAGTGTATCAGTCATGGTTCTGCAGACAAACAGAGCCAACAGGATAGATGGCTGATAGATAGATAGATAGATGATAGATAGATGATTTTTTTTCTCAGTCATGTCCGCCTCTCTGCAGCCTGATAGACTGTAGCCCACCAGGCCCCTCTGTCCATGGGATTTCCCAGGTAAGAATATTGGAGCGGGTTGCCATTTCCTTCTCCAGAGCATCTTCCCAACCCAAGAATCAAACCTGGGTCTCCTGCTTTGGCAGGTGGATTCTTTACCACTAGCAAGTGGACAGAGATAAATAGATGATAGATAGCTTATAAAAAGATAGATTTATCAGATTTAAAATGAATTAGCTCATGCTGTTAAGGAATCTGGCAAGTCCCAGATCTACAGGGTGAGGGCAGCTGGAGATCCAGGATTGTCAATGGTTTAGCTTCAACCCAGGTTGAAAAGTCTGAAAATCAGAAAAGTTCTAGTTCACATCCAAAGGCCAACAGACTCCAGACTCAAGACCCAAAAGGAGTGATGCTTTAGTCTGAGCACAAAGGCAGGGAAAAGCCAATATCCCAGTTTGGAGGCCACTGGGTAGGAGGAATTCTCTTGGGAGAGACATCTGCTTCACTCAGTCTACCAATTTAAATATTAATCTCATTCAAAAACACCTAAAGAAACATCCAGGATAATGTTTGAACAAATATTTAGGCACCTTGAGCCTAAATGGACACACATAATTACTCATCACAGTAGAAAGTAGACACTTTTTCTTAAATATCAGGACTAAGGAGATGCTGTCACCTCCCACTGCTTCTATTTAACAGAGTACTAGAGGCCTTAGTCAATTCAATAAACAGGAAAGCAAATAAAATATATTGATTAGAAAGGAAGAAATAAAATTGTCTTTCTTCACAGATGGCATGGTCATCTATGAAGAAAATCTCAAAGAACACATTTCAAAAAATCTCTTAAACCTAATAAACAAGTACAGGAAGTTTGCAGAATACAAGGTTAATATACAAAAGTCAACTGTTTCTCTATATACCAGCAGTGACAAGTTGGAATATTTCATAAAAATATTTTTAATGGTTGCACACACACACACACAGTTACACAGGTATACACTTTCAAAATATATACAGCATCTACAGGTAAAAACTTCAAAAATATGATAGAGAAGATTAAAGAAGATCTAAATATTTGTTCTGATAGCTTATGTTCGTGCATTAAAGAAGTCAATACTGTTAAAATGTCACATCTTTCCAAGTTGATCTATAGACTCAACATCATCTCAATCAAAATCCCAGTAATCTTTGTAGACATCAACAAACTGATTCAAAGGTTTGTACAGAAAGGCCAAAGACTTAGCTCTAAATGACCCTGATGCTGGGAAAGATCGAGGGCAAGAGGAGAAGAGGATGACGGGATGAGATGTTTGGATGGCATCACCAGCTCAATGGACATGAATTTGAGCAAATTCTGGGAGACAGTGAAGGACAGGGAAACCTGACCTGCTGCCGTTTATGGGATCACAAAGAGTCGGACACGACTTAACAGTTGAACAATATCAACAACAATGTGATACTGAAGAACAGCTAAGTTAAGTGATTCACAAAACTAAATTTCAGGATTAACCGAAAGGCTACAGTAATTAAGACTGCACAGTATTTGCAAAAGGAGGTAATTGGATCAGTGTGGAAGAATAGGAAACACAGAAATAGACCCACACAAATATAACCAACTGACAGTCTAAAATAATACTTGCCAAACATACATCTGATAAAGGACTTATAGGCAAAATGTCCAAGGAACCTAAAACTCCACATCAGTACCAACAACCGAATGTTTAAATACAAATCAAAAATCTGAACAGGTATAAGATACAAGATTAAAGATATAAGATGGCAGATACCCATATTAAAAATGCCCAATGTCAGTGGTCATTATAGAAATTCAAAATAAAATGAAAGATCACTATACATCCATTAGAACAATTAAAATTCAAAACTCTTGGTACCTATTGCTGGTGAGGGTCTTGAGTTCTCGTTCTTTACTGGTGAAAATGCAAAATGTATAGCCACTTTGGAAGACTGTTTGGAAGCCACTTTGGAAGGCATTTTCTTGCAAAGCAAAACATAGTCATTCATTCAGTCCAGCAATCAGGTTCCTAGGCATTTATCCAACTAATTTGAAAACATATCCATACACAAAATAACTGCACATGAATGCTGATAGCATCTTTATTCATAATCACCAAAATTTGGAAGCAACCAAGACGATTCCTTTTTATAGGTGAATGAATAAACAAACTATGGCACACATATACAATAGAATATATGTATTACTTAGCATTAAAAAGAAAACTTTCAAACCACAAAAAATGTGGATACATCTTAAATACATATTCATAAGTAAAAGAAGTCTAAATATTCTATACACTGTATGATTCCAATGATATGACATTCCAGAAAAACAAACAAAAGAGTAAACACATCCATGGTTTCCATGATGCCGTGGAGAAGGTGACAAGAGAATCCAGCTCCTTAAAAATGGAGAACACAACCCCACTAAAAAGGATAGACGAAAATGGTTCTGAACTAGTGCTAGACATGAGTAGAATTTGTAAGACAAAAGACAACAGGAAGTATACATTCCCTGGTGGCTCAGTGGTGAAGAACCCACCTGCCAATACAGGAGACATAAGAGATGTGGATTCGATAGGATGGAAAGATCCTCTAGAGGAGGGCGTGGTAACCCACTTCTGTATTCTTGCCTGGGAAATCCCACGGACAGAGGAGTTTGGCGGCTACAGTCCATGGGGTTACAAAAGAGTTGGACACAACTTAACGACTTAGCACACACACATGCTAGTATACTGGAGTTGAACATTTATGAACGTGAATGGACAATGGTTAAAACCAGGGTTCAAACTGCTGGAGAGAAAAGATACATATAAACAAGGAAGTGGTCCAATTTGCCTACTCCTCCCCTATTAGACACAGAAGGGCCAGCTGCTACAAGCTATTCCTAGAATTTATAGTTGTTTTTTTCAGCTGTTAAATATTTGATTCACAAATCCTCTAAACCTTCTGCTTCCCTTTATTACTACTATTTTATTTATATAAATATAAACTTATATACTTATATATATAAATAAAGTTCATAAAATAGCAATATAGGATACAGCAATCTTAATACTGGCTACCACATTGTCTAAGCACTTTATAAACAGTATCTTATTTTTTCCTTTATAACAGCCCTGTAAAGGAGGAAGTATCCTAATTCTAAGGATGACAATACTGAGGTTTAGCAGTGATGAGGAGTTTGACTGTGATTTCACAACTTATTTAACCATTCATTAAATTGACAACAGTTTTAAGGTACTGCCACGTGCTAGTCCTTGTGGAATTATCAGGTGTGTGTGCAAACTTGAAGGCATCATACCTCTGGAGAATTGACAATCTGGACTGGAAGACAAATGTCACTATACCAGGAAACATACCAGCATGTAATCGGTGTGTCAGTTTATGAAGGAAATGACCACATATCAATTGAGTAAGGAAAAAGCCTTTCTGAAGAAGTTACATGTTAATAGAGGCACAAATATGTGAAACTTAGAGGTGATAAGGGTAGCTGAAGATATGTAAATATTTCCCAGTGAGGGAACAGACTATACAAAGACTCAAAGGCAGAAAATTGATGAATTCTAGAAACTGACAGGAATTAGTATGAGGAATTTGCAGGTAAATGATCCTAATTCAGTTAAACTTTGCAATCCTTGCTTTCATCCAAAACCCAGCACACTTAGAACACTTATCACTGTCTTCCCCTAAACATTTACGTGCATGCCTGCATGTTCAGTCGCTTCAGTTGTATCCAATTCTTTGCGACCCTATGGACTGTAGCCCACTAGACTCCTCTGTCCATAGGATTCTCCAGACAAGAATTCTGGAATGGATTGCCATTTCCTCTCCCAAGGGATCTTCCCAACCCAGGGATCAAACTCACATTTCTTCGGCCTTCTGCATTGGCAGGCAGATTCTTTACCACTCGCACTATCTATAAATATTTACAAAAGATGCTTACTGTAGAAAATCAATGGAAGTCAGAAAAATATTAGAAGAAGCAAAAGTAATCAGTAATCCCTTTGTACACAGGAAAAAAAAAAAAAAAACAGGCATTCTAGCTTCCTTTCTCCTGAAATGTTACTTTGTAAGGACATCTCTGTTTTTCTTTCCACTTAGTTGTTTAAAGCGCTTATGAATGTCACTTTCATACAGTTATCTGGAAAAAAGTAGGACTATATTTGCCTCTCACTTTCAGTATTCTAACTTGTAACTGTCAAAAGACTCACAGATTTTGATCCCATGAAAAGCTAGTGAAACCAACAGGGAATGAAGACAGAAAAAGGTTAAAACTGGACACACCAATCCTCTGCCAAATCCTGCAGACCTTATCAGTGACTTTATAATCATTATTCACTCACCCCAGTGTATCAGTCACCCAGCTTCTCACTTTGAAGGATCTGACTAAATAATTATGGTGTACAGTATCTCATTCAACTTAGTACTTATGATGAGACACATGGGTTCACTTTAATGGAAACAGGATGCACATGGATCTAATAGTCTCAGTGAAGTCCCAGAATGTTCCTACCCATCTAATTTTAGCAGAAGAACTCAACTTAAATATAAACTTATAGGTAGAAACTTCCCCCAGGCGATCCAGTGGTTATGACTCCCTCTTCCAGTACAGGAGGTGCGGGTTCCATCCCTGGTCACAGAGCTAAGATCCCACATGACTTGCAGCCAAAAATCCAAAACATAACAGAAACAATATTGTAACAAATTCAATAAAGACTTTAAAAATGGCCTACATAAAAAAAAAATTTTTTTTTAAATCATTAGCTAGAAAGACCTAAGAGTGGGGAGGGAATGTTTGAGTATCTGATCAAAAAATACTAGTCTAACGCTTTTAGCTTGCAGGCTACCCACATACTCTACAAAATGGAAGAGAGGAGAGAAAGAAAGAGGCATTGTATTGAGATAGATGAGCAAGGGAATGGAGACACGCCCTTGCTCCTCCAGCTACCAGAACAGTCATAAGTGCGGATCCACAGAGAGTCAGAATCACCAGGGGCATGTTCATCGGCAACGTTGGTTGTAGTTTTTCTGCCACTCGAGAGAGGCTTCCAAAACGTCTTCTGAAAGCCTGAAGGATCTTAGAAGTCTCTCTTCCCGCTTCTTTCCTGCATTGACTTCAGGCTGAAAAGCAGGGCCACTAATGACTGATGGGCCCGTTCAGTCATTCTCAGCGCTGTACTGGCCTTTGAGATCCTGTCCCTGCCAGTTTGAGAGTGAGGCCGTCTGCAAGAGGCAGGGAGGGTGGCTGGCTTATTAGACAGGACCTGATAGTCCCCCAAAGAAGGGCATGGGGGACCCCTCAGAAACTCGTGCAGACTTTCGTGGGAGGATTAGCAGAGGAGAGCACACTTCGGGAGGCCCGTGGGCACCTCTCCACAAAGAAAGAAAAGCAGGAGGGCAAAGGAGTGGGCTGGAAGGGCCGTTGACACCCTCGGTGGTATGCCACATTAGCTCTGATTTGGCATTCGGAGTCTTTTCTCCGTATCGTGTCTCCATTTCCTCTCGACTCTTTAATATTTATTCCATTCAGGGCATCATACACTCTATGATTAGTTGGCATGGACTGTGTTCAATCTGGAGTAATCTGTATGCATTTATCTTGCGAGCTGCTCTCTAATTGGTTTTCAACCAAGTAATCCCACAGAGAATAAGGTTACATGCTGAAAAGGGCTGAGGTGAGAGAGTGGCTAAAAGGAGATTGTGAACTCCTTTCCTGGCCTTATTAGGAATGCTGCGAGCATCTGCATGAACGAGGGGGAAAAGAAGTTCAAATTTCCGAGACTCTCCTAAGCCATGAATAAGCATAGAGTAGACCCCAGAGTGTAACCAGCAAGCTGCAGAGACAAAACAACTCTAGGGTACCCCCTCCACTTCTGCAGGATCCGATAGCTGGTATAATGTACAGCGAACATTAGGCTAAAAGGGAATGCGTGGAGAGAAGTAGTTGGAAAAATAATTTACATTAAGAAATTTGCTCCAGAAACCTGGAATTTTGGAGGAAACAAACTCCAAGCAAGCACTTTCAAATATGATTAAAAAGAAGGGCAACTAAAATCGACATTTCTGATGGCTTGGTTTTATTATTGTCTTTAATCCCATGGGCCCTTTAGATATTTTTTATTCATCTTTAATAATACGTCTAGTAGGTCAATAATATGAAGTCCATGTGTATTTTTCTGAGTCTGGATGGTCCCCTTGTAAAAGGAAATGAAGCTTTTGTAGATCCGTGAAAATGTTTTCCCAATATGATTTAAAAGTGAAAATATTTAGGCATTATTTTAAAGTTAAAAATGGGATGAAAGTTGATCTCTTTGAAAGAAAGATCACATTTCAGTTTTCATACATGTTGCAATTGCCTTTACTTGCTGAAAATAATGTCCATTTTTTTCACTTGCCATCATTAGCTGGGCTGGTACCCCGATTAGGATAATTTGTTTCAAGTGCACTACGATATAGATAACAGATTGCTTAAGGAGACTGGTTTCTATATTTTCTGCTATAAAATGAGAATATCATACTTGATCATAGTGCTTGTTTTAAAAGTAATTATCATTTTCCAAGTCCAATTCTCTCTCAGAAAAGCAATCTGGAATGAGTCTTTCTAAATCAGAAAGAGGGATAGTGGTGTAATTGTTCTTCCTCCTGGGAAATATGCTTTTCCTCAACTACATAAAGCAACACAAAAATCCCCATAAATAATTACAGCACCAACATGCTATGCCAAGTAAATAAAAAACACACTATATTTAGAACTGAAAAGTGTGTTAAAACAACGCTTTCAAAAACTCTGTACCAGAGCAGAAAATGAAACCATCCAAAAACTTGCAGGAATCGAAGTAGGTGTAACACTGCAGGAAATTTCACAATAAATTACCTTATTCTCCTGCTTATATGTCAAGCAACTTATTTTATGATGGTCTAAATAGAAGAGTCATGCTAAAGAAAGGAAGAAGATATTTCTACGAGGAATCTTACAGGCTCAAAGGCCATTTAACTTAGCTCAGCCATCTAGTTTATTTTGCATTAGAGGAACTTCTCGTTTAATTTACCCATCCATAATAGGTAACTTTTTCAATATGGAGCTAAAGGTCACTATTATATGTAAGGAAAATTAAGCCGATGTTCTTGGTTGCCTTACAGTCCTCCTAGTTCAACTACTCCAATAAATGAACATGTACAACAAGCCGAAGGGCTTTTTATTACAAATTTAATTCATTTCTCTAGACAACTGTGAAATTTGCCATTGACATTAGTCATTACCCCAAGGCGAACTAAAAGATGATCTCAGTTAATAAATGATCCTTAACAAGGAACGCGCCTATCTCCTGTGATAGTGGCACAGGCACATTTTATTAATGCAGGACGTGCTTCCTGCCAGAACACCAGCGTTCACGACTATTTGGTGTTCTTGTTTCCTCTTCCTGCTCCTGATATTAATAATTATGCAACGGGATAATTAGCAACACAAAGAGACAGTACTAGGAGCTGGAAGCTAGATTTTCAGCACGTTAACCTTCTGGGAAATAAAGAACAGAAGCAAAGAATCTAGCCAAATAACCAATGCAGGTTGATTTCACAGTGTGTAAAAGGCTAATTATCTGTGAAAAGTCTGACCTGAAGTAACAAAATTACAGAAATGTGCGGGCATTTTATTTTAAATAAAACTCAGAGCCTCTGCTTCATATTCTAAGGAAACCTGATTAGCCACTATATGAAAGAAAAGATTGAAAACTCAAAAAAAAAAAAAAAGAAAAAGAAAAAAAGCTTTGAAAGGAATGAAGGTATGTGGAAATAAATGTTAATGATCAACCCAGTCACCTGAGAAGATAGGGTAAAAAATAAATTCCTATTTCCTCTCCCTACCCCCTACACACAGACATTATAATGAAAAAAAAAAAAAGAAAAACACACACACACTCAGTATGTGACAGAAGTAGGTTAAGTGTATTTTGTTTACTGGAGACAGGCTACAATAAAAAGCAGAAAATATTACTACTTCTTTACAGATACCATATGTAATTCATTCTGATACAGGAATATTTATCCACTAGCAGTAATAACAAACCACAATTTTTGTCATGAAAAAAATAAATTGTATTTGCAAAAAAGCAAACACATTACAGAGTGTGTAAAAATGCAATATTCCCATTTTCTAGTCAGAGTTCCAATTTATTGAAGTAACAGAGCAGAAAATGCACTGACAGCTGTTACATTTTATTGCGAATTAGTATATACGTTTTATATCCTGTGAGCAAATGCATGATACATTGTATTCCAGTAATTGCCAGTGGCTTTCCAAATGGAAACCGAATGATCTTAGTACAATTACACTCAGGAGAGTATACAGAACAGCCTCCAGTTCTACATTATAGCACTTTAACAATGCTGATATTAAGTATATTTCTTTATTTTAAGGAAAAAAAAGATTAAAAAGGTCAATCTGGATTTTAAAAATATTAAAAATTAGTGTTCAAATGGTATACAGTATCCCTCATCAACTCTGGATGACTTTCTTATTTAAGTTGTGTTAGGATATTGCAGTTTGGAACATTCAGAAAGGTGAAATGAAGTTTCTCTCTCTACCCCTTTTGTTGACTAATATCAATATTTTACTTTCCTGCACATGTCCCTCTCTATCCCCTCTTAGCTATAGAAGGCAGAGTTTTAAAGTGATGGGAGAAGGGTCAGGTGGTAGAAGACTTCAGAAAATGAGCTATACGCTGAGTTTTCACTTTCCGCCCAGCAGCCCGATCATGTTTGATTCTTTTCCTCATACTTCCTGGCTATTTCTCCTAGTGTGTTCTGTGCATTAGCTACTAGCCTTAGGAGAGAGCCATTTGTTTTCATAAGGGTTAATTCTGATTTCATACATCATCTTGCTAATTCTCAGGACTATGGGTTAACAGGCAAGCAGGCTCTGACCTTCTAACCATCTCTGCAGTCAGTTCTAATTTATTAGAAGCAAATATCTCGCATATTATAAGAAGACTATTTTGCCTATTTTTGCAAACCTTAGTAATATACTACCCCCTTTCTCTTGGCAGCCGTTTGGCAGACAGCCTCTCCACCGTGGGGCTCCATGGTGAAGGTTTCAAAAAAGCCGGCTGTCTCCTCCCCTCTAGTGGTTACCAGCCCGCCTTGCAGGGGAGGAAAGCAGAAGCCGGAGAGGATGCTCAGAGGGACGTGTGTGCAATTCTTTTGGCTCAGAGAGAAAAGGGGAAAAGTGGGAACCCAAGCAGCCTATCACTGCAGAAAATTGAACTTATCAAGCATTTAAAACAGTGTGTTAGTGGTGGCTACAGCTTAATCAACACCAACCTGCTGACATAGATTTGCAATTCGAGCTGGTTATTAGTGATTGAATTAACAGCATGTCACAACTTGAATCTGGTTTAATAAAAGAAGCCGACTGACGCAAGAGAACCATAAACAACATATAATAAGACTTTTCTTCTTCCCCAGCCGGAAACGAAATCTCACATAGCTAGAACAGGAAAGAGCAAGAACGACTCCACTTGCCCTTTGAAGGATTGTCCCAAAGCAGCTTTCAACTCACTCCCGGGGAACTTAACACTAGGCCAGCACAGAGGCCTCTCTGTAGAAACACCAATCCAAGACAATATCAACGAAACTAGTGGCAAACTCTTCTGCATGTTACAACAGTTGTGTTGACACATTCCAGGCGATAATGGCCTTTGTCATATCATTACTTTAAAACCCATGAAACTTCAGCTCACTCCATCCCCTTAGGATTGTTTCTGAACTCAGAGTTGTCTAGACAATTGAGAAATGAAAGTGTTAGCTGTTCGGTCATGTCCGACTCTTTGTGACCTCATGAACTATAGCCCACCAGGCTCCTTTGTCGGTAGAATTCTCCAGGCAAGAATACTGGGGTGGGTAGCCACTCTCTTCTCCAGGGGATCTTCCCAATTCAGGGACTGAACCTGGGTCTCCTACATTGCAGGCAGATTCTTTACCATCTGAGTCACCAGGGAAGCCCATTTAGACACTTATTTGAATGTAAATGTATTGAATCTGACCCAGAAATTCAAAGGATGTGCCTTCTTGTTTCCTATAAAAATATATGAATGCTAGGACTTTAAGAGTTTTAAAGCTTTAAAAGTCTACATTTAGAAGATCCCCTATATCCAGTGTAACACATGAATATAATTACTTCTACTGAATTTAACACTTCTACTGTTCTAGAAATGTTTTGCTATTTTTCATTAGAAAAGAATTAAGTCTTCTTCTGGGCTTATATCAGACCCCAATACACTGGTATTCACACAATAAGAGGGATGACAAATATGGACCACACACTACCTGGAATTTCTTGGCTTAGGGATCCCACACAATTGATCAGATTCTTTGGTAAAGGGAAGAGATAAATGTACACAGGACTTACCTATTTAGAAAAGTCTAGTTCCTCTTCTTTTTAGGAACAGGCATGTTGGAGAATTAGTTTACATAACTGTTTAAGGAACTGAAGAGGATTCAGTTATCTCTATAAGGAAAACTTTTATTATTGGTTAAAAAAGAGTGATACTCTTTAAAGTATATTTAATATTTATCTTATTAAAATTGATTTAGGTATTTATTGCCATGAAATGGAGAACATCAAGGGTTTCTTCCACAGTGTCATGAACAATATGTAAATATAATCTACAAATAAGGTAGAATTTTGTCTCTGCAGATTCATCAGAATCCTAGTCTGAAATCTTTCCAAATGTCTGTAGGGGGCTAACTAGGGGAAAACGGAGTACACTTATCTCCCGCTCCACTGAGAAAGATCCTACAGGGGCTGATCTGATCTTATCAGAGACTGTAAGTAAGGCAGTTCCTTGGGGATAAAATTAGATCTGAGTGAATCTCAGAGTTGAAGCTTGGGGAGATAAAATAAATCAGATATAGAAAGATGTACGTGATCTGTCACAATAGACATTTCTTTCTTTTATAGAAAGGAAAATCAATAAGAAATCTGAATAATGATCATTTTCTCGCTAACACAGTTGTAGAGTTAGAATAATCATTTTGTCTCATTTTGCTTTCAGTGGGTTTTTATTTTCATGACCTGATGAAGGCTTGCAGAACTTTAAAATACAGATGAGGAGACAGTGGCTCAGAGAGATGAGTGACCCGCCTGAAACAAATGGTAACAGAAATTTCTCTCTATTTTGTTTTGCTAAGAAAGGAGCAAAATCGAATGGTGACAGAATGTAGCTCACATCCCAGGTTTCTATTGCTGTTTTCTGCCACAAGAAGCAGCTTGAGTCTCCACAAATCAGATTATGGTTATCTGAGGTAGATTTTTAATTGCAAGAATTTTCCAATACCCAATAGACATGCAGAATTATAATAACTGGTGAATGAGCAGAAAATATAAACACATTTTAATATTTTTCTTAGAAAATATTTTTATTTTCTTTCTAAAATAAAATAGAAAGGGATTTCTGAAATTTCTGAAATAATCCTCCTGAATTTGAAAGAAGAAAAAAATTTTAAGTTAATTTCTATTAACTATAGATTTGAATAAACTACATTTTCTTTCCACCATCATTTATCAAGAGAAATTGTAAATGTGACTTCACTTGCTTAATCTTTAAGGGTGTGTTAGTTGCTTAGTCGTGTCTGACTCTCTGCGACCACATGGGCTGTAGTCTGCCAGGCTCCCCTGTCCATGGAATTTCCCAGGCAAGAATAGTGGAATGGGTAGCCATTTCCTTTTCCAGGGTATCTTCCCTACCCAGGGATTAAATATATTTAATTGATCTTTTGTCATTTTCTTAATCTGTGCAATAAAGTTATATTGTTCTGAAATTTTTCTATTTCTCTTTTTGTAATAGAAGAAAGGAAATGTCGTGGGTAACAGAAAAGCACGTATTTGGGAAAATTAATGAATGAACTCCATTACCACTTGTGACACCTTAATTCGAAGTTGTCTAATCCAACACATCCAATATTGAAGTAGCTTTATCTCTATCCTTTTTGGAAGTAGATTTAGCCTTTCTCAGAAGTAAACAGTTGAGCCTCAACTTTAGATTGGGAGTTTATCAGAGAACATGATTAAATGTATTCTACACTTTGGGAACCTGCTTTTGTCTCAAATGTATTTGCTCAACTAATATTTACTTAGTGTCAGGTGATGGGGTCCATAACTGGAGATGTAGTGATGAACCAAAAGAAAATAATTGTTCACATGGAGACTACAATTTACAGGGAAAAGTCAAATAATCACACAAGTTCAAATGGAGATGTTTTATGAAGGGAACATGGAGGGAAGGGAGGACACAGAATAGTGACATGAGGTCTTATGGGGTGGAGGAGTATTCAAGCTTCTTGCAAACATTAGTGAAAGATAAGCTCATGAAGTATTCAAATCCTCCAGATGAGTAGAAATTTGTTAGGAGAGGTGTGTTTGTATGTCTGGGAAAGAAAGAAGAGAGAGGAGGGGTGGGAGAGAAGGGAGGGCGGAGAGAGGGGAGAGAGAGAAAGAGGGGGGAGAGTGGGGGAAGAGAGAGAGCTGTCTCTTATACACATCTGAAAGCAGAAGTGAAAAAAGAAGTCTGCATCTAACACGCAGCCAGCCTAACAAAGTCCAGCCTCACCAAAAAGAGAAGTCCTCCCCCAGCCCCCTGCTCCGGGAAGAAATGAAGGAAGGGGAGGAAGATGGGCACAAGCTAACTCCTGTTGACTAAAAAAGATGCACAACGTGAGGGTTGCAAGGTAAATTTTATTAGGGCAAAATGAGGACTGCAGCCCGGGAGACAGCACCTCAGATAGCTCTGAGAGACTGCTCCAGAGAGTGGGGGAGAGTCAGTATATAAGATATATAAGTATATAAGATTTTGGTGAAGGGGGAGTTCAGTGCAATCAAGCACTTACTTCACAGGTTTTCTACTGGTCTCATGGAGCTGATGTCACCATGAAGGGATTTAGTGCTTTTCTAGATATGAACCGGAGAAGGCAATGGCACCCCACTCCAGTACTCTTGCCTGGAAAATCCCATGGACAGAGGAGCCTGGTAGGCTTGCAATCCACTGGGTCACCAAGAATCAGACTGACTTCACTTCACTTTAGATATGAAGAGATGTAAGGACTGGGATTATGAAATCAGTTCCTGAAAATCTCTAACTATCTAAAGACCTGTTCCACCAGATTCCCTGGAGCACAGAGTACTTCACTCCACCTGAACTCCCTCAGGGGGTGTTGAAGCTCAACAGCTGCAGGAGCACAGGGTTCAGTCTCTGCAGCGGCAGATGGCAAATGCCCTTGTTGTTGTTCCCTGCTGCTGCTGCTAATTCACTTCAGTCGTGTCCGACTGTTTGCCACACCGTGGACTGCAGCCTACCAGGCTCCTCCATCCATGGGATTTTTCCAGGCAAGAGTACTGGAGTGGGGTGCCATCGCCTTCTCCTTGTTGTTCAGTTACCAGCAGATGCTCTTGGCAAGTGCCAATTTGTAGTTGACACTTCCAGTACCCCAAAGAGGGCTGAGATTCCTGTTTTGTGGAGTAGCAAGAATGCAGGAGGGGAGAAAAGGGTTCCCTAACCCCATGAACAGTATGAAAAGGCAAAATGATAGGATACTGAAAGAGGAATTCCCCAGGTCAGTAGGTGCCCAATATGCTGNCAACATTGCTCCTAGAGCTGTCTCTTATACACATCTGCTGGGGTGAGAGAGAGAAGGTGGGGGAGGGGGGAGAGAGGGGGGGAGAGAGAGGAGACAGAGGGGAGAGAGAGAGAGGAGGGGAGTGTGGATGTGCTCAGTCCCTTCAGCTGGATTCTCCAGGCAAACTGGAGTGGGTTTCTACACCCTCCTCCAGGGGATATTCTTGACTCAGGGATTGAACCCATGTTTCCTGAAAAAGCTGGCTTAAAACTCAACGTTCAAAAAATGAATATTATGGCATCCAGTCCCACCATTTCATTGCAAATAGATGGGGAAATAATGGAAACAGTGACAGACTCTACTTTTGGGGGTGCTCCAAAATCACTGCAGATGGTGACTGCAGACATGAAATTAAAAGATGCTTGCTCCTTGGAAGAAAAGTTATGACCAAACTAGATAGCATATTAAAAAGCAGAGACATTACTTTGCCAACAAACGTCCATATAGTCAAAGCTGTGGTTTTTCCAGTAGTCATGTATGGATGTGAGAACTGAACCATAAAGAAAGCTGAGCACCAAAGAACTGATGCTTTTGAACTGTGGTGTTGGAGAAGACTCTTGAGAGTCCCTTGGACTGCAAGGAGATCACACCAGTCAATTTTAAAGAAAATCAAACCTGAAAATTCAAGGGAAAGTCTGATGCTGAAGCTGAAACACCAATACGTTGGTCAACTGATACAAAGAGCAAACTCAAGGAAAGGATCTGGATGCTGGGAAAGATTGAAGGCAGGAGGAGAAGGGGACAACAGATGACGACATGGTTGGATGGCATCATTGACTCAATAGACATGAGTTCGAGCAAACTCTGGGAGATGGTGAAAGACAGCAAAGCTGGCATGCTGCAGTCCGTGGGGGTCTCAAACACGACTGAGTGACTGAACAACAAGATGTTTTACAATATTGTGTTAGTTTCTGTTGTAGAAGGAAGTGAATCATCTATGTGTATGCATATATGCCCTTCTTCATCAGACTCCTTCCCACGCCGTATCCCAACCCTCTAGGTCATCAGAGAGCAGTGAGCTGAGCTCCCTGTGCTGTATGACGGCTTCCCGCTGGCTGTTTTGTGCAAGGTAGTACACATTTGCCAATCCCAATCCCCCAGTTCATCCCACCCTACTCAGCACAGACACGTGTTCACACACCTGTCCCTCAGTCTGCGCCTCTATTCCTCCCCTGCTTATGACCAACCTAGATAGCATATTCAAAAGCAGAGACATTACTTCGCCGACTAAGGTCCGTCTAGTCAAGGCTATGGTTTTTCCTGTGGTCATGTATGGATGTGAGAGTTGGACTGTGAAGAAGGCTGAGTGCTGAAGAATTGATGCTTTTGAACTGTGGTGTTGGAGAAGACTCTTGAGAGTCCCTTGGACTGCAAGGCGATCCAACCAGTCCATTCTGAAGGAGATCGACCCTGGGATTTCTTTGGAAGGAATGATGCTAAAGCTGAAACTCCAGTACTTTGGCCACCTCATGCGAAGAGTTGACTCATTGGAAAAGACTTTGACGCTGGGAAGGATTGGGGGCAGGAGGAGAAGGGGATGACAGAGGATGAGATGGCTGGATGGCATCATGGACTCGATGGACACGAGTCTGAGTGAATTCCGGGAGTTGGTGATGGAGAGGGAGGCCTGGTGTGCTGCGATTCATGGGGTCGCAAAGAGTCGGACATGACTGAGCGACTGAACTAAACTGAACTGAACCATGTTTCTGGACTACTCATATATGTATTAACATGATATTTGCTGGTTTTTTAAAAGCCATTTAAAACTTACAGAAAATTTTTGCCTGCATTTGATCTTATAACAACCCTGCAAGGTGGTCAGGATGGACACAATCTCTCTCTGCAAAACAGACAAATGCATGGAGTAACTGAGATGGTGAGCCACAGCATCAAACTCTTACCAATATGCTCTTCACCACGTAATGTTCACAATGTAGACATCTAATTAGTATAAACTGCAAAGAAAATGCACTAAAAGGAGATGGCTTTCTTGTAAAGGAGATTTTTTTTTCTTTATTTTGATAGATTTATTGTTTTGCCATCTCCACATTCTGCAGCTTGGCCTGGTGAAAGGATTAATGAGAGAATGTTTATTAAATATTTTTCAAAGAGTCATTGGAAGGTCTACATGAGTTCAAAGCTTCTATTTGTTTTCATCATCGCATTGTGGTTTGGGGCCATCTAAGCTTGACTTGGATGTTTTCACTTCAAAAGACTGGGTGTGTATGATTTTTCTGATGCAAATTAAAAAAAAAAACATTAAAAGTTGTCTAATGTCTAGAACCTGGTTTAAATTATTTAGAGAGAAAGGGAAACCCAAAATGTTCATCTCACATTCAGATTTTGAAGTTAACCTCCATCTAATTTCATACAAATAATCCACCACGTACATCAAAATATGCTTACCATATTTTAGTGAAGTGTACTTATTGGATAAAAATGCAAGAATAATGGAATATTGTAAAAATCTGAGGTAACTATAGTTATAGAAATATTGGCTGAGACTGTTGTGTGACTGTCATAAAAAATTGTTTCACTTTCATTTATTCACTTGGAAATAAGAACTTAGAACTTCTAAAGTGCATTGCGTCTGGATCAGAGGGAGAGTTCAACATTAAATTCAGTCACTTCTCTAAGAGTCCTGACCTATAGTGTGGTACTCAGAAATCAAGATCTAGGTGCTAGGCGTCATCATTGCTCTTGGAATGACATTTCTTCTAGGCTCTGTCATTGGATTGAAAGCAAAATATATACATATATCTACACACAGTCACTCATATACATCCACACCTATATATCTGCATATACTTATTGAAATAGAAAATGGTGAGTTAACACCGATACCTCTATTGGAATGAATATCTCAGTGTTCATTCTAGGTTTTACTCTTTGTGTGCAACTGCCTTTTCAAAGAGTGAGAAAACTGGTCCCATTCTCCTTGATATACTCATTTGATCTGAAAGTGAAAGTGTTAGTCATTCAGTCCTGTCCAACTCTATACAACCCCAGGGATAGCCTGCCAGGCTCCTCTGTCCATGGAATTCTCCAGGCAAGAATACTGGAGTGGTTTGCCATTCCTTTCTCCTGGGGATCTTTCCAACCCAGGGATTGAACCCAGGTCTCCCACATTGCAGGCAGATTCTTTACCATCTGAGCCACCAGGGGAGCCCCATTTGATCTATGTCCCTATATCCAACTCATTTATCTCCACCATGTCCATGTGTCTCCTTTCCGTATGCAGACATGCCTACCTGGTTTATTCCCCCAATTCCTTCCCTGCTATCTGGGTGCCAGTCTTAGGCTACTCAAGCTTCACCACCCTCTGTCATCATCAACATCTTTAAACAAGTCAAAAATTATAATTTGGGATGTTGAGCATGGCGAGTGAAGTGAAGTCGTGTCCAACTCTTTGCGACCCCATGGACTGTAGCCCGCCAGGCTCCTCTATCCATAGGATTTTCCAGGCAAGAATACTGGAGTGGGTTGCCATGCCCTCCTCCAGGGAATCTTCCCAACCCAGGGATTGAACCCAGGTCTCCCACATTGCAGGCAGATTCTTTACTGTCTGAGCCACCAGGGAAGCCCATTCAGGCAAGAAGTAATAAAAACAGAAAGGTGAGAGGGGAACAAATTTAGGAAACATATCTCTGACAAAATATTCCTAAGAGTATCAAAGGTGATGTAGGGATGGATGAAAATACTAAGATTCGTAATTTGAGAGATGAAGTGAATTTCTTATAACTGTGAATATAAGATACAGTTAAAATCATCATTCATTTGCTAGGATTTTGATTTAGAGATGGAAAGAAGAAAATGACCAGTTTAGACTTAGATATGCTGGGTGTTCAATATTGGCAAGAAAATGTTTTCTGTCGCAGAGAACCAGATAGAACCCTGGATGTGTTGAGAGGAGGAATAAACGAATGAGAGAAATGTATTGTTGTGTCAAAAGGAAAGAGAGTGTTTTAGTTTTGCCCATTTGCGTTTTTGTCATTGTTAATTTTGGTTTATTTGTGGTTTTCATGACTAAATTTCTTCCTTCATATAAAGATGGCTATAGAATATCCTCTCTACATCCAAGAGAACGCTTTTCTCTCACTCTGCCTAAGTCTTTTCCATCTTCATTTACTGTCTCTCCCAGGGGTGGCTAAGGAGCCAGGTTTGAAGGTGGGACAGATGGAAGGAAAAAGGACAAGACGATCAGAGACATTCTAGTTACATTTTTCCTTTTCCAGTCCTGTATGTTTCCACTTCTATCCATTTCCTTGTTGTTGCTGTAACAAATTATCAATCTCACAAGCTGTGAGTCTTAAAAACACATTAACCCTTTATGTTTCAGTTCTGGAGGTCAGACGTCTTCCATGGGTCTTCTGAGCTACAATCAGGTAGCTACAATCAGGTAGCTCAGGTGTTGGCAGAGTTTCGTTCCTTCTGGGGTCTCTAAGGGAGGGTCTGTTCCCTTGCTTTTCCTGGTTTCTGCAGATCGCTCACATTCCCTGGCTTGTGGTCCCCTCCTCCATTTTCAACGTGTGTCACTCCAGCTTCTGCTGTCTTCCTCACATCTCATCTCTATGACGACCCTCATGCCCTCCTCTTACAAGGGTCCTAATTATTACATGAGGTCCAATTGGATGATCCAGGATAACCTCTCCTTTCAATATATTTAAGTGGATCTTATCTCTCTTTTACCTGTAAGGTCCCATTTTCACTGGTTTTGATGATAGAAAGTGGGAGTCTTTGGGAAGTGCCAGTATTCTGTCTGTTAACTGCACTTGGCACTGTGAAAAAGTACTCTGAATAAATACTTAGCACTGAGCCACTCAGTACTTCAAGTGTAATTTCTCTTTGAATCCTCAAAATAAGTCTATGTGATAGACAACATTATTACATGTTATCTTACAGATAAAGACACACAGACTTCAGGTGTCTTGCTGAAATTTGTACAGCTAGTAAATACTAGTGGAGAAAGCAATGGCACCCCACTCCAGTACTCTTGCCTGGAAAATCCCATGGACGGAGGAGCCTGGTAGGCTGCAGTCCATGGGGTCGCTAAGAGTCGGACATGACTGAGCGACTTCACTTTCACTTTTCACTTTCATGCATTGGAGAAGGAAATGGCAACCCACTCCACTGTTCTTGCCTGGAGAATCCCATGGACCGGGGAGCCTGGTAGCCTACCGTCTATGGGGTTGCACAGAGTCGGACACGACTGAAGTGACGTAGCAGCAGTAAATACTAGAACTCAGAAACTCACCCAGACGCGTGACTTAAAAAGCTATATTTATAAAGAATCGCTACAGATACTGGCATCACTGACTCAATGGGTGTTAGGTTGGGCAAACTAAGGAAGATAGTGGTGGAAATAAAAGCCTGGCATATAGCAACTTAAGAGGTTGCAAAGAGTCAGATATGACTTAGCAACTGAACAACAGCATAGATACTAGAAAGAGGAAGTGTTATATTTAATTGCACACTACAGATAATGATTAAAATATTTAAAGAAATCATATGAGAACAATTTGCATTGTTGTATATGAGAGAAACCAACACAACATTGCAAAAATTTAAAAACAACAAACAAATTAATTTAAAAAAAAGGAGAGAGATGGTAGCAGAAGAGTGACTGGGAGCTTTCTGGGTGCAACTTGTAGGATTTTGCTCCTCTGAGCAAAATCTGATTACCCAAGGAAGTAAGCCTCTGATGTGTATAGTGTGTGTGGCTATTATAACTCAGGCAATGAAATACCTGCAGAAAACAAGGAGTCACACATATGGTAAAAGGAAAGCGCATAAGATGGTAGACCTTAGAACAAAGAAGGGAAAGAGGAAGTGTAGCTTAAAGATTGCAAAAAAGGAGAAATTGGAGACGATGCTCTTCTTGGTACTGCAAGTAGTCAGTCAGTCAGTTCAGTTGCTCAGTCACGTCGCAGCCCCAAAGACTGCAGCACGCCAGGCTTCCCTGTCCATCACCAGCTCCTGGAACTTGCTCAAACTCATCTACATCAAGTTGGTGATGCCATCCAACCATCTCATCCTCTGCCATCCGCTTCTCCTCCTGCCTTCAATCTTTCCCAGCCTCAGGGTCTTTTCTAATGAGTCAGGTATTTGCATCAGGTGGCCAAAAAATTGGAGTTTCAGCTTCAGCATCAGTCGTTTCAATGAATATTCAGGACTGATTTCTTTTAGGATGGTCTAGTGTGATCTCCTTGTATTCCAAGGACTCCCAAGAGTCTTCTGCAACACCACAGATCAAAATAATCAATTCTTCAGTGCTCAGCTTTCTTTATAGTCCAACTCTCACATCCATACATGACTAATGGAAAAACTATAGCTTTGACAAGATGAGCCTTTGTTGGTAAAGTAGTGTCTCTGATTTTTAATATGCTGTCTAGGTTGGTCATAGCTTTTCTTCAAAGGAACAAGCATCTTTTAATTTCATGGCTGCAGTCACCATCTGTAGTGATTTTGGAGCCCAAGAAAATAGTCTCTCATTGTTTCTATTGTTTCTCCATCTATTTGCCATGGAGTGATGGGACTGGATGCCATGATCTTTGTTTTTTGAATGTTGAGTTTTAAGCCAGCTTTTTCACTCTCCTCTTTCACTTCCATCAAGAAGCTCTTAGTTTCTCTTCACTTTCTGCCATAAGGGTGGTGTCATCTGTATATCTGAGGTTATTGATAATTCTCCCAGCAATCTTGATTCCAGCTTGATCCTAGCTGCAAGCCATTCCTGACCCTAACATTCGTGTAACTGGATGTAATGATTTAGGAACAGAATGACTGACAGTTGTGGATGGATTCTCCAGGAAGCAATATTGTCAAAGATAACTTTTAAAGTTCCACTTACTTCTTTCCATGTATGAGACATGAACAAATTAAAAAATATTCTTTTTTGTTGTTCTGAGAATCTACATTCTCTTGCTTAGTTATGACAATAGTTTGAATTTCTAAAGTTAAACTCATCATTTTTTTTCTCTCATCAGAACACACCAACATGTTAATGAGATAGATGTAAAAAGAAACCAAAACATAACTGGAAACAAAAGATGGTTTTCAGTTTGCTTCTCCCTTTGATGACCCAAACTCCTGATTTCTCAGAGGAGACAGACCATCATTTCCTGCACACAGATAACTTCAAGGAGAAATAGATGTCTGTACTCATTACAAACTCTCCTGTAAGCAGAACCAACTCTTGGGCCAGCCAAGTGCCATTTATTGAATCCCTACTATATAGCATGCAGGTTACTGTGCCTGTGTGTGTGATTAGCTACTCTTTGTGACCCTGTGGACTGTGGCCCACTAGGCTCCTTTGTCCATGGGGATTCTGCAGGTAAGAATACTAGACTGGGTTGCCACGCCCTCTCCAAGGGATCTTTCCAACCCAGGGATGGAACACAGGTCTCCTGCAGTGCAGGTGGATTACTGTAGTGTATGCAAATTTCCTTTCTTCCAATGATATGAGTTCTTTGGTGATTTCAACCTGGTAAAACACCATGGCTTTCCAGGTGGTGTTAGTGGTAAAGAACTTGCCTGTCAGTGCAACAGACATAAGAGACACAGGTCCGATCCCTGGGTTTGAAAGATCCGTTGGCATAGGAAGTGGCAACCCATTCCAGTATTCTTGCCTGAAGAATCCCATGGACAGAGGAGCCTGCTGGGCTATAGTCCATGGGGTTGCAAAGAATCAAACATGACTGAGCACAAATCACCATCCTCTGATGTGCTCGTTGGATTTCCTGAAACTTAAATTGGGTATTTTCTGAGAATGGTCACTGACTAGGCAAATGCTGAATGACTGAGATCATCAAGACTAATGTTACCCAGGGCGTTAGCCAATATTTATGCTTGGCTCAAACTTCAATTCATACATTTTGGATACTGTAGAATAACATAAAACAGCATAAGCATTAGGGACTTCTCTGGGGACTTAGACTCCATGCTCCTAATGCAGAGGGCCGGGGTTCGATCACTGATCAGGGATCTATTAATAGATCTCATATGCCACAGATAAGAGTTCAAATGCTGCAACAACAACAACAAAAAGGCACATGTCTCAGTGAAGATCAAAGAACCTGTGTGCCACAACTCAGAGCTGGGGCAGCCAAATTTAAAAAAAAAAAAGAAATGTTTTTAAGGGACAAGAATTAGCCTCTGATATGCCTTACCTATATCTGGCTGATTAACTCTTTTCTGTTCATTATTTCATCTCTCAGCTTTGGGACTATGAGCAGATAATATTGCTTCTCTGAGCTTCAGAGCAAAGAATTGGTGCTTTTGAACTGTGGTGTTGGAAAAGACTCTTGAAAGTCCCTTCGACTGCAAGGAGATCAAACCAGTCAGTCCTAAAGGAAATCAGTCCTGAATATTCATTGGAAGTACTGATGCTGAAACTGCACCTCGAATACTTTGGCCACCTTATGCAAAGAACTGACTCATTTGAAAAAGACCCTGATGCTGGGAAAGATTGGAGGTAGGAAGAGAAGGGAATTCAGAGGAAGAGATGGTTGGATGCCATCACCGACTTGATGGACATGAGTTTGAGCAAGCTCCAAGATTTGGTAATGGACAGGAAAGCCTGGCATGCTGTAGTCCATGGGATTGCAAAGAGTCAGACACAACTGAGTAACTGAACTGACTGACTAAGCTCCAGATTCTTCCTAACACTGGTTTCATGAAGATGTTAGCTGGACAAAATTATATTAACTCCTATTCACTCTCTTGTCTCCTCTACAAGAAAACTCTGGACAAAGACTTTTGGGAAGAACAGTTTGGAAAAGTATAGTAGGTCTGAGCCCACAATTTACCTCTTACTACTGAGCTGTGGAGAAGGAAATGGCAACCCACTCTAGTACTCTTGCCTGGAAAATCCCATGGATGGAGGAGCCTGGTAGGCTACAGTCTATGGGGTCGTAGAGAGTCGGACACGACTGAGCAACTTCATTCACTTCACTCACTGAGCTGTGTATTCTTGAGAAAATATGTAATCTCTCTTAGCTTTATTGTTGTATGTATATGTGTGTGTGAAAGTGATAGAATAATACCTAATATGTAAATTTCATGAGAAGGGAATGGCTACATTTATATCTAAATCTATATCTGAACCTGTGTCTGTATTTTAGGGCTTCCCTGATACCTCAGTTGGTAAAGAATCTGCCTGCAATGCAGGAGACCCCTATTTGATTCCTGGGTCAGGAAGATCCACTGGAGAAGGGATAGGTTACCAACTCCAGTATTCTGGCCTGGAGAATTCAATGGACTGTATAGTCCATGGTGTTGCAAAGAGTAGGACATGATTGAGCAACCTCCACTTTCAAGCTAGAGGCAAATAGTAGCTGGTCAACACATTAGCTTTTGTTTCATTTTTATCTGGTCTTCCTGAAGAACACAGTGCCACAGAAAGCTGACTTGCTTTTCAATATAAATATATATATTTATATATATAAACTTCGTCAAGTACAACATTGCTCCTATTGTATGGAGATCAGAAAAAATCTGAAGATGTAACTTCAATGACACCTATTCATTTATACTGAACCATTTTGGATGGTTCTCACAAGCTATGATAAACCTAGACAGCATATTAGAAGCAGAGACAACACTTTGCTGGAAAAGGTGCATATAGTCAAAGCTATGGCTTTTCTAGCAGTCATGTGCAGATGTGAGAGTTGAACCATAAATAAGGCTGAGCCCTGAAGAATTGATGTTTTCAAACTCTGGTGCTTGAGAAGACTCTTGAGAGTCCCTTGGACTGCAAAGAAATCAAACCAGTCAATCTTAAAGGAAATCAATCCTAAATATTCATGGGAAGGACTGATGCTGTAGCTGAAGGTCCAATACTTTGACCAGAAGATGCATAGAGTTGGCTCACTGGAAAACACCCTGATGCTGGGAAATATTGATGGCAGGAGGAGAACAGGGCAACAGAGGTTAAGATGGTTGAATGGTATCATTGACTCAGTGGACATGAGTTTTAGCAAACTCCAGGAGATAGTGGACAGCAAAGCCTGGCCTGCTGCAGTCCGTGGGGTCACAAAGAGTTGGACATAACTGAGTGACTGAACAACACAATGCTCTACAATCTGGCTTCTTAACTAATCTTTTTATTCTTTTACCCCTCAACTTACAGCCTCTGCTGTGACCAGTTCTGTTTCCTCCTGGAATCCGATATCTGTAGAGGATGCTGGCTGACCTTGGCATGGTCACTGCCCTGGCTAGAAGTGGGCTCTTCTTTCCCTGAGTGGGAGACGTGTCTAAACTGCTCTTTGCTGACTACATAAGACCTAATCGATTTTCCTTCTTCAGGACCACTTCAGATTTTGAGTCTACGTCACATAAGTTAACACCTAATGATATTGCAAAAGTGGAGTGAAAGGAGAGGTCCGGACAGAAATTCCATTTGTTTCAGAGATACAGCAAGTTAGAGAAAGAGGAGAAAAACTGATTTCTATTAAGGGTGGCCTACCCCACCAGAAACAGGCCAGTCAACCATGCAATTTTTATTCATGTTTCCTTTCCATTTCCTGAGGGCAAATGTATATATATATATATATATATATATATATATATATATATGTATGTATGTATATTCTACCCCTTGATGATGCCAGGTAGTAAGGAGCCATAAATCACTAGTGACATGCTGGAACCAAGCTTTTTAGGGGGGAAGAAGAATGACTGGAAGATTATTTTCAGCAATATTCACAAAATAAGGTCACTGCTGAGAAAAACCTAGAAAAAAAGAGGGACACATTTGTCAGATCATATTTCAAGGGATGCTGTTCAAGAATGAAAAGGGAAAATACCAAAGTATTTTTAGTATCTGACATCATCTGATTTGATAAAAGAACAACTGACACAGTTTTCGTTTTCTAAATATTTCTCCTGTGTATATTATGAAGAAAGCTAGAAACTTATGAGGCTTTTCAAAAGTAAACATAAGGTAATCTAAGCATCCTGGTTAATTGCTTTTTTCCTATTTGGGAAGAAGTCTAATACATTGAAAAATCACAGATTCTGAAATGTTCAGTTCAGTCGCTCAGTCATGTCTGACTCTGCAACACCATGGACTTCAACACTCCAGGCTTCTCTGTCCATCACCAACTCCTGGAGCTTGCTCAAACTCATGTCCATCCAGTCGGTGATGCCATCCAACCATCCCATCCTCTGTTGCCTCCTTCTCCTCCTGCCTTCAATCTTTCCCAGCATCAGGTCTTTTCCAAAGAGTCAGTTCGCATCAGGTGGCCATGTTAGCTTTTGCATTTAATGCTGTCTGACCTAGACTAAAAATTCAATTTCACTAAATCTCAAGTTTCTCACTATTAAATGGGGATAATAATATTCAACTATTATTATTGAGGACTGGTCTGGAGAAAACAGAAAATTGAGTCTATGGTCTGGTGCTTTAGTAAAAATCAAATACATGTCAGTTCTTTCTCCTATTGCATGTGTGCTAGGTCATGTCCAACTATTTCAACCCTGTGGACTGTAACCCGCCAGGCTCCTCTGTCCACGGGATTCTCCAGGCAAGAGTACTGGAGAGGGTGCCATTTCCTTCTCCAGGGGATCTTCCCCACCCAGGGGCTGAAACCGTGTTTCCTGCATTTCCTACACATGCAGGTGGGTTATTTACCACTAGTGCCACCTGGGAAGCCTCCTCTCCTTGTTGGGATTCTATGTATTTATTTTGGTGATGCAGTGCTCATAGAAAATTCAGAAATCCAATATTTTGGAAGAACTCATTATTAGAATCCATTATTCAGGATTGGCATCAGAACAAGAAATATTATTTTGATTATTATTGACCATTGATGTAGTTTTTAAAAGCAAATTATTTCAATAATGCATAGGTCATTCACAGAATAAGAGAGACATCACACAATAGAAGCAAAAAAAAAATTCTGTAAAGGACACCAAAATACAGACTTTTCCATCCTTTCTATGAAAGTATGCCCCAGGAAATGACCATACGACATCCTGACATCCATCAAATTTAAAAATATAGACACATACACACACAGTACACAAAGGTACAAAACTAATCACTATGCAATATCTGAGTAAGATTTCAAATAATAGTTATGAGTGGACCTTGAGTCATCAGTGATTCCAGTAGAAATGGTTTAAGTAACAAAGCATGTCAACAATTATTGAGCTGCAATCTGTATGCAGAATATATCGTGCAACACTAAAGACAGGCAGTTTTTAATTAACTTCTTACGAAGAAAATTACAGATTCCCGTGCAGGTGTAAGGAATAATGCAGAGAGCTTCCTCGGCGGCTCAGTGGTAAAGAATCTGCCTGACAGTGCAGGAGACATAGGTTCGATCCTTGGTCAGGGAAGATCCCACATGCCACAGAGCAACTAAACCCACACACCACAACTGTTGACCCAGCACTCTGAAGTCTGGGAGCTGCAACTACTAGGCCCACATGCCACAACTACTGAAGCCTGTGCACCTAGATTCTGCTCTGCAAAAAGAGAAGCTGTTCAATCCATTCGTGCAACACAGTTAGAAACTAGCCCCTGCTCGCCACAGCTAGAGAGAAGCCCATGCAGCGGCAGGGACCCAGCACAACCGTACAGACACATACAAATAAAAATACGCAAATGAGTAAATCTTTTAAAAAAGAAACAGTGCAGATGTATTCCACTTAATCTTACTGCTTCCCCTATTGGTAACCTTCTGCGAAACTATAATAAAGTATCAAAACTGAGATACGGACATTGATAGTCAAAATACAGAATGTTTTCATCACCATAACAATCTCTTAAGATGCTTTGTTATAACCAGACTCACTTCTATCCACCTCTACTCCATGCTTGACTCTCTGCTGCTAAGTCACTTCAGTCGTGTCCGACTCTGTGCGACCCCACAGATGGCAGCCCACTGGGCTCCGCCATCCCTGGGATTCTCCAGGCAAGAACACTGGAGTGGGTCGCCGTTTCCTTCTCCAATGCATGAAAGTGAAAAGTGAAAATGAAGTTGCTCAGTCGTGTCGGACTCAGCGACCCCATGGACTGCAGCCCACCAGGCTCCTCCATCCATGGGAGTCTCCAGGCAAGAGTACTGGAGTGGGATGCCATTGCCTTCTCCGCTTGACTGTCTTGCTGCTGCTAAGTCACTTCAGTCGTGTTCGACTCTGTGCGACCCCATAGACGGCAGCCCACCAGGCTCCCCCGTCCCTGGGATTCTCCAGGCAAGAACACTGGAATGGGTTGCCATTTCTTTCTCCAATGTAAGAAAGTGAAAAGTGAAAGTGAAGTCGCTCAGTCGTGTCCGACCCTCAGCGACCCCATGGACTGCAGCCTACCAGGCTCCTCCATCCATGGAATTTTCTAGGCAAGAGTACTGGAGTGGGGTGTCTTTGTGTTCTCTGGCCTCTCTTACCCCCTAATCTACTCCATATCTACAACTTGCCATTTTGAGAATGTTGCAAAAATTGAATTATTCAGCATGCAAACTTTTGGGATTGGCTTTTATCACTCTGCATAACTCTTCCTTTTTACTGCTGAATAGAATTGCAAGCTATGAATGTATCAAACTTTGTTTAACCATTCACCCACCAAGATACATACACTGTTTCCAACTTGGGATGTAATGAATTGAGCTGATATAAATAGTCTTGTATAGCTAGCTATTCACAGACTTCCCTGGTGGCTCAATGGTAAAGAACCCACTTGCCAATGCAGGAGATGCGAGTTCAGTCCCTGGATCAGGAAGATCCTCTGATGAAGGAAATGGAAACCACTCCAGTATTCTTCCCTGGAGAATCCCATGGACAGAGGAGCCTGATGGACTATGGTCCAAAACAGTCAGACATGACTTAGTGACTAAACCACAAACTGTTTTTCTTGTGAACATAAGCCTTAATTTCTTTGGATGAATGACTAGTAATTCAGTTATACACACACACACACACACACACACACACATATATATACACACACACATATATATGTTTCCCTGTTTTTTTCCATTTCTCTGGGTAGGTTTTTTGAATAATTTTTAGAACTCTGTTTTGATTTATCTATTGTACTTTTGATTGTACCTCTTTGAAGAGCTCTTTATAGTGATTTCTCCATATTAAATATGTAAATCTCATCATAATCTTCTAGTATCATTACTTTAGCAGTTCATATGAAGTATAAAAACATTACCTCACTTTATGTTTCTTTACCCTCTGCTGTTGGTATTTTAATTGTCTTAAATATGTCCTCCACATACATTTAGAACCATGTCAGACAATGTTATGATTTTCACTTCAATCATCAAATATAATTTAGAAATCTCAAAAGAAAGAAAATCCAACGTATTTTCCCATATTTTTTTTGGTTCACTGTTTTCTCTCATCTTCTCAGTGTTCCAAGGTTCCTTTTTAAAAATCATTTCTTTTCTGTTTATAGGACATCCTGTAGTTGCTTTAGGGTATGTCTTCTGTCAACATATTCTCTTAGTTACCCTTCATTTGATATTGTTTTGATTTTCCCTTCATTCATGAAGGATATTTTTGCTGGGTATAGCATTTGGGTTGACAGTGCTTTGCTTCTGGCACCTTAGAAACGGTACGTCACTTCCTCTGCCCTGCACGGTTTCTGATGAGAAATTCATTGTAATTCTAATAATTTTTTTTCCCAACAGATAAGATGTTGTTTTTCTCTGGCTGCTTTCAAGGTTTTTTCTTTGTCTTTAGTTTTCAGGAGCTTAATTATGATGTGTCTTGGTATGGATCCCACTTTGGATTTCTTCAGCTTCTTAAATCTGCATGTTTATTTGTCTTGGCATATTGGAGAGAAGTTTACATTCATTCACTCAAGTACTTTTCAGTCCCAAATTCTTCTCCTTCTGGAACTCTGAGGATACAAATGTTCAATTTTTTTTTTTTTTTTTGGCTTGCTAATCTTCCCCTTTCCTGGCCCTATGGTTAAACAGAGAGTCGATTTTTGTTGGGGCATTTTTGTCTGAGGCTGCAGTTTTTTCAGAGTTGTTGGCACTTTCAGTTCCATGTCTGGTATATATGCAGCAAAAAGAAAAATTCAGGGACTTTGACCACCAAGATTCTTCTCTGGTCACTAAACAGTCTGCTTCACTCTCTCCACCTTTTAGAGTCTTCCTGCATTTGTTTTACATATAACGTCTGGATTTAAGCTGTACTTAAGTTTCACTACTCCATCTTCCCAGATGAATTCAAGACATATATTTAAACAAGGGAAATTTTGTTCCTTTCTTTGGAAGGTAGCATTTATTTAGAGAGACATAATGTATAAATTTTGAGTATCATTAAAGCCTGCTGGAATCTTGCAGTATGTACTCAGTATGTCTTATAATTCTTTGCCAGAGTTCCCTCTGAGTTATTGCATGTAGCAAAAAAAATTTGTCTATTTGCATTATTATGTAGGATCTTATTGTGTGAATCCATTGCAATTCATCTGTCCATTCTACTGTCAATGAATATTTGGGTTATATCTCTTTTTGATTATAGAAAAATATTGCTATAAAATTTTTTCATATTTTTCCTTGTGAATATTTGTATCCTTCTCTATTAGGCCTTCTATTAGAAATGGAATTGCTTGTCTATAGAGTATTAATATGCTACACTTTACATAGATACTGCCAAATAGTTTGCCGAATCGATTGCATCAGTGTATAGTCTTACCTGGCCCACCTGATGGCTCAGTGGTAAAGAATCTGCCTTGCAATGCAGGAGGCGCAGGAGACACTGGTTCTGTCCCTGGGTCAGGAAGATCTCCTGGAGGAGGGAATGGCAACCCACTCTAGTATTCTTTCCTGGAGAATCCCATGGACAGAGGAGCCTGGTGGGCTACAGTCCATAGGATTGCAAGAAGTCAGACATTACTGAGCTGATTTAGTAGGCATGCATAGTCTTACCAGAACCTTTCAGGGGTTCGTTTTCCCTGTTTTTGATTTCAACTATATCAACCATCCTACTGATTTTCTTGTAATTTATTTGGCACTCTTCTGATCATTAAATAAACTGATCATCTTTTCATATGCCACTAGTAAGCAAAACACAAGAACTATATTAAGAGTAAGGGGACCTCTTATTAAGCGGAAAAATTAAAAGAACACATAACGTCAAATGGTACTGAGAGCAGTTAAACCACTTGCTGGCGATTTTAGATTTATTGAGCAATGGGTTATTACCATTGCTGTCTGCTCAGTCGCTTCAGTCCTGTCTGATTCTTTGTGACTTATGGACTGTAGCCAGCCAGGTTCCTTGTCCATAGGATTCTCCAGGCAAGAATACCAAAGTGGGTTGTGGTGCCCTCTTCCAAGGTAAAGGTGCCCTTCCCAACCCAGGAATTGAACCCATATCTCCAGCATCTCCTGCATTGAGGGCAGGCTTTTTACCCACTGAGCTACATGGGAAGAGGGTTATTATGAGTTTCCTTTTAAGACTTAATTTAAGGAGTTAAGGGCAGAGGATGAGGACTTCTGGGAGAATTTCTGATGTCAGATATTCAGGAGAGAGACTGAAACCAAAGCTAGAAAGTTAGATCCAGGTACATATTGAAGTTGGCTCTCTCAGCCCCTAGTCACGCTGGAGAGCTGAAATGGAGAACTTTCCTCTACAAGACACAAATAGGTTAAGACCTAGGCAAGAAATCAAAATGAAAAATACACTACTGTGTCTTCATTTAGTCAACAAATATTGTTTGTGCTTCTTCTAGAATCAGGTTTGGACCACCATGGGAAGTAAGACAGATGAATGTCTGTCCTCATGAGCATTACTGGCTTATATAGGTAGCATCATCGTGTTGTAAGAAGCACTTTTTTTTTTTTCCCTTTGTGCAGGTTACATTTTGTTTATTTTGCTTTGGCTTCCTCTTTGCCTTTTTTTTCCCTCAGTCATACCTCAATCTCCTAGCCAGATTTTGCTGACTCCACAGAAAAGTAAACAAAAGTAATGTGCATTTTTGGCTAGAGCACTTTTCCTTTGATGCCATCAAGGTGACTCAAAGCTTGTTGATTGATCAGCACACATGGCCAGCGAGTGGAAAACATCTCCAGGTATCAGTGAAGGTATTGACCTACTTTTCCCAAGTGGGGGTCCTCTTCTCTTACTAAAACCTATAGATTATCTAGGCTTGTCTGTGTTCAGGGAAATGACAGTTTTCTTCAGGGTAAGTATTAGACAATACAATTAGGGGAATCATTGTCAGGAACATAAAGCTAGAACAATACCCGGAGGTTTGTCAAAATATTAAGTAAAGGACATCGTTTTCTGGTTTGTCTTTTTTTTTTTTTTTTCCTACTGGCATGTGTGGGGTTTTTTTTTTATGCTTTTATTTTTTTATTTTTTTTACTTTACAATACTGTATTGGTTTTGCCATACATTGACATGAATCCACCATAGGTGTACATGAGTTCCCAACCCTGAACCCCCTCCCACCACCCTCCCCATATCATTTCTCTGGGTCATCCCAGTGCACCAGCCCCAAGCATCTTGTATCCTATATTGAACCTAGACTAGTGATTCGTTTCTTACATGATAGCATACATGTTTCAGTGCTGTTCTCCCAAATCATCCCACCCTCTCCCTCTCCCACAGAGTCCAAAAGTCTGTTCTTTATATCTGTGTCTCTTTAGCTGTCTCGCATACAGGGTTATCATTACCATCTTTCTAAGTTCCATATATATGTGTTAATATACTGTATTGGTGTTTTTCTTTCTGGCTTACTTCACTCAGCTCCAGTTGCATCCACCTCATTAGAACTGATTCAAATGAATTCTTTTTAATGGCTGAATAATACTCCATTGTGTATATGTCCCACAACTTTCTTATCCATTCATCTGCTGATGGACATCTAGGTTGCTTCCATGTCCTGGCTATTATAAACAGTGCTGCAATGAACATTGGGGTACACGTGTCTCTTTCAATTCTGGTTTCCTTGGTGTGTATGCCCAGCAGTGGGATTGTGTCTTTGATGCTAAAATAAAATCAAAGGGTTAAGGAAGAAATTCTAAGCTTTGGTGGACAAACAGATTTTGTTATATTTTAAATACATGCAGTAATTAAGTGTGGATGCCTGTGTGTGTATGTCTATGAATTTATGATAGCATGTGTGCATTTTAAAAAATTTTGTTTGTTTTTGGCTGTGCTGGTTCTTTATAGCTGTGCGGGCTTTTCTTTAGTTGTGGCCAGTGGGGGCTACTCTTTAGTTGCAGTGCCCAGGCTCCTCACTGCTGTGGCTTCTCGTGTTGTGGAGCACAGGCTGCATGGTGTGCAGGTGTCAGTAGCTGGGGCTCCTGGGGTTAGTTGCTCCTCTGCATGTGGGATACTCCTGCGTCCTCATGTCTCCTGCACTAGCAGGCAGATTATTTATCACTGATCCACCAGAGAAGCACCTGTATGTGTGCATTTTTAAAGGAAAAAACTCTCACCAGATTTCTTAAGGGAAAACTCTAACACTTAAACAATGCAAGCCACTGAGAGAGGACAAAGACTGGGGATAACGGTGAGTTGCTAGTGGTGAAAGCTCTCAAATAATGAATAACACTTTGGAAGAAAATCATACACAGTGATGGATGTGTGTTCCCCTGAACCCTCTTTATTTTCAAAGGCATGTACTTATTTCCTCTGGACCCAATAGTTTTTCCAGAGTACCAGTTTTTATGTTATTCTCTATGTTCACTTGTTCATTTTCTTTTAATTACTAAATAGGTGTAGTGAATTGCAATCACAAGTTGTAGCCTGAAAAATATTTAGTTTGGGATATCTTGAGACAGTTTTTCTTCCATTGCATGATTCATTTTTTCATGAAAGTGTGAGAAGCAGTGTTCTCCACAGGATAGAAACATATTAGTCCTACCTTATTTATTATCTTACTTGAATTTGCTATACTCTTATTTTTTGTTGTCAATCTGTCAAAATCTGAGAACAGTATATTGAAATATCCTATTAACATTGGATTTATGTCAGCTTACTGTTCTGTGTGTTTACTTGCTATCAGTTATCTTGTCTGCATTGCCTGAACTCCTTCTGGGAGGTTCCTTCTTCCTTTTCATTGGATTGTTCATCAGAACTGTGACTTCACATTGCTACACAATAGACTACCACTGAATGACCCATTTCAAAAGGAAACATCAAGGATAATGAGTAACCAAGGGGCATGTGAGCTGATCTCTCAGAATAGGGCACCAACCAATGAGAACAGACGCTAGACATGAACAGCCAATGAGATCTGGCTAATACATAATAGCAGAGTTTCTGTCCTGCCCTCCAGTTGTCCATGGGCAACTTTGTCCAATGCAGCATCACTCAGTGCCATTTTGAGGGCTGGTCTTATTGCTACTACATCCTTCTGTGAGATCGTGGGATGTAGAGGCTTATAAGAGAGAAGCAGGCTTAAACCAGCTCCCATCATGGGGAGAGGGCTAGGCAGAATGAAAGAAGATGCAAAAAGCTGAGATAAAACAGGAAGAAGAAAACATATGGAGTTAAGATCCAAGGAAAGAAGGAAAGTGAAAGAAAAAAGGCGACTTGCGATACTATCTGAGCAGTTGAATCCATTCATGCCTGCTGCCTACGTATCTTAAAGTCAGGAATCAATAAATTTTCCACTAGTTTTAACTAGCTTGATTTATGTCCCTTGAAATCCCAGCCTTGCCTAATTTAGTTTAACACTTTCAGATACTTCAAATATCCTGTGAATATAGAAAGTGTTCTTGTACACATTCCCCATGCTCTAAAAATGTTTATGTTTTTCATAAACAATGCATAGTCATTGTGATCAGAATTATTTTGAATGTCTTCTTTATGTATCCTCACTTTTCTTGGAGTACATATTCCAAAAATGGCATGCATCAATCCAGTGCATGTTCCATTTATTTATTTTTTAAAATTAATTAAGTTGCAGCACACCAGCTTAGTTGCCCAAGGCATGTGGAATCTTCCCAGACCAGGGATGGAACCCACGCCCCCTGCACAGCAAGGTGGATTCTTTATCACTAGGCCACCAGTGAAGTCCTCCAGTGCATGTCTTATGTTTTAAAACTGATGTATTCAGTTCAGTTCAGTTCAGTTCAGTCTCTCAGTCATGTCCAACTCTTTGTGACCCCATGAATCGCAGTACGCCAGGCCTCCCTGTCTATCACCAACTCCTAGAGTTCACTCAGACTCACGTCCATCGAGTCAGTGATGCCATCCAGCCATCTCACCCTCTGTCGTCCCCTTCTCCTCCTGCCCCCAATCCCTCCCAGCATCAGAGTCTTTTCCAATGAGTCAACTCTTCATATGAGGTGGCCAAAGTACTGGAGTTTCAGCTTTAGCATCATTTCTTCCAAAGAAATCCCAGGGTTGATCTCCTTCAGAATGGACTGGTTGGATCTCCTTGCAGTCCAAGGGACTCTCAAGAGTCTTCTCCAACACCACAGTTCAAAAGCATCAATTCTTCGGCGCTCAGCCTTC
>SJYT01037265.1:16425-115635 GCA_006410635.1 Cephalophus harveyi | reverse complement strand
TTCAAAAGCATCAATTCTTTGGCGCTCAGCCTTCTTCACAGTCCAACTCTCACATCCACACATGACCACAGGAAAAACCATAGCCTTGACTAGATGGACCTTAGTTGGCAAAGTAATGTCTCTGCTTTTGAATATGCTGTCTAGGTTGGTCATAACTTTTCTTCCAAGGAGTAAGCGTCTTTTAATTTCATGGCTGCAATCACCATCTGCAGTGATTTTGAAGCCCCCCAAAATAAAATCTGACACTGTTTCCACTGTTTCCCCATCTATTTCCCATGAAGTGATGGGACCGGATGCCATGATCTTCGTTTTCTGAATGTTGAGCTTTAGGCCAACTTTTTCACTCCCCACTTTCACTTTCATCAAGAGGCTTTTTAGTTCCTCTTCACTTTGTGCCATAAGGGTGGTGTCATCTACCATATCTTAATGAACAGCAAACTGAGGCTTAAAAGTAATTATGTAATACTTGACTTTTCCTCAGTGAATTGAGCCATGATTCCTCAAACTTGGTGGTGGTGAGGATTTTCACTGCATTGCATTTAGTCAAGGCAGCCTTTTCTAAAGAGCTTGCTGTTCTGAACATCACTGAATGTGGGAAGTTACTGTTGCCCCTTGTCTGGAGGGAGGGAGATTGACTCTGTGTTTATTGTGGTACCTTGGAGCTAGAGATGCTCATTATCATAACTCAAGATTAGATGGGTTGTGTGGGTAAGTGTGTGGTGCTTTCAAAGACAGGAACACGTGGCTGATACCCCGCATTTTGCAGCCTTCAAGGAGCATCCCAGGGCCTCCGTGGTTAAGCGAATGACAATCCTAGTGCCATTTCCTTACTCAGAGCTGTGCAGTGAACATGAGAATGGATCCTAAGAATCACATGAGGCTAACATGGAAAACTAAACAGTCCACAGATCTGTCATATTCTTAGGAAGAGCATAGTAAAGCTACCTCCATGTCCCCCCCAACCCCAATGCAGTTTCATGCCCTCATAAATACCCAGATTCCCCAAATGTCTGGTATAACCAACAGTCACTGTAGAAACATATAAAAGTTAAAATAAAACTCATCAAATGCATGAACAGAATGCCCAATTTTGGAGGGTCAACTTTCTCCAAAATTAGCTGATGGTACACTGTAGGTTTGAATGAGTTCAAATATGTGAAGCTTAAATGAAAGTGGGGAGAGGTGGGGAGCATTTTCTAAACCAATGGTTTTAGTTTAAAATGATTGCTTTCTAGCCCTTTTTTCTGACAATAACTGGCATGGGTGGAGATGACAAAACCCCACCAACTGCAGACAAGAGAATGCTTCTTATTTTTTCATATTTATTTTTATCACCAAAGGGCATGTACTGGGCCCAGCATTATATGTAATACCATGAAACTGAATAAGCACCTGAACACAGCCCCTGGTGATACAGACAGATCACAAGAATGAAGTCGACTTGTGGAACAGTTGGAATTCTCACACACTGCTGGTGAGAATGTACATGGTGCAGTCACTGGAAAACAGCTTGGCAGTCCTTCAAAAAGTTAAACATAGACTTACCATATGATCAGAAGTTCCACTTTGAGGCATATTGCCAAAAGAAATAAAAATATACAACCATGTGAAAAGATTATACATGCATGCTCAGCACAGTATTATTCATATTAGACAAACAATGAAAATGACCCAAATATGCATGAACTAAAGATTGGAGGAACAAAATATGGTATGTCCAAGCTATGAAGTATTATTCCATAATAAAAAAGAATGAATTACAGACATACTATAACGTAAATGCGGAGAAGGCAATGGCATCCCACTCCAGTACTCTTGCCTGGAAACTCCCATGGATGGAGGAGCCTGGTAGGCTGCAGTCCATGGGGTCGCTGAGTCAGACACAACTGAGCAACTTTACTTTGACCTTTCACTTTCATGCATTGGAGAAGGAAATGGCAACCCACTCCAGTATTTTTGCCTGGAGAATCCCAGGGATGGCGGAGCCCAATGGGCTGCCATCTGTGGGGTCGTACAGAGTCGGACACGACTGAAGCGACTTAGCAGCAGCAGCAGCAGCACAACATAAATGAGGCTTTAGAGCACTATGAAGGCAATCACAAAAGACCACATGTTGTATGAGTGAAAAGTCACCATCTGCAGTGATTTTAGAGCCCAAGAAGAGGAAGAACTGATGCTGAAGCTGAAGCTCCAATACTCTGGCCATGTGATGCAAACAACTGACTCATTGGAAAGACCCTGATGTTGGGAAAGATTGAGGGCAGAAGGAGAAGAGGCCACAGAGGATGAGAATGTTGGATGGCATCACTGATTCAACAGACATGAACTTAGGCAAACTCTGGGAGATCATGAAGGACAGGGATGCCTGGTGTGCTGCAGTCCACAGGGTCATAGAGAGCTGGACGTGACATAGAGAATTTCATGTGAACAACAGTGTGAAAAGTGCAGAATAGGCAAATCTATTTAGAGAGTAAGTGGATACTAGTGGATGCTTAGGACTGGAGGAAGAGGATGGGAGTGATACTGATGGATAGTTTCTTTTCAAGGTAATGAAAATGTTCTAAACTTAGATTGAGGTGATGGCTTCCCAACTCTGTGGATAAACTAAAACCATTGAAATGTACACTTTAAAGGATGAATTTTGTGGTATGTGAATTATGTCTCAATAAAGATGTTAAAAAGGAAAGAACCAAGTAGGCAGTTTGGCTGAAACTATGGAGGAATATGTTAGTCTAAGAGTAACTGTGGCAAAGAACCACAGATGGGATATTCCAGGCCAGGAAACACTTAGAACTGTGGTTACCAATTAAGGGCAATTTTTGTCCCCCAAAGGACATTTGGCAAGCTGGCTCAAATGGTAAAGAATCTGTCTGCAATGACGGAGATCCAGGTTCAGCACTGGGTTGAGAGGCTCCCCTGGAGAAGGGAATAGCTACCCGCTCCAGTATTCTTGCCTGGAGAATCCCACGGACAGAAGAGCCTGGAGGACTACAGTCCATGGAGACTCAAGGAGTAGGACACGACTGAGTGACTACGACTTTCACTTTCAAAGACATTTTAGATTTTCATAACAGAAAGGAAGGCTACCGGTAGCTGGTGAGTAGATGTCAAATGAAAGGCACTCAGTCGTGTCCAACCCTTTGCAACCCCATGGAGTATACAGTCCTTGGAATTCCCCAGGCCAGAATTCTAGAGTGAATAGCCTTTGCCTTCTCCCGGGGATCCCAACCCAGGGATTGAACCCAGGTTTCCTGCATTGCAAACCTATTCTTTACCAGCTGAACCACAAGGGAAGCCCAGTAGTTGTCAAGGATGATGCTAAAATCCAAGCCCCTGCACCAAAGAATTATCCAGCTCAGGATGTCCACAGTGGTAAGGCTGAGAAGCTCTGCTTTAGCTGAAAGGAGTCAGGCCAACAGTGGAATCTGCTTCACAGGGTTGTTCTTTGCACCTCCACCCTCCCAAATGAGTCTGGATTAAGTAGAGGTAGGGCATTATTATCCAAAGGCATCATTCATACTGAGAATTTCACAGTCTAACCGTCTTCAGTCTGATTCTTAGAGCTGCTAGTCACCCAGGGTCTGGCTTGGTAGAAATTCACTCACATTTGATCAGTTTCCAAGAGCTGGTAGATTGGAAATAAATAGAAAATAGTATGTTGCTAATTTGTTCCTATAAGTATGTCCCATGTTTAGTGTATCTTTCACAAACTCTCGAGGATCAAAGAAAAGTTACCATTTATTCTGAAGATTAGAAAATAAATTTATCTTAATTTACAAATAATCAGAATTAATTGACTGTGTGTTATTTTAAAATCCAATTTCAAAGGGTTGTAAAATAGTCACAGGTTGGAGGAGGGGACTTTTAGCCATTATCTAGTCCAAAAATAAAGTTTGTAGATTTACTTACTTGATGGAAAATCTGTATAGAAGCCAATACAAACACATGGGAGCTAGAAGCTTCTTCTAGGTTTTCCAGAGCATCATTATAATCAGCCACATTTAGAGATGAGCCAAGCAGCTAATCAATCAAATTAGAGGCAGGGAGTTTGGGAAAAGGATGTCACCAGAAAACCAGGCACTTATCAGGTTCATGCAGATAATTCTCCTAGAACCCGGGGACATCAAATTCGGTTCGGCTTGAGCATCAGGTACAAATAAGTTGCCAAAGGTCAGGAGATTTGGTTCATTCACTTCCCAGGGCTTTAGGATCTCATTTTTTAAATGTACAAAATAGAAGATTTGGAGTGAATTAGTGTTTCCCTGCAATTTATGGAGCTTATTAAATAAGTCTGGGTTCTTGGACTGAATTACTAGGAAGAGTGAGTTCATAGGTCTGGAGTCAGGCCCAGGCACCCTGGGCTTTAGGATCTCATTTTTTAAATGTACAAAATAAAAGATTTGGAGTGAATTAGTGTTTCCCTGCAATTTATGGAGCTTATTAAATAAGTCTGGGTTCTTGGACTGAATTACTAGGAAGAGTGAGTTCATAGGTCTGGAGTCAGGCCCAGGCACCCAGGCTTTAAGTTATGGATGATTCTCATGTACATCCCATTTTGGGAATAACTGGACATAATTACTCTATTGATCCTGGGTGCTTTAGCAAGACAGAGATCTAGCGCTTAGCATGGTGTGCCATTCATTGCCCCTCTGCACTCTGTGTCCATGTAAATCATGAAGCAAAAAAAATGAAATCTGCCAGGGAAGAGGAGAGCCTGGCAAGGAGGGTGCTGAGGGGAGTGCTGGATGACGTTGCTATGGCAACCCCATCCTTTCCCAGCGTGTGTTCTGAAAGGCTGCCTGTACTGTGCGGTGGGCTCCACCTCTGATGGTGTGCAGATCACTCATGTCGTCAATTTGGGGATGAGGACTTGTGGATAGAGCAGGATAATTAAATAAAAGAGCACCTGAATATTAACCATCAGCAGCATTTCTCAGTAATCTTAATTAAGTGTCTGGTTGTTTGGTTCAAGACCATGACAGGTAAAACAAGTGGAGTGCTGGTTTCTAGTTTTTGTTTTTTCAGAGATTCTTTGAGTTTGCTACTTCTATGCTTCTTCCCACTCCAAGCCCCCACCTCCTGAAGGTTAATTGCATCTTCATTTAGAGGAACGACAAAAAAGTTACCAAAAATTTTGATTGACGAGTAAAGCAGCAAATTTAACCACAGGAGGATGAATTTCTCCTTCATGGAGTCAGTCTTTCTACATCTTTTGCTTTTTTCCCTGCACTACTTATAAGATGGCATGAATGACAAAGAGGAAGGGGGTTGACTGTGGAATACTAAGTGGGGACAGGGAACGTCCACAGAAAGCCTGCCCAGTTCAGAGGCTGTTCTCTTGCTGATGGCTCAGCAATTTGAAGCGCTGGGCTAGGGGCATCAGAAATGTGAACAGAGCATGCTGTGTGCTGCCCTAAGCGTTTTCATGAATTATTTATTTAGTCCTCAGAGTGACCCAATGATTTAGCTTCTATTATTTATCCCATTTTACAGAGAGAAAAATTGGGGTTTGGAGGGTTTCTATGATTTGTCCATGATCCCACTGCCAAGTGTGTGCATGCATGCTAAATCACTTCAGTCCTGTCTGTGACCCCATGGACTGGAGCCCATCAGGCTCCTCTGTCCGTGGGATTCTCCAGGCAAGAATACCGGAAGGGGTTGCCATTTCCTTTTCCTTCTGCTAAGTGAGTGGTACAAAAAACCCTGGCATCTGTCTGTCAGAGCCTGTTCTCTGATCTAACACTGTCTCCTAATTACCCACCTGGCTTTTCTTATGTCTACATGAAAGGGTTGAGTTAGACAAGGGCATTTTGCATAGAGGTTGCTTGAAATACATTAGGGGAATGCCAGATGAAATACATTAAATGAGAATTTTTTACAGGACTTCTTAAAGCCTATTTGTTATGCTAACATATTCTGATGGAAAACATGCCTCTTTTTCCCACATTTATTTGACCTTGGAGCACACTCTCCACTTATCTTGGAAGACTATCCTTGAATAAAACTCACCTTAGGAAAGCATGGCGATTGTTGATTCTTAGAGCCCCACCCGGATTGGTAAGGTCCCCTGGAGACCGGCCTGGCCACCCACCCCAGCATTCTTGCCTGGAGAATCCCCAAGGACAGAGGAGCCTGGAGGGCTACAGTCCATGGAGTCAAAAAGAGTTGGACATGACTGAGCAACCAAGCCCAGCACAGCACAGGATTAAAGCCAAGGTTCTCCTTTTCCCTTGCCTGCTGATGCTTGCTGCATTCTTTGTCTTGCCCCCTCCCTTTTTTCTGACATCTTTACTCAAGTACAATTCATCTATTAACATAATCAACTAGACACTGTTGGATGAGTTTTGATAGCCATAGATACCCGTGAAATGACCAAAGCACCAAATGTCATTGTTGTTTCCTGTGACCCATTGCAATCTCTCTCAACACCCTACCTCTAGGCGACCACTTGTCCCTCCAGTGTTAAGGTGAGTAATCTGACTTCTGACCAAGCTGAAGATTATTCTTGGCAGTGGTGAAGCACCTCATGGTTTCTGAGTCATTTCATCGGCCGCATAAGGAACTTTTTCTATCAGATTAATTTCCCAGCCCCCTTTTTCTTTTTTCCTTTCATTTTTGCTAACACAAAATGGTGTGCCACCCAGACACTGCATCAGTCATGTGCTTGAAACTGACACTAGAGCCCTCATCCTGCCCATTACCATGACAGGAAGTCCAGCGATGCTGCAACAATCAGAAGAGAAAGAAAAGGCTTTTGTGTGTGGGATGTGGGATCTAGGGAATGTTTATCATCATAAGAAATAGAAAGGCATTAGGAGATAATTCACTGAAGTCTTCAAAAAGATGTTTGGCATTTCACAAATATTTGGGTGAAGAGAATTAATCGTATAATCTCTTTATTCATAGGGAAACAAGAAAACTTGGAGACCTGCACTATTTAGATGAGCCATGTGGTCTGGAGGCTTTTTCTTAATTCAGAGATTATCTAGGAAGCTTTTACTATGGGAAGCAGTATTTTACCAGATCTTAGTGAGTCAGAGATAAATAAAACAAAGCACCAGTCATGAAGGAGTCAAGAGTCAAAAGTCTCCCTATCATTGATTTTCATCTCAGTATTTAGTTTTTAGCGAGAAATGAACAAATAGAAATGTTTCACTTATCAACTTGTCTTTTGTGACACAGTCAAATGTTTAGAGATTATTTGCAATAATAGCATTAAATATCTCCTCAAGGAAATTTGCAAAAACTGATCTCCTAGAAAATGGTAGAATTTTTTAAAATCTTATTTTAATGTCATGTAGTCATCTCAATTTTTTTCAATAACCTTTGACATGATTTAGCTTATTTCAATGCCCAGATGACCTGGTAAGATAGGTGAGAGGATGTTATCATTCCAATGCTGTTGGTATTTTAGGAAGCCCTCTGAAGGGATAAAGGCAATGACGCTTTCATATTCTGGTTGAAAGATGGCACCTTACAGCTTGACAGCTGTGATCGCCTCCACGAGACAAAGATAAATGATACAATCAGCTCAGGAACACACAGCGGGTCAGTGCTGGAGTAAGGCAAGAATTCACCATTGAAAATGAAGCAAAATGTTAATATGAACTTGCTGCCCTGGGGTGAAATGGAATCTGCACATCCAGAGGACAGTGTGTGCGACTCCAGAGGGCTTGAGCCAACTACACCGAGACTGGAGGCGGGGCAGACCCACAAATCTGACACAAAGCTGAGCCGGTTGTCTCCCATCACATTCTGCTTGAGCCTTCAGAGAGAGCTCTCACAGAAAGCTGACGTCCCCTCTGCTGGACAGAAGTCATGATCGGCCATCTTTTAGCATTTAACTTTAAGGCAGACCTCTTGATTAGGGTGAAGAGAAAATTAAGGGTGGGAATTGTACCATGAGTTACCTAAGGCATTGAAGTAGGTTTATCCCAGACGTCCCCATCTTCATTAGCTGGTTAATGCATTGATTGATTAATGTACTCACCAACTCAAATTTCCTCACAATGAATCTTTTGGTTTCCATACAGTATTTTTGAAAGGATGAGAAGATTCGTCCATGCTTTAAATGCAAACTCTGTAGAAATTTTAAAATTCACATTTTATCTGGGATTTTCTCAGATTGTAACTATATATTCTTCACATATTCTTTCACCTTCCACATTTACATTTCTAAAAATTGGGTTCCTTTGTTTTTATTCTTTGTTCTATGGCTTTAAAAACACTATGCTATTAGCTATCATATGAATTACTGGCCTGGATTCTCTGCAGTTATTAGGAGGAATGTGGGTCTAAAGTCAGACACCATGGCAGTAAACGACTTCAAAAAAAGCCAACCAGTGAGCTGTTAGAACCTCGTTCCCGTTAGAAGCATATTGCCTCGTCCTAACCAAATTACCGTATGATTGTCAAGTTGTTCCTTTCATAAAACCGCCTCTAGTATATTTCCATAAGTGGGGTTAAACTGCCTAGCATGTAATTATTTACTTTATCTTATTTTCTGTCTTTAAATAATGCCATTTTAAATTTCCAGACTTTGAGTATTCAATGTGCTACAAGCTATTCCTGGTTTTTCAGGATTAGGGCCAAAAAAAACTGTGTTTTATTCACTATCCGTGACCCCCTAGAGTCCAGCAGACTGCTGGAGACACGAGATTAGCACTTGTTTTTCCTCATCATTTTCTTTCCTCATCCTGGAGCTGGAGCTCAAACATTTACTACACGTATGTTTAGGTTGGCCCTCAGACTTCAGAATACCGCCTACGTTTTCTCACGGAGCCCATGTCCAATCCTATGATTCTTCTCATATTTCCCCGGTAGCAGAAAGAAAGGGGCTGTTCTAACAGCTGCAGGGTGTAGACCTCGCTCTACAGGAACGTTATCTCATTTTATCCTCCTAACAGTCCTTAGAGATAAGTCTTTTTATCTCCTTTTTGCAGCTGAGGAAACCTTGAAGGGCTGAAGGAACTGGCCTGATCTGACAAGAAGAGGAAGTGGCAGAATCAGAGTCCAAATACAGTCCTTTGATTCCTAAGTCTGTGTTTTTTCTTTTACATCCTTCTGCCTCACTCTTCCCAGAGAAGGCAATGGCAAGCCACTCCAGTACTCATGCCTAGAAAATCTCATGGACGGAGAAGCCTAGTAGGCTGCAGTCCATGGGGTCACTACTAGTCGGAGACGACTGAGCGACTTCACTTTCACTTTTCACTTTTACGCATTGGAGAAGGAAATGGCAACCCACGCCAGTGTTCTTGCCTGGAGAATCCCAGGGATGGGGGAGCCTGGTAGGCTGCCGCCTATGGGGTCACACAGAGTCGGACACGACTGAAGCAACTTAGCAGCAGCAGCAGCAGCCTCACTTTTCCAGCCTTTAGCTTCTTGGCAGGTTGTTTAGAATATTTTCTTCAACGTTGAGTCAGCAGCTAATTTTATCTGCCCTTCGGTTTCCAAACTTGTAGTACTGCTCTCTCAATCTTGTCCTTTTTTTTTTTTTTTTTTTGGGCCCATTTCTTTATCTAGATCCACCTGACCTCTCTCTTGAGCCCTGTACCCTGTTCATTGCTTACTGTACCTCTCACTTCTGCCCCAGCGTCTTCAGGCTGCTCTTCCCTCTTCTGCCTCCACTTTGGTTCAACAACTCCATAGCAATTTCCTTTAACACCAGAGCCAAGAGCTCCACTCTCCTTCAAATCCTGCTGACCTCACACCTGGCCTCCAAATGGGATAAAGGCACAAAGCTGTGATCTACTATATGTTGAAATACAATTCCAGATTTAAACCATCATTAAAGACAATAATTTGAGAATGATCACAAGACTGTGTGTGACAACTGTCTATTGGGAGAATGTTTGTGTCATGTGGGATGTTGGAGGAGCAAGATGATCTGACAATGGAGGAAAGCAGGACCCAAACAGGCAAAGAAGAGCACGGGGGCGAGGCTGACAGGGAAACGATGGGAAGAAACATGGGGGTGTTACACAAATGTGACAAATGCAAAGGATAAGGGAGGAATGTGAATCTAAAGAGCTTCTTCATGAGAGACGATGTGTTCTTGTTCTTTTGAAGAACAGGTTTAAGGGCCATTGAAGTTGCAAGGACAGTTTCATTCTTTTCATTATTCAGTTCTATCATTTCTCTGCAGGTTGTTTAGAACATTGCTTTGCATCACAGAGGACAGATAAATTTAGAAGCTATGATTTAAGCACTGACTTGGGTATTTATCAGGTTCTATAGGAATGTACCTTGCATCTCCATAATAATTATTAGTATTGTTCCTTCAATTATCTATGTTTTCAGCTTTGCCTCTGCTAACATTTTTTTTTTTGTATTTTTAGCAATGACCGAGTTGTATATATTAAAATCGAGTTATTCTCTGTCCTTTAAAATAAATTCAGCTGCAGCCTGAATACTCTGACTAAATATTCTGATGGTAACTTTGACCTAACTTCATTTTCAAGACTGTCGAAAGTAATTAGGGACAGAGAAATTTTCCTGCTCAGCATCTGGAACTGCTAAGATACCAAGAAGGAGTCTAAGTGTCATTAGCATCACCTTTCTGCCTACTTTTTCCATCACTCTATAAAATAGTCTATTTCACAGCCAGCAAGGTCTATTATGGAGCTATCCTTCTCTCTGCAGTGTTGGATTTCCTCCTCTGTTGCTGCTGCTGTTTAGTTGCAAAATCATGTCTGATTCTTTGCAACCCCATGGACCATAGCCCACCTGGCTCCTCTGTCCATGGGATTTCCCAGGCAAGAACACTGGAGTGGGTTGCCATTTCCTTCTCCAGGGAAGCTTCCCAACCCAGGATTGAACACACGTGTCCTGCTTTGCAGGCAGATTCTTTACCACTGAGCCACCAGGGAAGCCCCTTTCTCCCTCTACTGGGAAGCAAAAAACAAGTCCTACCTTTGGACGGTACCGGTTTTGTTGTCACACTGACATTGGGCCATTTAGTTCCCCTCCCTGTCTCAATTTCCTTATTTTAAATTACCTCTAAAGATTTGATGAGGATTTCATGGAATAGCACATGTAAGACAATTTGCAAAGTGATTGGCATATTATAGTCCTCAATAACATTAGCTGTCGGGGTTGATGAATATAGCAGTGGAGAGCTTTGAACTCACAGTATTTGATAGACAATACGTTTTGTTTTAATGAACAGAAATCATATTCTAGGAAAACTTTATTTTTCTCCCCATAAATAGCATGACCAATCATAGTAATAATTTTGGAAGAATAGAGTGAAATGCGGAATATCAGAAAAGTGAAGAGTGTGTGTTATGGTCAGGACCCATCTTCATTCATTGATAACCAAAGTCACAGTGCACTTAATGGTTTTTATTTTGTAATAATTTAAATAGTACAGAAAAGCTGCAAGAATGCACCCATCTATCCAATCAGATAAACGTAAAAGCTGAAGCAGAGGCTGAGAACAAAGGTGGACTTTCACGAATTCACATCTTCACCAAGGGCTTCCTTTCCTTCTCTTCTTCAATTAGTGAAGAAGTAACAAAACATTTGCAGAACTCTTCTGGTTTGTGTACTCCAGTAATGCACATTCAGGGAGACGTTGCCTCTCTGCTGCAAGATAACCCAGCTTCTCATGACTTAAGGTAGACTTTGTTTTCAGCACCATTCCCCTTGTGTTATAAAAGACTTAATAACAAAGTTATCCTTCACTGGCCTTCCTTGGTGGCTGAGTGGTAAAGAATCCACCTGCCAATGCAGGAGACACAAGAGAATAGAGCTTGATCCCTGGATGAGAAGGATCCCCTGGAGTAGGAGATGGCAACCCACTCCAGTATTCTTGCCTGAGAAACTCCATGGACAGAGGAGCCCAACGGGCTATACTCCACGGTGTGGCTAAGAGTTGAATATGACTGAGCACACACACATACCTTATTCTTTACTGTAAAACCTAACTAACTGAGCTAAACCTCAAGCAGGCTCAATAAAATGTGATCTTTTTGTCGTTCCAGTTTTAGAAGAGAAAAACAAATGACAAGAAGAAAACTTAAATTAGTCTGAATGACAAATTGTGTAGCCCAAATGACTTGGCTCCACAAAGGGTCTCTCCATCTGAGAATCATGATATCTGGAGTTGCCATGTAATTACACAGGAAAAAAAAATCTCTGGTTATTAATGTTACCCTTTATAAAATGGTCAGCTAAAATGGAGCTGTGCAGTACATAAAGATTTCAGTTTTCGCAGGAAGCAACATTGGATGAGACACATAGCAGCTAGTTGTTATGGTGAGATTGGTCCAGGCAGGTAGCTGCCAGTTGTCAGGATGAACTGATGGTCACCAGGGTTACAAAGAGGGCTCAGGACAAGGAAAGCCCGGGGCCTCAAGAAGGTTCTGGGAGAACAGCTGTCCTGATGAAGGCAAACATGCACATGGACCAACCTATTCACAGGCCCTTAGCTACCTTTACTTTATTTCTGCAGCAAAGAACCTTGGAAACTAAGGTGCAGTCCCAGTTTGCATGGCTTTACCATTTTAAGTGATCTGTTTTCCTTTGCCTAGAAACCTTGCCCACCAGAAGGGTCCTGCATTCTGAGATAATCAGAAGACAGTGGTTTGGATTAAATGCCACCACCACCACCACCCCAGATATAGGGGGAATGATCAAGTGTGCTCTTATCTCTGAGATCCCCAAATCTTCCCCAGTCTGCCTAGGGAACTGAAGAAGTCTAGGCTGTAAGGATGAAAGCTGGAAAGTAAGCCCACATTTATGGGAAACAGGTAGGGTCAGCCCATGCTCACATGTGTGCATGTGCACACACATATACACACAAGGTCTAATCTTTAATTTTAAATTCTCCAAACTTGCATTTAGAAACAAATGTTCTCACTGCAGTTGTACTAAGTCAAAAACTCCAGGGTGAGAACTAGCACTCTGTGTTTTAACGAGAACTCTGCAGTACTCTTGCCTGGAAAATCCCATGGATGGAGGAGCCTGGAGGGCTACAGTCCATGGGGTCACTGAGGATCGGACATGACTGAGCGACTTCTCTTTCACTTTTCACTTTCATGCATTGGAGAAGGAAATGGCAACCCACTCCAGGGTCTTGCTTGGGGAATCCCAGGGACGGGGGGGAGCCTGGTGGGCTGCCATCTATGGGGTCGCACAGAGTCGGACACGACTGAAGCGATGTAGCAGCAGATGTGTTTATGGAGAAGGAACTGGCAACCCACTCCAGTGCTCTTGCCTAGGGAATCCCAGGGACGGGGGAGCCTGGTGGGCTGCCGTCTATGGGGCCACACAGAGTCGGACACGACTGAAGTGGCTTAGCAGCAGCTGCTGCAGCATCCTGGGGACCCTAAGGTTAGGAAAACCACTACACTGAAGAAACTCTGAATGATCAGAGCCAGTGCCCCAAAAGGTTTTCTGCATCTGTTGCAGCTACTTACCTGCAAATGAAAGCAATGTTGGCCTTATGGGTAACAGTTGTGCCTTGAAGAATGAAGATTCAGATGTTTATTTTTCATATAGAAATAAGAATGATTCTCCTGCATTGCAGGTGGATTCCTTACCATCTGAGCCACCACGGAAGCCCCATTCTCAGTCAGGCAGATTTAAGGGAAAAAAAAGTCTTAACTTGAAAAGTTTGCCGGGATCCTTTTTTGTTCCATGGAATTTTAAAATCCTTATCTAAAGCTGCCACCCTCTGAGGTTCCAGTCTCATCCTCAGGACAGCGGTGGGTTCCTGTCCACTGCTCGCCTTTCTGTGACTCCAAGAGCAGCCTCTTCCTGGCACGGAATGTACTTGTTCTGCCCATTAGGAAACCACCACAGAGAAAAGAACCTATATAATGATGTAGGCTTAGACTTCCCTGGTGGTCCAGTGGTTATGAATCTGCCTGCCAATGCAGGGGACACCAGTTCGATCCCGGGATTGGGAAGATCCCACATGCTGAGGGTCTGATAAGCCCACGTGTCACAAATACTGAAGCCCGTGTGCTCTAGAGCCCATGCTCTGCAAGAGGAGAAGCCATCACAATGAGAAGCCTATGCACATCAATTAGAGGAAAGCCCGAACACAACAACAAAGACCCAGGGCAGCCAAAACTAAATACATAAATAAACAAAATTTTTAAAATGATGCAGCCTTCCCGGGGTTCAGAGAAAGCAGGAATTGTGCTCATCTATGGAGGGGAAATGTCCATTCTCTTAATCGCTACTAGCACTCGGATGCTTCTTATTTGGGAAATTGCCCAAAGCAGCTTTACTTGGAGAAGCTGAGATCCTGAGGGAAAAAGTGTGTGAATGGAGGCAGTTCTATCAAAGAAGACCAAAGAGCTCCGTGTGGTACCAGAGGAGGAATGCAGGGTAGCTATGCCTGAGAGCAGGAGGAAGAGTGAAAAATAAGTGTGGAGAAGAGACTCTAGCATGTGGTGATGCTGGGATTTAGGGTCAGGGAGGAGCCAGTAGAGAACGCTGTATGTCCTGGCGGCTGGAAGAAATTCCAAGATGCCCAATAGTATTAATAAACTGACAGCTTTCGTGTGACATCATTGGAAAGGCTCCTTGTCCCCTACACTCCTCATAGCATATTGTGTGGGTGGGATATTTTGTGCATGGAAAACAAAGCCAATGAGCTGGCTGGAGGTCCAGGCTGATATGGACGGAAAATGAGCTGGCTGGAGGTCCAGGTTGACATGGAAAGAAAGCAGGAATCGGGGAGACAGAAGTCATTATAGGAACAAAGAGACCATGCATACATTTAGAAATCTAAGAGAGAACTTAAGACCTCCACTGAGTGTTGCGGGAGAGTTTAGGCTGAGCTTATTTAGCTTCCTAAGACGGAGAGGAGGGTGCATTTCTTGGTGGTGGTGTTCATAGTCATTGGGCTTTTCTGTTGTCTCAGATGGTAGAGAATCTGTCTGCAGTGCAAGAGACCTGGGTTCAGTCCCTAGGTCAGGGCAGTCCCCCTGGAGGAGGGCATGGCAACCCACTCCAGTATTCTTGCCTGGAGAATCCCATGAGCAGAGGAGCCTGCTGGACTACAGTCCATGGGGTTGCAAAGAGTTGGAAACGACTGAGCAACTAACACTTTCACCTTCACTTCATAGTCATGCGAGTTGTGGGAGATGATTTTTTCAAGTTGCAGGAATACTGTGCGAAAACTAATGAATATGATGGTCTTCTCTCTAGACCAGAGCTGGCTGATAGAACTTTCTGCAGTGATGGAAATGTTCTTTATCTGCACTGCTCAACACAGCAACCACTCGCCACACGTGGCTACTGCACACTTGAAATGAAGCCAGTAAACCTAAGGAGCTGAACTTTTAAGTACATTTAAATTTAACCCATTCCATGTTGCTACCGTGCTGGGTACACAGGTAGAGAAAGATTGGTATTTATTCTAGAACTGATTGAGCTAGGCTTCCAATTTTATTCTCGAAGCTTTTTAAAATGTTGTTTTGTGATTATTTTTAAATTTCTCTGTGTCAATTAGCATTTCCCTTTTAACATTTTACTTCTTTGATAGTTCCATAGTCTCACCTCTTTTCCCTAAGTGAGTTATTTTTATAGTGTATTGTTATTTTAACACAGTTCTGTGTTGAACATGTCGGAGGTTTCTTACGATCTCTTGTTTTCTTTCTGATTTCTAATTCCTTATTTGACTTTCTCTTTATTACCTTTCCCTTCTGTTCTCCTTTAGCTCATTTTATTCTTCTTTGCCTTTTTTGACTTAGGTGTTTATTTAATTATGTGTTTCCTAATAATTACATAGTATTTAAGAATGTAAACTTTTTTACAAACTAAGCTTTAGCTATAATAAACTGCTCTTTCTCTTAGATATTTTTGGCTCTTTTATTCAGTGAATTTTTCTTTTCATAGCATCATCCCTTCCAAAGAAATCCCAGGGCTGATCTCCTTCAGAATGGACTGGTTGGATCTCCTTGCAGTCCAAGGGACTCTCAAGAGTCTTCTCCAACACCACAGTTCAAAAGCATCAATTCTTCAGCATTCAGCTTTCTTCACAGTCCAACTCTTTAAACCATAGCCTTGACTAGACGGACCTTAGTCGGCAAAGTAATGTCTCTGCTTTTGAAAATGCTATCTAGGTTGGACATAACTTTTCTTCCAAGGAGTAAGCGTCTTCTAATTTCATGGCTGCTGTCACCATCTCACTAGGTCCTTAGGATTTACTTGTTTTATAACTGAAAGTTTGGTATATGACTTTTTGACATAAGTTTTTAAAAATATCTATTTATTTGGCTGCACTGAGTCTTAGCTGAAGCATGTGAGATGTTTTAGTCACAGCATGGGAGCACTTAGGGCATGTGGGACCTAGTTCCCTGATCAAGGATCGAACCCCTGTCCCCCACACTGGGAGCATGGGGTCTTAAACACTGCACCACCAGGGAAGTCGCCCATAGCTAGACATGACATGCAATCATGTCAACACGTTTTTGGAGGATTTCCCAGGTGGTCCAGTGGTTAAGGTTCCACACTCCCAGAGCAGGGGACATGGGTTTGATCTCTGGTTGGGGAACTAAGATCTCCCATGCTACACAGCACAGCTGAAAGAAGGAATGTTTTTTATTTTGTTTTTAATATAAGGATGTTGTGATAAGTCTTGAACAAATTTACAGCTTTAAAAAAGAACTATAGTACACATGAAATTTAGCCTCAAATGCAGGTGTGCATGTGATTTCTAACTGAAATATCTGATGACTCTGTGCCCTGTCTAGTATAATTCAAGCCAGTCCCTGTGAAATGCAGTGATTCCTCTGTCAGCTGAGCCTCATTTGTATTTGTGTCCCAGTTGCAGACCAAAGCTCAGAAGCTCTGTGCCACCTAGACAGTTCTAGCACTGGGGATATTAGCAGAGGCTCCTGTAGCAGCTAAACGTGTCTACTACTTGTTGGCTAAAGTGATATTGAAATCAGTGGTGCACGGGTGGACCAGGCGGAGTTCCACTCCCACGCCAGGCCTGGCTGCACTAGGTCTTGGAGCTGTGACTGTTTCCCCCAGCTCTTAATGATGGCACATTTTGATGCAATAAAGCATATTGGGTTTCACCATGTGACCCCAGAAACTGTCTCTCCATCCTTCTCTCTCTCATTGTCAATCTCACCTTTGTACTTGCTCTCTTTCTGCAAACCTCATACCAGGGACGGAGTCATGATTCACAATCCTCTTGGATTCAAGGGAGGTGCAAGGTCTGGAACACCAAGAATTGCCAATGATGCCAGCTCTCTCAGTGATGCCAGTTCTCTATCATGCAGGTGAGGGGGACAGAAAATGCAGTGTTTCTAACCCCTTGAGGCCCGAGCAAGAAAAGAGCCCCAATATCAAAACAGAGAGTTGACTCCGTCCAAATTCTTCTTACACAGCTTTCATTTCCTTTTGCCTTTCAAACTCTTTTCTCTCATCATTTTAAATGTTTCACCTCCCTTTCTTCTTGTTTGCATAGTTTTTAAGCAGAAGTTAGATGTGATTCTTTTCTTTTAAATATAGATTTACTTATTTTAATTGGAGGTTAATTACTTTACAATATTGTATTGGTTTTGCCATATATCAACATGAATCCGCCACAGGTATACACATGTTCCCCATCCTGAACTCCTCTCCCTCCTCCCTCCCCATACCATCCCTCTGGGTCGTCTCAGTGCACCAGCCCCAAGCATCCAGTATCATGCATCGGTTTGTTATTCTACAGCTACGGCATTTTTCTCCAGACTGGCTTCTCTCAAGATTGGTTAAGTGAGGCCACAGCTCAGCGCTGTGGATGGGCAGGGCCATTGGCTGGATCTCTGCTCAGAAATGGGGTCCAACAAGATCTGAGGACCAGTGTTTGTATATCCCTGCCTCTTCTTCACAGTCTAGTTCAGTAAGTTCCCCCAGTGACCCTCATGAGCCCTGGCGAGGTGCTCCCTAATATTGCGGGAGCTGAATGTTCATCTTTGACTCTTCCTGCTAGAGAAGCCACAGGCCTGGGGACCTTCTTGGGGCAGTGCTGTACCTGCCTGGAGGTGGGGTGATGCATTCAGAATGCAGGCTTCTCTGTCTCTGTGGTCTGGAGAAGCTTCAGCCCTAACTCCGAGTTCTGGGGTCTTCCCACTGGTGTCTTGTCCATAGCTGGGTAGTTGTTGGTGGGTCTCCTTGTGAGGGGTGTTGTGTTGGGGACCACCTGTGTCTCCGCATTAATGATGTCACTTCTGTCTGCCTTTGATCAGTGGGACTTGCTCCAATTTCCTCTTGAAATTTTCACTGTTATTTTTCAGTGGCTAAGTTGTGTTTGACTCTTTGCGACCCCGTGGGCTTGCAGCATGCCAGGCTCCCCTGTCCTTCACCATCTCCTGGAGTTTGCTCGAATTCAGGTCCTTTGAGTCGGCGATGTTATCTCACCATCTCATCCTCTGTCGCCCCTTTCTCCTCTTGCCCTCAATCTTTCCCAACATCAGAGTATTCTGCAGTGAGTCAGCTCTTCTCATCAGGTGGCCAAAGTACTGGAACTTCAGCTTCAGCATCAGTTATTCCAATGAATATTCAGGGTTGATTTCCTTTAGGATTGACTGGTTTGATCTCCTTGCAGTCCAAGGGACTCTCATTGTATATCACATTCTTTTTAGAGGCTTTTTAGCTATGCCAGCCTTATTTGATCTGTTATCTTTGGGCTGTGGGGGTGTTGGGGGTGTTCGTTCACAGTGTGAGCTCTTCTTCTCAGCTCCAGAGTAGATCTTTATTTTTTAATCATAAAATTTCTCAAACCGATAAATCATTTAAGCAATACAGAAATGAAAAAGATAAAGGTCTTTATGCTTGGGTTTGGAATTAACCTGGGACAAGAGGCTGGGATGGAATAATATTGAGAAAACATCAATCATATCCATCGTCTAGTAATAAGCATCAGTTTCACATTTTGACTCAGCTGAGAATGTAGCACAAAAATGACTGCCCTAAACCAACTCCACAGTCGAATAGAAAGCCTTCTGTTGTAAACTTGGCCATGACAGTAAGAAGATAGAGCACTTGGATGGGTTTGCAGAGTTTAACTTCTTTTGGTTGTTATTTTTAATTAAAGGTGACTCTTGGAATATGTGAAAGCCAAGGAGAGGAAAGACTCTTCCAACACAGCTGGGATCAGATCTGCAGATGGCAAGGAGCACAGAGCCAAACCTGCCCTCACCTTCTGCTGTGTGGGGCTGATGTTCCTGGCTTTCTTTAAGGTGCCAGATGGAAACCCCCCTTGAGCACCCCTCCTGGGTGACTCACTGGCTCATTAGCCCATGGCCAGCTCATGTATTTATACTCTTGGTCATTTGATCTGGTAAACACTCCAGCACATTGGGACCTGATGGTCCATTTTATTGGCTCCCTCACTGACTATGAAGTGCAGTCTTTAACTGAGGAGATATTTCCAATGCCTTGTGAATAGTTTTCTTATATAAAGGTAAGCATTTGTTCAAGGCAGTTAGTTACAGGGAAGCAGTGCTTCGTCATCAGTCATATCCACCTATCCCGTCTCTATGTCTGCATCTCTATTTCTGCCCTGCAAATATGCTAATCTGTACAATTTTTCTATATTCCATATATATGCATTAATATGCAATATTTGTTTTTCTCTTTCTGACTTACTTCACTCTGTATGACAAACTCTAGGTTCATCCATGCATGTATGTGTGCTCAGTTGCCCAGTCATATCTGATTCTTTGGGACCCTATGGACTATAGCCCACCAAGCTCCTCTTTGCATGGAATTTTCTGGGCAAGAATGTGGGAGTGGGTTGCCATTTCCTTCTCCAGAGGATCTTCCCAGCTCAGAGACTGAACCCCAATCTCTTGCTTCTCCTGCACTGTCAGGTGAATTCTTTACCACTGGGCCAACTGGGAAGGCCCTAGGTCCAGCCACATCACTACAAATGACCCAATATTGTCCCTTTTTATGGTTGAGCAATATTCCATTGTATATATGTATCACATCTTCTTTATCCATTCATCCATCAATGGACGTTTAGGTTGCTCCATGTCTTGACCATTGTAAATAGTGCTGCAGTGAACAATGGGGTACATGGGCCTTTTAGAACCATGGGGTTTGTGTGTGTGTGTGTGTGTGTTTGAGGCAACAAGGATTGAACAAATAACTTAGTCTGGAGTTCAACTAAATGAAACAGAAGTCTAGGTAATATGAAACCAAGCAAGTACAACTCCTTTTGCCCCAATTATGGACTTCTCTAGGACAATACAATGAGAAATGCCACATGCATTGAAGTAAACAGCAAATGGGGCAAAGGCATGTGTGGTCTAGAAAGTTCCACCTAGAGGAAGGCTAGGGAAGAAGAAAGAGAGGTTTGCTTAGTAGGAAAAGGAGATCATGAGGGGAATGGACTTGGGTTCTAAGTAATATCCAAGCATTTACCAATGTCACAGATTTGAGAGGAAAATTAATAGTGTTAGAAGGTGTAAATCCCCAGTTCAGACTCCTTGGGTTCAAATCCTGGTTGGGTAAGAAGCCTAATCTTTTAGTTTCCTTCATAGTAAAATGGTAACAGTTGGGGGTGATGACTGTGAGAGTTAAAGAATACTTAAAACAGCACTTGATCCAAGGAAAAGTAGCACTAAATATCAGCTATTATCATCCCCCAATGACTCGGTCATAATCAGTGTAGAGAAACTGAGGGTGCTGGAGATACATTGCTTCCCTTGGCTGTTGCTTCCTGGAAGATGCTTAAGGATTAAGTATGATCTGATGGATTGCCTTAGTGGGTTTTATGGAAAGATTCCACTTACCAGCAGTCTTAATGACATTTTTTGGCTTATAAAAAAATTTTTTTTCCTGTTCTTTCTGACTAAAGGCTTAAGACAGTGAGATGAGAGTCAATATTTGTATATTGTAACATACACATGATTTGATTTTTTACTTAATATTATAATAAGCCTTCTCCAGTGCCATACATTTTTATACTGTTAATATTGTTAATTCATTTAGCTCAATATTCCACCAATGGAACTGCTACAATTATGATTTTAAACTTCGGTAATACCAGTGATGACTTTCGAGACACTAGTATGCCTTAGCACACCAGTGATTATGAATGATATTTGCATCTAGTAATTTCTAAGGGGCTGCATTCACTTCTCTGGCTTCGTATTATGCTTGTTGGAAGACTTAAGTTGAAGAAAGTAGGGAAAACCACTAGACCATTCAGGTATGACCTAAATCAAATCCCTTACAATTGTACAGTAGAAGTGAGAAATAGATTTAAGGGACTAGATCTGATAGACAGAGTGCCTGATGAACTTTGGATTGAGGTTAGTGACATTGTATGAGAGACAGGGATCAAGACCATCCCCAAGAAAAAGAAATGCAAAAAAGCAACATGGCTGTCTGAGGAGGCCTTACAAATAGCTGTGAAAAGAAGAGAAGCCAAAAGGAAAGGAGAAAAGGAAAGATATACCTATTTGAATGCAGAGTTCCAAAGAATAGCAAGGAGAGATAAGAAAGACTTCCTTAATGATCAGTACAAAGAAATAGAGGGAAACAATAGAATGGGAAAGACTAGAGATCTCTTCAAGAAAATTAGAGCTACCAAGGGAATATTTCATCCAAAGATGGGCACAATAAAGGACAGAAATGGTAAGGACCTAACAGAAGCAGAAGATATTAAGAAGAAGTGCCAAGAATACACAGAAGAACTGTACAAAAAAGATCTTCATGACCCAGTTAATCACAATGGTGTGATTACTCACCTAGAGGCAGATATCCTGGAATGTGAAGTCAAGTGGGCCTTAGGAAGCAACACTACGAACAAAGCTAATGGAGGTGATGGAATTCCAGTTGAGCTATTTCAAATCCTAAAAGATGATGCTATCAAAGTGCTACACTCAATATGCCAGCAAATTTGGAAAACTCAGCAGTGGCCACAGGACTGGAAAAGGTCAGTTTTCATTCCATCCCAAAAAAGGCAATGCCAAAGAATGCTCAGACTACTGCACAGTTGCACTCATCTCACACGCTAGTAAAGTAATGCTCAAAATTCTCCAAGCAAGGCTTCAATGGTACATGAACCGTGAACTTCCAGATGTTCAAGCTGGTTTTAGAAAAGGCAGAGGAACCAGAGATCAAATTGCCAACATCCATTGGATCATTGAAAAAGCAAGAGAATTCCAGAAAAAACATCTATTTCTGTTTTATTGACTATGTCAAAGCCTTTGACTGTGTGGATCACAATAAACTGTGGAAAATTCTAAAAGAGATGGGAATACCAGACCACCTGACCTGCCTCTTGAGAAATCCATATGCAAATCAGGAAGCAACAGTTAGAACTGGACATGAAACAACAGACTGGTTCCAAATAGGGAAAGGAGTATGTCAAGGCTGTATATTTTCACGCTGCTTATTTAGCTTATGTGCAGAGTACATCATGAGAAGCACTTGGCTGGAAGAAGCACAAGCTGGAATCAAGAATCCCAGGAGACATATCAATAACCTCAGATATGCAGATGACACCACCCTTATGGCAGAAAGTGAAGAACTAAAGAGCCTCTTGATGAAAGTGGATGTGGAGAGTGAAAAAGTTGGCTTAAAGCTCAACATTCAGAAAACTAAGATCATGGCATCTGGTCCCATCACTTCATGGGAAATAGATGGGGAAATAGTGTCTGACTTTTATTTTTTGGGGCTCCATAATCACTGCAGATGGTGACTGCAGCCATGAAATTAACAGACTCTTACTCCTTGGAAGAAAAGTTATGACCAACCTAGATAGCGTATTAAAAACCAGAGACATTACTTTGCCAACAAAGGTCCATCTAGTCAAAGCTATGATTTTTCCAGTGGTCATGTATGGATGGGAGAGTTGGACTATAAAAAAGCCTGAGTGCCAAAGAATTGACGCTTTTGAACTGTGGTGTAGGAGAAGACTCTTGAGAGTCCCTTGGACTGCAAGGAGATCCAACCAGTCCATCCTAAAGGAAATCAGTCCTGAATATTCATTGGAAGGACTGATGTTGAAGCTGAAACTCCAATACTTTGGCCACCTGATACAAAGAATTGACTCATTTGAAAAGACCCTGATGCTGGGAAAGATTGAAGGCAGGAGGAGAAGGGGCCGACAAAGGATGAGATGTTTAGATGGCATCACCAACTCCATAGACATGAGTTTGAGTAAATTCTGGGAGTTGGTAATGGACAGGAAGGCCTGGTGTACTGCAGTCCATGGGGTCGCAAAGTCGGACCTGACTGAGCGACTGAACTGAATTGTTGAAAGAAATTAAATAATAATGAACAAATAGCCCCAACGTTTTATGGAAAAGGGAGATTGTTCTCCTATGAAGATTGATTTGTTTTAAAATGAACAAAAGGAGGGCAAGACCATCTGAAAAAACATTTTTTCCCAAAGTCCTAGAACATTAACTGAATACAAAGATCTCAAACACGTTTTTGAATAAAATAATGGCCATACATCAATCACTGAGGTTTACATTAAAGAATGTGACATGTAAGATGACAAAGTATGAAGGCCCTGAGCTTATCACCTCCCACAGGCATACTGAAATTACAGAGCATGGGAAATAGTGTCTGACTTTTATTTTTTGGGGCTCCATAATCACTGCAGATGGTGACTGCAGCCATGAAATTAACAGACTCTTACTCCTTGGAAGAAAAGTTATGACCAACCTAGATAGCGTATTAAAAACCAGAGACATTACTTTGCCAACAAAGGTCCATCTAGTCAAAGCTATGATTTTTCCAGTGGTCATGTATGGATGGGAGAGTTGGACTATAAAAAAGCCTGAGTGCCAAAGAATTGACGCTTTTGAACTGTGGTGTAGGAGAAGACTCTTGAGAGTCCCTTGGACTGCAAGGAGATCCAACCAGTCCATCCTAAAGGAAATCAGTCCTGAATATTCATTGGAAGGACTGATGTTGAAGCTGAAACTCCAATACTTTGGCCACCTGATACAAAGAATTGACTCATTTGAAAAGACCCTGATGCTGGGAAAGATTGAAGGCAGGAGGAGAAGGGGCCGACAAAGGATGAGATGTTTAGATGGCATCACCAACTCCATAGACATGAGTTTGAGTAAATTCTGGGAGTTGGTAATGGACAGGAAGGCCTGGTGTACTGCAGTCCATGGGGTCGCAAAGTCGGACCTGACTGAGCGACTGAACTGAATTGTTGAAAGAAATTAAATAATAATGAACAAATAGCCCCAACGTTTTATGGAAAAGGGAGATTGTTCTCCTATGAAGATTGATTTGTTTTAAAATGAACAAAAGGAGGGCAAGACCATCTGAAAAAACATTTTTTCCCAAAGTCCTAGAACATTAACTGAATACAAAGATCTCAAACACGTTTTTGAATAAAATAATGGCCATACATCAATCACTGAGGTTTACATTAAAGAATGTGACATGTAAGATGACAAAGTATGAAGGCCCTGAGCTTATCACCTCCCACAGGCATACTGAAATTACAGAGCAAGTCTTTGCAGAGCATTTTTTTTATCCTCTTTTTTAAAAGTATGTAGTGAAGTTTGTTACAATATTGTTTCTTTTTCAGGTTTTTTGGTTTTTTTTGGCCAAGAGGCATGTGGAGTCTTAGGTCCCAGATCAGGACTGAACCTGCTCTCCCTGCACTGGGAGGTGACATCGTAACTGCTGGATCACCAGGGAACTCCCCAGAGCAACTGTTGATGAGAAACATCAGAAGACTAGTAGAAAATATATAATATAAACTAAATACATTAAGAAAGAATCACGGTGGGAGGTGAGAGGGGCAGAGTCATGGTAGAGTCAAGACTCACCCAGAACCAAGGTGGGTGGCTCTCAAGCTAGAGGATAATTACAATTGCAGAGGTTGTCTTAGGAGTGAGGGGCTAAACCACAACTAAACCAACCACAACAATAGATGATTCACTTCGCTGTACAGCCGAGACTAATGCAATATTGTAAAGCAATTATACTCCAATCAAAAATAGTAGATACTACCCAAAAAGTGGGAAAGGGAGGAAAAAAAGTACTGGGATGTAACATACAACATAATGAATACAATGAACACTGCTGCATATTGTATATGAAGGTCATGAGGAAAGTAAATCCTAAGTGTTCTTATGACAAGGAAAAATATTTTTTTCTGTTTCTTAAATTTTGTACCTATATGAGATGATGGGTCTTCACTAAACTTGTTTCAAGAATCATTTTGTGATGTGTGTAAGTCAAAAAACTAGGTGCTATATGCTTTACATTTATACTATTTACTATAAACTTTTACAAGTTAGTGAAATTTGAAGAAAAATCACAAACATGGAATTTACCCATTTTGATGGGCATGTGGTACAGAAAATAGAATCACAAAAGAATCATATTTGCTTTGCCCAGGCCACCATCTTGGGTTGAATGAACATATCCTGAAAAAAAACTGGAGAATTAACACATTACCTTTGAAGCTCTTAACGTCATTGTCTGATGATTTTAATTTTTTTCTAATGACAAAAGTAATAAATCCTCAAAATGTAAAATGTGAAAAAATACAGAAAGACACAATAAGAAAGCATCGTTCACTGATTACTCAGATAATTTCTGTTAACATGTTAGCCAGTTTCCTTAGATGTTGAGTCTAAATTTCCCTGGGATTGCAGAAATAGATGTTGTTAAGGATAAAGAGATATTAATAAGTCAGAAAACCAAACTTTCTCTGTATATAGCATCACTGTTGCTATGGAAACCAACATCTGACCTCAAGGTAACAAGGAAGCTTGCTTGATGAGGAGGAAATGTGGTTAAGGAGGGCTGCTGGGTGGAGGGGCCTTTTCCCTGTGGGAGCTGACTACACCCCAGATAAGGACCCCTAGAGAAACACACAGGGCACCCAGATGTCAGTGTCAGGACTGAGGGACTATGCGGTCTGATAAGAGGCTGGTCTTCCTAACCCACTCACAAAACCTGGCCCCCAGAGCTCTGACCAGACCATGCAGGACCATTCACCACTGTTATGGCAAAGAAGGTGTTTTCTACATTATCTGTTGAGTGTGTGAGCAAAATAGAGAGAGTGACCAGAACCAAATGGCCTTTTCCAAATCCTTTCTCTTCCATTCATAAATGGCCTCTAGCCAGCGTGTGATTGTTATTATGACTATAAATTCAGAAGACTCGCTATAATGTGCTGGTTAAGTTTTCCCTGAAAATACATCTCCCTGGCTCTAGTGACGCTCTCAGAACCAGGAACTCTGAACACAATACAACTTTGCACTGAGTTGCCAATTAGAAAATGATTAGGCACGGATGACCTTCATCCTGGAAAAGTAATTTAATAATAGTATGCTCTGGCTGGGGCCTATTTGCTATAATCCTGACAAAGAAAGCAATTTTATAGCTGAATGACAGTACCCCAAATTCATGGTGGAACCCTCTTTCCATAGTGGTCCAAAGGGTAAAATTCCTGACTGAAATTTTTATAAGATCCTCTGGGAGGTCGCTTTCACTGCCAATTGCAAAATTTATGAATTTTTATGAATCCATCCAATTAAAGAAAGAGTCTCTCTCAAAATACAGTCTAATTTCCTTCTATTTTTATTCCAGGTGATTCTGTTGATGGAGGCCAGATAATAAGGCCCACAACTTTCCTATGATACTGAAAAGCAAGTGAAAACAACTCCTTTTGAAAGTCATTTACTGATTATTTTGTAAACGAGGGTAATTTGTTTCCGAGCGATTAAAAAAATATAATAAAAAGGGAAATGTGGGGTCCTAATTAAGAGAGTAGCCTGAATAAGACCTATTTTAAGGTCGTATCTATAAGCTGTTGTAGTCAGTTAGAAGGTAAGAATTTGGGGGTTCTGTCATCAGCAGTGATGGGAAGAGAGCCTAACCTCCCAGGTAGGACACACTTGCACATGTCATCTGTATCAGAGGAGTCATTAACTCTTCCTTTAGTCTCATCAGAAGCATCAGCCCATTGTCTTGACAGTGGTTTTCAAGGTTCTCCTGGTTCTCTGAGAGGTTTGCCAGTGGAATCTAGATACACACCCACCTGGAGCCAGTGTGGTATAATGAAATCCACACTCAGCAGGAAACACAAAGTGAAAGTTGTTCCGTCGTGTCCAACTCTTTGCAGCTGCATAGACTACACAGTCCATGGAACTCTCCAGGCCAGAATACTGGAATGGGTAGCCTTTCCCTTCCCCAAGGGATCTTCCCAACCCAGGGATTTGGCTTGCAGGTGGATTCTATACCATCTGAGCCTCAAGGGAAGTAGGAAACACGAAAGGGGGTGACAAGGAGATTTGTGTGCTGGCATTTAGTCCCCTCTGTGTCCTTCCTCATCATCCAGGCTGCCCCCATGACTCCCAGATGCTTATTCTTGTTTGGGCCTCATACACCTGCCTGACTCTCTTCCCCAAGCCTGATACCTTGAAGATCTGGTTGCTAGGCCTGCCACCAATTCAGGGCAATACCGCTTGACTAATTCCATAAAAACAGGGCCTTTGAGAAATCAAACACTGCCTCATGAGGCCATCCTTGTAGATTGTGAAGTGACTTGCGGCCATCCTGTGACAAAGGAAACCCCAGGAAGGGCCAGAAAGAACCCGTCCACCAGAGAATGGTGTAGCAGTTACGTGAGGGTTCTGGAGTCAGAGGTGACGCTGGCTTTGGAAGAAGGCATTTTCTGTGCAACTGTTCTCTGTGCTGCCAACTCTTGGTGTGTAAAATGAGGCGCCCACCTCAGCTGGTTGGCAGGGGTTGAGAGGATTGATGCGTGTGACACTGTTACTCAGAGATGACGGAGTCACTAAGAATGACATCACTAACCATTGCTGGTTCCATCCACATCAGACCCCAGGCTTGAAGGCCCCATTCCCCCAACTTCAAGCTTCTAGGCTGTAGTGACTGAAGCACCCAGTATCTGATCCTATCTGGTAGTGGACACGAGCTGCTCAAAACCAGGGTCAGGAAACCATCCCTTCAGTAGCTTCCTATCCAAACAGTAAAAAAGTCATAAGGTTGGACAAATATAGAGGCTACATTTGTAAATATAGTTGGAGCCTGAAAAAAATACACATGCATACGTAAACAAGGACATTTCATGAATCATTTCCTGATTCAAGCATCAGGTCAGCCACTGGTTCCATTGCCCCCTGAATCCCTTTAATTTTTACAAAGAGCTGGCTGTTCCTCAGACTTCCCCCAAGGATGGAAGGCTTTGCAACTGAGAGCTATTGGTTCACCTTGCTCTATTGTGGATTTACACCTGAATGATTTGGGGGCATTTCAGGAAAGATCGTCTATCCAGCAGTGGCCATTTTTCCAAAGTCTCTAGGCACAAATGAGATCAATTGTGGTAATAGCTTTTAGTGAACAGTTTATTCATCTCCATCATCTGTGATTATTGGTAGTTCCTGACAGGGTTTCTTCACCAGGGGTCCCCAGTTTCATAAATAGATATCAGGGGAGTCTGAACTTGGGTTGAAGAAAGTCTTTATTTTCCTCACTGATATGTTTCATGTGCCTCTGATTTAAAGCTTGGGAACAATCCAGAGCACTCTTGGCAGTATTTGTGATTTTGTCACTAACGGAAGTCATACATATTTTCATACCACATTTTAGTTGCTGTATGTCACAAAGCATCATTTATGCCCACTGCCACCTCAAAATTAGGATAGTTATGTATTAAGGGCGTTAGTTATTTAATGCACTAAACAGATAATTGGGACTTCCCTATAGCTCAGGTGGTAAAGAATCTGCCTGCAGTGCAGGAGACCCATGTTTGATCCCTGGGTCAGGAAGATCCCCTGGAGAAGGAAATGGCAATCCACTCCAGTATTCCTGCCTGGGGAACCCCATGCACAGAGGAGCCTGGCAGGCTACAGTCCATGGGGTTGCAAAGAGTTGGACAAGAAAAAGCGACTAACACACACACACACACACAGATTATTATTAATATTTGCTGCATTGATTAAGGTAATTGATTATTGGTTATTAAATGTACTCAGAATCAGAATCATTTTGGAATTTTTTGAAAAATACAAATGCCCAGATATGGCTTTTTCCCCTCAGAGCTCCAGATATGTTTCTGATGAGCAGCCATGTTAAAAAGCAACTGGACTATATGATGATCTTTATCCAGTTTGTTTAGCTTTTTCTATTTCATATTCAGGGCGCCTATTCAATTTAGCTTATGTTTTCCAACTTCTCCACCTCTTCTCTTTTTTCATGTGCTTTCTCAAATCTTTATCAAGTGTAGTAGAAAAGATTTTGTACATATAAATATACATATAATATGTATGAAACTTGTGAACTTTTGCCTAACTAAAATGTTTATGACATTTTGAGTCCACTTGTTTGACTTAGTATGAATAGAATGTTAGATTTCTAATTTAAAAAAATAGATATGCAACAAGCAACAAAGGTTTACTGTATCACACAGGGAGCTATAGTCAATATCTTGCAATAACCTGTGATAGAAAATAATTTCAAAATAATATACATGCATATGGATAACTGAATCACCTTGCTATACACCTGAAACACTGTAGCTCAACTATATGTCAATGAAATATGTATATATATTAAGAAAAAAAGAAAACACATCTTGTAATAAACGCATAATCACAATCTAGTCATAAGAAACACCAGATAAACCCAAATTAAGTGTCATTCTGAAAATAACTAACAAGTATTCTTCAGAAGTGTCAGGGTCACAAAAGACTAAGGAGACACAACAACTAAATACAGTGTGAAACCCTGGATTGGATCTTGGAACAGTGGAAGGACATTGATGGAAAAGCCGGTGAAGTTCAAATACAGTGCACAGGTAAGTTCAGAGAATTGCACCAATACCAACTCCTTAGCTTTGATAAATGTACCATGGTTGTCTATGACGTGAACATTAGGATAATCTGAGTGAGGTGTGTATTAAATGTGCTATACTGTTTTTACAACATTTTGGTAAGCCTAAAGTTGTTTCAAAATAAAAGCTTAGAAAGAATTACATTATTTTTTCTTCGAATAAAAAATAAAGAACCACATCTACTACTCTACCACAATTTATTTTTATAATATTTTGGCAAACGTATTTTAAAGAATTATTTTCCTTTGAAGTCCTGTGCACTGTACTTCATGATTTAAAATATTATCCAGAGAGGGACCACTGACTCTCTCAGACTTCCAAAAGGATCATGGAGCAAAAAGATGAAGAATCACTGATTTAAGACAATCGAAAGCTGCAGACACCAAATGTCAAAGTGATTGGATTAAAATCTATGGGAAACCAGTAACCAGAGGAGCCTACTCACTTTGGCTGTAGTTTTGAATGAGTTGGTCTGAATCCAAGGTCTTTCCTTTGGCCTCCTTCAGTTCTCCTCTATAGATGTGTCATGGGGGGAACTGACCTTGGATGACAGGCAGGACCCACACACCACTGGGAGCCATACATGCCATTCACTGGCCACTCGCGTCCCCCTCCTTGCCTAGCACCACACTTCAAGAGGCTCACTTTTCTCTATCATCCCACTTGTGTTTTGAGCTTGGGTCAGGCTTTAAATTATTAGTCACTTTCTGGGGATATTTGTTTCTCAAGTCAGTTTCCAAACCACCTGAACTTGTTCACACAGGTCTTATCCTTCTGCCATGCAATGATGTAAAAACAGCTTTGTCGCTGTTACTAGCCCCTCTGCAGGTGCTGGTGATGCAGCCAGATCCACAGAGGAAACTAATTGGAAACATGTCAGGATGCTTTGAGGAATAGTGTTTGTTCAAATGGCTGTGTGACACAAGAGGCAGAGAGGAGAAAAAGCAGTGCCAAGAAAGAAGGGTGGGATGAGGAATGTGGCTGCAGCCTCGGATCTACTGTAAGGATGGCTGCAAAGTCTGCCCCCAAGAAGGGATGGGCATCTGGGCACCAAATCTATACCCTTCCCTCTCCACTTCTGACCCAAAGAGGCCAGGAAGCCTTTACTGGGATGAAGTTCAGCGTCTCAAAATGGAAATATGGTTTTCAAACAGAGTGGAAACAGTTCTTTTAAAATAATCTGATTAAAGGAAATGGGAAAACTATAGACTGTTGGTTTTACACTAGTGAATTATGGTTTGGTTGTCGTGTTCAGAAGTACTGTGACATGTGTGCTCAAGAGCTCAATTGTGTCTGACTCTGCAACCCCATGGACCGTAGCCCACCAGTCTCCTCTGTCCATGGGAATTTCCTGGCAAGAATACTGGAGTGGGTTGCCATTTCCTTCTCCAGAGGATCTTCCCGTCCGAGATCAAACTTGTGTCTCCTGCATCTCCTGCATTGGCCGGTGGATCCTTTCTTGCGGAGCCACCACGGAAGCCCCTGTTCAAAAGTAGGGCAATATTAGAACAGCGCTGTCAAGTGACGTGGGTCTGTCCACAACCCCTCCCCACTTAGTAAACCCCTTCTGTCAGACCTCCAGAGTGTGGATACCTACAGAATTGTGCCTATGTGTGGCCAGTTCCATGTTGTGATGTTGCAGCTGTAGGAACCTTTAGTATCCCTGAGAACGACTGAGGTTCAGGCAGATTCAGAATTGACAAAAACCTAAGGGAAGTCTCAAAAGCAGAACTGCAGATAAACACCAAATGAGGGTCTGGAAACATCCAATTTGGAAACCTGGAGGGAGGTATTTGAATGAATGCTGGATGATTTTGTGTATGAAAAGAGGTTTAGGGCTTTTCCAGGACCTCAGCAACCTTACATCCCATAGGGTTTTATAACCCCTCTTTGCGCTTTCTCCAGAGAAGGCAATGGCACCCCACTCCAGTACTTTTGCCTGGAAAATCCCATGGACAGAGGAGCCTGGTAGGCTGTAGTCCATGGGGTCACTAGGAGTCAGACATGACTGAGCGACTTCACTTTCACTTTTCACTTTCATGCATTGGAGAAGGAAATGGCAACCCACTCCAGTGTTCTTGCCTGGAGAATCCCAGGGATGGGGGAGCCTGGTGGGCTGCTGTCTATGGGGTCGCACAGAGTCGGACAGGACTGAAGCGACTTAGCAGCAGCAGTAGCAGCGGCAGCAGCGCTTTCTCTATTGAACAGAATTACAAATGGGCAAACATGTCTTGCATTCTCTCAATGAACTCTTGAAACTACTGAATGGAAATTTAGGTGGATCACTTACCATACGCTGCTGCTGCTGCTTAGTTGCTCAGTCAAGTCTGACTATGACCCCATGAACTGTTGCATGCCAGGCTTCCCTGTCCTTCACTATCTCCAGGAGTTTGTTCAAATTCATATCCTTTGAGTCGGTGATGCCATCTAATCATCTCATCCTCTATCATCCTGTTCTCCTCCCTCAATCTTTCCCAGCATCAGGGTCTTTTCCAATGAGTCAGTTCTTCGCATCAGGTGACCAAAGTATTGGAATTTCAGCTTCAGCATCAGTCCTTCCAATGAATATTCAGGACTGATTTCCTTTAGGATTGACTGGTATGGTCTCCTTGCAGTCCAAGGGACTCTCAAGAGTCTTCTCCAGCCCCACAGTTTGAAACCATAGTGCCAGGAAGTGATAACTATTACACAGAGATTAAACTGGACTATAGATAGGAGAGATCCTTGGTCCTTTTGACATAGACACAACCTCGGAGGAGCAGGTCCCTCTCGATGCATCAATCACAGCTGTCACTTGACCACACATCTGTCCTGGAGACTCCTTTTTGCCAGCCGACTAGCCAAGCAACTGCTCTTTTGCTCCACAGTGCAGGGAGTGTGCTGTTTTTTTCCCTCATTATTCCAGCCTCTGCACCTGGAACTCTATGCTGGAAGGGAGGAAAGGAGTATGGGAGAAATAGAATTAATATGACATAAGAGAATGATTATAAGTTACTGGTACACACAATCCTAGAGGTTGAGAAGTCCCATGGTCTGCCCTAGGCAAGCTGGAGACCCAGGAAGGCTGGGAATTAGTTCTAAGGCCTGGAGACTGCAGAGCTGATTGTATAGATTTGAGTCTGAGCCTAAAGACCTGGTAAACAAGAGTGCAGAAGGCAGGAGGTCCTTATTCAACAGTCAGGCAGAGCGAGCACTCAACCTCCCCCATCCCCAACCTTTCTGTCCTATTCAGGCCCTCAACAGATTGGAGGAGGGCCACCCACTGACACACAGGGGTGGGGGTTGCATCTGTTTTACTCAATCCACCAATTCAGATGCTCATCTCTTCCAGAAACACCCTATAGACACACCCAGAAGTAATATTTAGCCAGCTATCGGGGTAACTGTGGCCGGTCCAGCTGACAATAAAATTAACTCTCCCAGAGGGAAGCAGGCAGCAACTTTTCTCCATCACTTGGTCTGCCTGCTTCACTGCCCTTTATGGAAATTCCCTGTCCAGTCCTTCCTCCCCACAGTCTATTGCAGAAGAAAGCGAGAGTTGACCACAGAGAGAATTCACTGCCTTTTATCTGTGAGAATTCATTTACCTTTTATCTTTTAAAGTTTGGCCTTTGTGCCCAAACCCCAAGGAAGCTGATCTTTCCTATGCTTACTGCTTGGTGCAGGCACTAAAGAAAAATGAGCAATTTTCTCTCTGGACCAACATTTCCAAAATGTGCTGGGCTGGAGGTTTAATTTGCCTGACAAAGATGCCAACCCTGGTGGGCCAGGCAGACTTTGAGGCCAAGGGATACTATGAAACTATCGAATTGCTTGTTATGGAGGGGACCCCCTCCAGACAACCATGCTCAGGCTGTGAGAGTGCTTCTCTGCAGCCTGCATCCTTGTTTTTAGAGGATTTGGGTGTGGGATGGTGGGGGAAGGGGGTGGAGGAGCAGGGACCAGTGAGAACCATGCAAACTCCCCAGCTTCGCCCCCAGGGCTTGAGGGCCACGCCTTCAAGGTGGTAGTGGGCTAACCCTGACTCACAAGACTTACCTCTACCATAACCATTTTCTTATATGGTAGAGGTGATATTTGGCTCATCTGGTCTTAGCAGCACTTGGCATGCGGGATCTAGCTCCCTGACCAGAGATCAAACCCTGACGCCTTGCAATGGGAGCACGGAGTCTTAGTGGATCACCAGGGAGGTCCCAGCCATGGCCATTTTCTTCCTGATATTCTGCTTGATGGGTCAGTCATGTGGCCTCTTTGTATGTGCTCAGTCGCTCAGTCACATCCAACGCTTTGTGGCCCCATGGACTGCAGCCCACCAGGCTCCTCTGTCCATGGGATTTTTCAGGCAAGAATACTGGAGTGGGATGGCCTCTTTAGGCTACAGGATTTTCATTGTTAAATAGTTCTTGGAAACAACTCTCACATCCTGAGCGTGTGCTGAGCACCGGGCATTGTTCCAAGCACTCTAGTGGGTTATCACCTGTAACACTGATGGCTGCCCTTGAGCTACAGATGAGTCTCGTATCCATTTTACAGAGGAAGATGCCTACCTCGTGCCATACCTAAAGTCCACCTCGATAGTTGGCAGTGCCCTCCTTGCTGGGCTCCCTGTGTGTTGTGTGGAAATGTAATTTCTGTCTGTTCAGAATGCCACTGGCTGCCTCCTGCTCCGCCTTCCCTCTCCCCTCTCCTAACGGATTCTGGATTTGTTCTAAGTGACAACACCAGGAGACCAGGGACCGGCAGCGTTTGTACACAGGATGTGTGGGACAGGTTGCAAGGGTTTTCTCTCTCCAGTTTTCCAATCTCATTTCCCCTTTTCCTTACAGCGTGTTCTTCATCTTGTCCACTCACAGCATAGCCCCACAGTTTGAAACCATAGTGCCAGGAAGTGATAACTATTACACAGAGATTAAACTGGACTATAGATAGGAGAGATCCTTGGTCCTTTTGACATAGACACAACCTCGGAGGAGCAGGTCCCTCTCGATGCATCAATCACAGCTGTCACTTGACCACACATCTGTCCTGGAGACTCCTTTTTGCCAGCCGACTAGCCAAGCAACTGCTCTTTTGCTCCACAGTGCAGGGAGTGTGCTGTTTTTTTCCCTCATTATTCCAGCCTCTGCACCTGGAACTCTATGCTGGAAGGGAGGAAAGGAGTATGGGAGAAATAGAATTAATATGACATAAGAGAATGATTATAAGTTACTGGTACACACAATCCTAGAGGTTGAGAAGTCCCATGGTCTGCCCTAGGCAAGCTGGAGACCCAGGAAGGCTGGGAATTAGTTCTAAGGCCTGGAGACTGCAGAGCTGATTGTATAGATTTGAGTCTGAGCCTAAAGACCTGGTAAACAAGAGTGCAGAAGGCAGGAGGTCCTTATTCAACAGTCAGGCAGAGCGAGCACTCAACCTCCCCCATCCCCAACCTTTCTGTCCTATTCAGGCCCTCAACAGATTGGAGGAGGGCCACCCACTGACACACAGGGGTGGGGGTTGCATCTGTTTTACTCAATCCACCAATTCAGATGCTCATCTCTTCCAGAAACACCCTATAGACACACCCAGAAGTAATATTTAGCCAGCTATCGGGGTAACTGTGGCCGGTCCAGCTGACAATAAAATTAACTCTCCCAGAGGGAAGCAGGCAGCAACTTTTCTCCATCACTTGGTCTGCCTGCTTCACTGCCCTTTATGGAAATTCCCTGTCCAGTCCTTCCTCCCCACAGTCTATTGCAGAAGAAAGCGAGAGTTGACCACAGAGAGAATTCACTGCCTTTTATCTGTGAGAATTCATTTACCTTTTATCTTTTAAAGTTTGGCCTTTGTGCCCAAACCCCAAGGAAGCTGATCTTTCCTATGCTTACTGCTTGGTGCAGGCACTAAAGAAAAATGAGCAATTTTCTCTCTGGACCAACATTTCCAAAATGTGCTGGGCTGGAGGTTTAATTTGCCTGACAAAGATGCCAACCCTGGTGGGCCAGGCAGACTTTGAGGCCAAGGGATACTATGAAACTATCGAATTGCTTGTTATGGAGGGGACCCCCTCCAGACAACCATGCTCAGGCTGTGAGAGTGCTTCTCTGCAGCCTGCATCCTTGTTTTTAGAGGATTTGGGTGTGGGATGGTGGGGGAAGGGGGTGGAGGAGCAGGGACCAGTGAGAACCATGCAAACTCCCCAGCTTCGCCCCCAGGGCTTGAGGGCCACGCCTTCAAGGTGGTAGTGGGCTAACCCTGACTCACAAGACTTACCTCTACCATAACCATTTTCTTATATGGTAGAGGTGATATTTGGCTCATCTGGTCTTAGCAGCACTTGGCATGCGGGATCTAGCTCCCTGACCAGAGATCAAACCCTGACGCCTTGCAATGGGAGCACGGAGTCTTAGTGGATCACCAGGGAGGTCCCAGCCATGGCCATTTTCTTCCTGATATTCTGCTTGATGGGTCAGTCATGTGGCCTCTTTGTATGTGCTCAGTCGCTCAGTCACATCCAACGCTTTGTGGCCCCATGGACTGCAGCCCACCAGGCTCCTCTGTCCATGGGATTTTTCAGGCAAGAATACTGGAGTGGGATGGCCTCTTTAGGCTACAGGATTTTCATTGTTAAATAGTTCTTGGAAACAACTCTCACATCCTGAGCGTGTGCTGAGCACCGGGCATTGTTCCAAGCACTCTAGTGGGTTATCACCTGTAACACTGATGGCTGCCCTTGAGCTACAGATGAGTCTCGTATCCATTTTACAGAGGAAGATGCCTACCTCGTGCCATACCTAAAGTCCACCTCGATAGTTGGCAGTGCCCTCCTTGCTGGGCTCCCTGTGTGTTGTGTGGAAATGTAATTTCTGTCTGTTCAGAATGCCACTGGCTGCCTCCTGCTCCGCCTTCCCCCTCCCCTCTCCTAACGGATTCTGGATTTGTTCTAAGTGACAACACCAGGAGACCAGGGACCGGCAGCGTTTGTACACAGGATGTGTGGGACAGGTTGCAAGGGTTTTCTCTCTCCAGTTTTCCAATCTCATTTCCCCTTTTCCTTACAGCGTATTCTTCATCTTGTCCACTCACAGCATATTTCTCCTTCTCTTTGGTCACCCCAGAACCATAATTAATACTCTTTCATTACTTCCATTAAAACACCCCCTTGCCAGTAGTATATATATGTGTATATATATATATATATATTTTTTTTTTTTTTGAGCCTCCCTCAGGTCCATGAAAGAAGGCAAAGATGATCCCAGATTCTATTGGGGGAAATATTGATCTATATGTTAATTATGCACCTCAATTTCCATAATGTGTTACTTTGGTTTCAGACCCAGCTTAAGCCAGATACAAGGTGAGTGGAACAACTGAACACCCTAGAAAGGACAATGATGAGTGAGGGGTTTCAGGACCCTCTGCCCCAAATACAACACCATGGCATTTTGAATATTTTAAGCTAAAAGAGTTTGAGAAAACAGCAGAACCACCCTTCTGCCCTGAAAAAGGTCATAAAATCCTCGTGTGATGGACGCCCTCCCTCTACCCATAAGAAAGAGCATCTTTCTCCCAAGACAAAAGGACGCCAAGAGGAATCAAAACAAACAGGGCATGCTGAGTCTTCCCCAGTTCACTAGCTCTCCTCCTACATTTTAACCTACCATGTTCCTCCATGACTGTCTGCTCTTCATCAAATCCAGTATAAAAATAGCAGTTCTGTTTCTGCGGGTCTTCATTGCCTTATGAAGGCTCCCATGTCATGTAAAACTTGAAAAAAATTGAACCTCTTTCTCCCGTTCGTCTGTTTCTAGCATTCTATTAATACATTTCAGACCCAGTCAGGCACCCTATGAAGATCCAGGGCCATTTCTCTTCCCACGGGCTCCACAGGATGAACCCACGGCTCAGGAGCCCCGAAGCGCGCTCCTCTGTGCTTGAGTTTCATGTCTCTTTCTCTGATAGTTTCGTTTCTCTCTCATGAGAAGGAAAGCATGGCTGATGGCAGCTCCCAGGCTTTCTATTTAACAACTTCACAGATAGACTTGCAGTGTCCCTTTTTCTTCCTCTGGGAGGATTCACTAGGCCAATCAAAGACCCAAGATGACAACATGGCAGCCATTGGGATCACGGGGCTCTGCAGAGGAGGGTAGGGCATACGGAACCTTAGATATCCAGGACAGCCCATCATCTTCATTAACATCTCAGCATAATCTCTAAGGTCAGCATATTATTGGATTAATTGAGTATTGAGTTATTTCTGGACTGTTAACAAGCATCCATTGCCTTCTGTTTTGATGTTAGCTTTGGCCAGGAAGATTCCAGCCCCCCTGCTACCCCATTTTCTGCATTTGTTCCTTTCCCATGTCTCCCCCGCCACGCACCTCCCTGGATTGTACTGATTCAAGCTGCCTGAGTTTTTCTTCTCTGAAGACACGTTATTATCTCACACCTTTCACTTCATTCTCACTTCCTGCTTCTATCTCCTAATTAGCACGTTTTCTATAATTTATTAAGCCAGAACATAATGCTGACAGCATGGCGCCTCACAAACTGGATAAAGGGAGGGAGCAAAGCATTGAGAGCAATAATCCCACCCGTTCAAAATCATCTCATCAGCCTCTTAATCTCACCTGTCCTCTGGCCTCTTCTGAACCTCAGGGCAGTGCCTGGCTGGGTCTCCTGAGACTTCTCACGTGTCCTGGCATTTCCTGCAGGGAAAACCTCTGTAGTAGACTGTCTTGGGGCCCACCATGCAGCCATTCCTCAGCTGCTGTGAGTGTTGACTGCTAAGGCTCAGAGCTGTCCCCTGCTACCCCCACCCCATCTCCACAGAACCACTCTCTGCTGATTGGACACCCCACTCTAGGAAGGGAACCCAGAGACATGACTGATTCATGCAGAATACAAAATCCAGCCCCATTCCCGTAAGTGAGGACACTTTGGCAATATAACTTAGCTTCCAGAACGTGCCTGTGGATCAGGTCAAGGCTAAATTTTCTTTGAGACTACATCTTTTGTTATCCTGTGTCTCTTAACCTCGTTTGCAGTTTTCTCCTAAGAGACGGTCTTCAAAAAACGAAATGCACTGCAGTCTTTTTCTCAGGCTCTGCGTCTAGGGAACCTGACCTAAGACAATGCCTATTTTTCTGAAACCTCTTCAGTGCCTCCACAGTACACAGTACCCTGCCACTTCACAAACTGAAGTGCCTGAGATGAACAAAACATTTAGAAATTTCCCTTGCTTAGGTTGGATGTGTGAAGGCTCCTCAAAGCCTCGATTCAATATCTCTAGCCATCTGTACCGACATCTACTTCATTTCTTCATCTTGACCACATGGTCACTGCAGTTCCTCATACATCATCTTATGTGACCTGTGTATACCTAGAGTGTCTTCTCACCCATCACTTCCAGGAGGAGTTGTGTTTAGTTGAGTGTGTTTTCATTTGGAACTTGGAGTTTTGACTAGGAATCCCTGAGGTTCCGAGTGACCACACTCCCTTTTCTTTCCACACAGAGATGTTAGCCTGGAGGTCCAGGACAGGGGAGGCTGATGTTCAGAGAGGAAAGAAAGTGAGCGTGGACTTTGGAAATGACAGATCTGTATTCAAATCCTAATTCTGTCCTTTATAAAGCAGTAGTTTTGACCAAGTTACTTAACATCTGAAAGTCTCAGTTCAGCTTCTATACATTAAGTATAATGGTATTTGAATAACAATGATACTCTCCTTTGCACTCAGGAAAAAAAAAAAAAAATTGGTTACAAAGGCAATCTCCTGCAATGTCATGAGTTGTTTTTGAGCAGTGTCCTGAATCTCAGGTGTGTTTCACATAGAGAAAATGGGACAACACGCCGGTGTCAGGCAGTTCTGGGGCATTATGAGCACAGTGACAGCTTTCAGGCATTATGTGCTTGTGATATGTCGGCCACTATGCTCAGCTCTCCACACACGTTCTCTTGGAATCCTGTCAACGACCTGGCATTGTTCTATCTCCTGCCTCTTGGTGGCTATGGGAAGTTGATCAGCCAATGACTTTGAAAATGTTCGCAACTGTTGACTTCCATCTCAGGAAATTAAGATTTGGGAGAAGGTGAAGGAGTCAGACTGGAAAGTGCAGACGTTTGTTGCCTGGAAGGACCAGATGTAATGAAGGAGCTCATCCGCTGCACTCAGAGAGCATCTGAACTAAGAGGTTTTTTACCACAACTGTGCATCCTAGGATCCATTTTCATTTTCTTTCTGTAGAATTCAGTCTTCATCATCTCTTCAAGACTAATTGGTTCCATCGGTTCTCCTAAAACTCTTATTTCATCTTCCTTCTGTGTGTCTGTCTAGAGACTTCCCTGGTGGCTCAGATGGTAAAAGCATCTGCCTATAATATGGGAGACTCGAGTTTGATTCCTGGGTTGCGAAGATCCCTAGAGAAGGAAATGGCAACCCACTCCAATACTCTCGCCTGGAAAATCCAATGGACAGAGGAGCCTGGTAAGCTACAGTACATGGGATCGCAAAGAGTCGGATACAACTGAGTGACTTTACTTTCTTTCTCTGTGTATCTAAATCCTTTCCCCAACCTTGCCTTCACATTCAGATTTCTGCCTTTCCACAAATAAAATGCTTGGACTTTGGGGGGGATAGAACCCTGACTTGGAGGAAGAAAAACCAAAAAGTTAAAAATATCCTCCTCTTCTGTACACACAGGAAACTGTGATTACAATTGCCATTTTCTATAAGGCCAAGAGCTCCTGGTTCCCTGGTGCCTCGTGTCTGGATCTGAAAAGATAGCCAGTTTTTTTCCATATCCATGACTTGTCTTGGCACCAAACACAGCTGTGTAAATCTCCAACCACTAAATTCAGCTCTGCAATTCCCCAGGCTGTTCATTTATTATTAATTACAACCATTATTTATATAGAACTGGAGAGTTTTATGTCAAGGCCGAGGCCCAGCTAGAACATAAAGCTGAATGGGAACCAGTTCAGAGGCAGGGACATGAGGGATCAGTAACCTTGTCCCCTTCATGCTCCATCCCCCCAAGGACAGAGGTGGAAAAAGGAGGCATGAATGGTTGTAGACAGGAAGCTAAGGGAGATGCATGCCTTTCATGAGCTTTCATGCTCTGATAAGTTCCCTTTTGAAGAACAGGGAGCAGCTTGAGTAGGCAGAGATGGTAATACATTCTGAAATTGTATGATTGGAAGGAAGAACCATTTTATTCATGAATTTATTTATTTGTTCAACAGTGAGTCATTGAGTGTTGATTATGTACTAGGTGTGGGGAATATAGAGATGCACAAAGCAGACATGGTCCCTACCTTCCTGGAACTTACATACTGGTTGCATTAAGGCATAAAACTGAAACTAGGGCAGTGGTTTGGGTGTTGGGGTCGAAGAGGGTGGTGGAGGGGAGTGGTCAGGGTGGCAGGAATGGGATAAGACACAGACTATTCAGTTCAGTTCAGTTCAGTCACTCAGTCGTGTCCGATTCTTTGCGACCCCATGAATTGCAGCACGCCAGGCCTCCCTGTCCATCACCAACTCCTGGAATTCACTCAGACTCACGTCCATCGAGTCGGTGATGCCGTCCAGCCATCTCATCCTCGGTCGTCCCCTTCTCCTCCTGCCCCCAATCCCTCCCAGCATCAGAGTCTTTTCCAATGAGTCAACTCTTCCCATGAGGTGGCCAAAGTACTGGAGTTTCAGCTTTAGCATCATTCCTTCCAAAGAAACCCCAGGGCTGATCTCCTTCAGAATGGACTGGTTGGATCTCCTTGCAGTCCAAGGGACTCTCAAGAGTCTTCTCCAACACCACAGTTCAAAAGCATCAATTCTTCAGTGCTCAGCCTTCTTCACAGCCCAACTCTTACATCCATACATGACTACTGGAAAAACTATTAGCCTTGACTGACCTTAGTCAGCAAAGTAATGTCTCTGCTTTTGAATATGCAATCTAGGTTGGTCATAACTTTTCTTCCAAGGAGTAAGTGTCTTTTAATTTCATGGCTGCAGTCACCATCTGCAGTGATTTTGGAGCCCCCCAAAAATGAAGTCTGTCACTGTTTCCACTGTTTCCCCATCTATTTCCCATGAAGTGATGGGACCGGATGCCATGATCTTCGTTTTCTGAATGTTGAGCTTTAAGCCAACTTTTTCACTCTCCTCTTTCACTTTCATCAAGAGGCTTTTTAGTTCCTCTTCACTTTCTGCCATAAGGGTGGTGTCATCTGCATATCTGAGGTTATTGATATTTCTCCTGGCAATCTTGATTCCAGCTTGTGTTTCTTCCAGTCCAGTGTTTCTCATGATGTACTCTGCATATATATATAAGTTAAATAAGCAGAGTGACAATTGCTTAAGAGCAAACACAGCAAAAAAAAAACCCTTTTCAAAGAGACCCATTGCATCTCAGCATGGTCATTTGGTAGGTTTGTATTTCTGTTCTAACTCTCTTAGGTGAACTCAGAGGCTATGATTCCAACATCAATAGGGTATGGTATTAATTGTTACTTAACACACACTAATCTAACTTTCTACATGCCAAGTACTGTGCTAAGTGTTTTATACATATTGATTCATTTAATTGACATAACATTATCTCAAGGTAGATTCTATCAATACTATTGTTTTCATGTTATTGACAAGGAAACTGAGACACAAAAGCTTAGGTGTCTTGCCGAGGTATGCAGATGGTAAACTTGGCACCCCTGAATCCAGAGTGATCATTTCAGTCACCTGTGTTTGGATTTGAAGCTGCTGCAGCTCCACTCCCTGAGTCTTATCACAGTAAGTTATCACTTGTTCTCCCTCTAAAAGAGAGTATCAAATGCTAACTACATACACAGGAATACAGAGAGACAGAAAGCAATTTGATGGATGCCAGGAGCTGAGAATAGCAGAAAATTGGGAGCAACTGCATACTGGCTACAGGGGTGGAGTTTTCTTTTGGGTGATGAAAATGCTTTGGAACGGACTGATTATACAACCTTGTGAATGAACCACAGGCTATGAAATGTTTACTTTTACATGCTTAGTTTGATGTTATGTGAATTTCATCTCAAAAGGAAAAAAGAAAATAAGGATGAAAATGAGAGACCTGACAGGATGAGAGAGGGGTGCCCACTTCATTCCAATGTCGTGATGGATGGATGCTAAGAGAACCTTCACACATCTTGTGTATTGATACAGAGAGCCAGAGGATACAGAAATTAATTCAGCCTCAGTGGTCAGGGAAGCTTTCACTAAGGTTTCCATTTGAGCTAAGCCATAGCAAAGATCCCCGATGGCTCAGGGGGTAAAGAATCTGCTTACAATGCAGGAGACACAAGAGACACAGGTTCTATCTCTGGGTCAGGAAGATCCTCTGGAGAAGGAAAGGGCAATCCACTCCCATATTCTTGCCTGAGGAATGCCATGGACAGAGGAGCCTGGTAGGCTACAGTCCAAAAGGTTGCATAGAGTTGGACACAATTGAGTGACTAAGCACAGCACAACAAAGATTATAAATCAGGATGCTCTGTATGGGACAGGATGTAATGTAAATAAGTTGTCAGCAGAAAGGTGACAGGAAGGGGTACAGACTCTGTCAAGTGTTCCTGTCCCATTCTGTCCTTTCTTGTAACTATCCAACAGACTCCACCCAATCTTGCCACCAGGGTTGTCTGCTTGCCAACAAGACATTTGCCTGAGAGTCACCAAGTCACAGTAAGGCCCTGTTTTTCACTAGATATGTTAGAAGTGTAAGTGTAAAAGTTAAGAAACTCTGAGACAGATTGGAACCAAGCTGGACAGTCTGCAAACATGCATTTTCATAGATTTTAGAGTGTGGTGTCACTGACTCTACATCCTCAAAATCAGGATTTGAGCTGTGTAGAGGATTTGAGCCTGTCTGCAGCTCTTCTTGCAGGAGCTTCTCTTGCAGCTCCTCTTTATTGTCTATTGTAATCTCTCCTTTTTCACTTCTAATTTTGTTGATTTGATTCTTCTCTCTTTTTTTCTTGGTGAGTCTGGCCAAAGGTTTGTCAATTTTATCTTCTCAAAGAAACAGCTTTTAGTTTTATTGATCTTTACTATTGTTTCTTTCATTTCTTTTTCATTTATTTCTGATTCTTCTTCTTCTTTTTTCAGTTGTTTTAGGTGTAATGTTAGGTTGTCTATTTGATGTTTTCTTGTTTCTTGAGGTAGGATTGTATTGCTATAAAATTCCCTCTTAGAACTTCTTTTGTTGAATCCCATAGGTTTTGATTTGTCATGTTTTCATTGTCATTTGTTTCTAGAAATTTTTTGATTTCCCTTTTGATTTCTTCAGTAATTCTGTTATTTAGAAATGTATTGTTTAATCTCCATGTGTTTGTGTTTCTTACAGTTTTTTTTTTCTTGTAACTGATATCTAGTCTCATAGTGTTGTGGTTGGAGAAGATGCTTGATATGATTTCAATTTTATTAAATTTACTGAGGTTTGAATTATGACCCAGGATACCATCTACCCTGGAGAACGTTCCATGCACTTGAGAAGAAAGTGTTTTCTTTGGATTACACCTTGCATTTGGATGGAATGCATTTGGATGGAACGCATTTGGATGGGATGTCCTGAAGATATCAATGAGATCCATCTCATCTAATGTATCATTTAAGACTTATTAACTTATTAACTTTCTTGTTTCCTTATTAACTTTCTGTTTTGATGATCTGTCCATTGGTGTAAGTGGGGTGTTAAAATCTCCTACTATTATTGTGCTACTGTCAATTTCTCCTTTTATGTCTGCTAGAGTTTGTATTATGTATTGAAGTGCTCCTAAGTTGGATGCATAGATATTTACAATTGTTATGTCTTTCTCTTGGATTGATCCCTGATCATTATGTAATGTCCTTCCTTATCTCTTGTATTCTTCTTCATTTTAAAGTCTATTTTGTCTGATATGACGATTATTACTCCAGCTTTCTCTTGCTTCCCATTTGCATGGAATATATTTTTCCATCCTCTCACTTTCAGTCTATATGTGTCTTTAGATCTGAAGTGGGTTTATTGTAGACAACATATATATAGGTCTTGTTTTTTGGATCCATTCAGCCAGTCTGTGTCTTTTGGTTGGAGTATTTAATCCCTTTACTTTTAAAGTAATTATTGATATGGATTCTTATTGTCATTTTCTTAATTGTTTGGGGTTGATTTTGTAGATCTTTTTCTTTCTCTTGTATTTCTTGACTATATAAGTCCCTCTAACATTTGTTGTAAAGCTGGTTTGGTGGTACTGAATTCTCAGCTTTTGCTTGTCTGAAAAGCTTTTTATTTCTCCATCAACTTTGAATGAGAACCTTGCTTGGTACAGTAATTTCAGCTATAGATTTTTCCCTTTCAGTACTTTAAATATATCCTGCCATTCCCTTCTGGCCTGCAGAGTTTCTGCTGAAAGATCAGCTGTTAAACATATGGGGTTTCCCTTGTATGTTACTTGTTGCTTTTCCTTTGCTGCTTTTAATATTCTTTCTTTGTGTTTAGTCTTTGTTAGTTTGGTTAGTATGTGTTTTGCCATGTTTCTCCTTGGGTTTATCCTGCATGGGACTCTTTGTGTCTCTTGGACTTGATTGGCTATTTCCTTTTTCATGTTGGGGAAATTTTCAATTATAATCTCTTCAAAAATTTTCTCATACCCATTCTTTTCTTCTTCTTCTTCTGGGACCCCCAGGAACACCTTCAGAGGTACCGTTTGCCCCTCAGATCTGGGTCTGAAGCTCAAACAAGGATTATGGGGCCTGTTCCAGGACCTCAGCTGTGTCCTACAAGATGAAATGTGTTAAGAGCAAGTTTAAGTACTGTTAACCCAATCGTGATGAATTTAAAGTTTGTTCCCTGGTGGCTCAGAGGTTAAAGTGTCTGCCTCCAGTGCAGGAGACCCGGGTTCGATCCCTGGGTTGGGAAGATCCCATGGAGAAGGAAATGGCAACCCACTCCAGTATTCTTGCCTGGAGAATCCCACGGACGGAGAAGCCTAGTAGGTTACAGTCCACGGGGTCGCAAAGAGTCGGACACGACTGAGCGACTTCACCTTACCTTACTCACCTTCCTTACAGAAAAACTGTGGGCATCACATGGGCTCCTCAGAGCATGAGTCCAGACAAAGTTGGCTCACTTGTGAAATGATTCCAGGAAGTACCAATAGGAAAGTAAGGAACTGAGATAGGGAAGGGAGGAAGCAAAAAAGGATGGAGTGTTAAAGGAGGTGAGTGATTGGACCTACCCCAAAGGAGATGCCAAGAAGTAATGTGGAACAGAAGAGCTAACAACCAAAGGTAGAGGAAGTTGGAGCATTTCCCTGCAGACCCTCCAGTCATTGGTCAATGAAGGTTGCTTCCATGGTTACGAGCTCTTTGCCACCTCTGGCTTTTCCTCAGTGATTGTAGAAAAGGCACTTTCCTGTAGCCAGAAACAAGACATACAAACAAGAAACTGCTCAGGCAGAATCTGGGTGTGAGGACCCCAAGAATATGGGCAGGGCTCTCGCGGCTCTGCTGGGATGCCTGGAGCTGAAATGAAATGGTTTTGTGCATCATAAAGCATTGGGTACAGTATAACACTGTTTCTGAGTTCACATCATCTGTCTCCATTCACAGTCTTTTTTTTTTCCTGCCACCCCAACCAACAATCATAATAATAATCCATCACAGGCAGAGAACATTTCTTCCAGTAGTACATCACAGGCACTGTATTCAGCTCTATCCATTGATCAGTTAATTGTTTATTCAACTATTCAAACAAATTCATCAAACATTCTCCATAGCCAGGAGCTATGACAGGTTCTGTGAACAATGTCATATGCAAAACAAGTCCTGCCTCTGTCCTTACAGGAGGGTAGACAAGTGGGGGGACAGGCATGAGCTGAACAATGCTATAAATAAATGTCTGTATACTAGGGTGAGGGTTCTGATGGATAAAGTGCAGTTTACGGGGATCCCATCCATTAGCCTGGGGATTTAGAGGAAAGTGCAAAGGAAAAAGGACATGTAGGCTGAGGCTTGGAGGAGGAACAGGAGAAAAGGAGGTGAGAAGTAAACTCAGAACACAAGTATAGACAAAAGCACATGCAAAGGCCCTGAGGGAAGAACATGGGAAATTGGAGAAAGTGGGAGCAGGCCAGTGAGGCTGGAAAATGATGAGTGAGGTGGGGATTTGGTGAGTGCTAGACTTGCAGACCATGAAGGACACATGAAAGGTAAATGCAGTAGAAGCCACTGCCAAGTTCAAGCTAGAGCCAAGGAGTAGAGAAGGAGGAAGACTTTTGTTGCATTTTAGAAGGTTGCTCTAGTTCCAGAGTTCTGAAGGGTTGGAATAGATCAGCCACAATTTGGGAGATAGATGAAAAGATGACCCCAGCAACTTAGCAGCAAGGTAAAAGGAGCCTGCGAGATGCGGCAGGAGAAGAAATGGGGAGATGTGAGTGAAATGGGGAGATCTCAAAAAAGGAAAATGCACAGAACTTGATGAGTTCATAGGTGTTGGGAGAGAGAAGAGGAGTTGCCCAGAAATACTCTGAGATGCTGACTTGTGCCATTTGCACAGATAGGCGTGCTTAACTCTTCAGTTCTTACTCAGCTTCTGGAAACAGATACTAACATTATCACTCATTTACTAAATGAGGAAACGAAGGCTCAGAGAGCCTTGGTACTTAAGAAGTACCCAAGGCCATAGAGCTAATAACTTTTCAAGTAAGGACATAACTGAAGAGCCAGGAGTTACTAAAATCCATGCTCTGTCATGCTCTGTGTGGTACCTGCTCTGCCCTGTCCACCTCCATCACCTTGCATATGGTGTTTTTGGTAAAGCATCTGCCTACAATGTGGGAGCGGAGAAGACGATGGCACCCCACTCCAGTACTCTTGCCTGGAAAATCCCATGGACAGAGGAGCCTGGTAGGCTGCAGTCCATGGGGTCACGAAGAGTGGGACACAACTGAGCAACTTCACTTTCACTTTTCACTTTCATGCATTGGAGAAGAAAATGGCAGCCCACTCCAGTGTTCTTGCCTGGAGAATCCCAGGGACGGGGGAGCCTGGTGGGCTGCCGTCTATGGGGTAGCACAGAGTCAGACACGACTGAAGTGACTTAGCAGCAGCAACAATGTGGGAGACCTGGGTTCAGTCCCAGGGTTGGGAAGATCTCCTGGAGAAGGAAATGGCAACCCACTCCAGTATTCTTGCCTGGAAAATCCCCATGGATGGAGGAGCCTGGTAGGCTACAGTCTATGAGGTCGCAGAGTCAGACACAACTGAGCGACTTAACTTTCACTTTTAACGTATGCTGTCTCTTTAATTAAATCACCCAGCACCGTGCAGGTGTTGTCCTCTTGGAAGTCAGCTCTGTGCTGGGTTTTGCTGTTGCTTAGTTGCCAATCTTTGTCCAACTCTTTGAAACCCCATAGACTACAGCACACCAGGCCTCCCTGTCCCACACTATCTCCCAGAGTTTGCCCAAGTTCATGTTCATTGAGTCGGTAATGCTATCCAACCATCTTGGAAGCCAGCTCTATGCTGGGTGCTATCCAATAAACAAATCAATAGAACTAATTTGTGCTCATCAGACAAAATGTATTCCCTTGACCAAAGGCTTTCTGACTAGCACCTTTGTGCAAAGTTACAAGAACAGTATTCAGGATTTTGACATCTTGGCCGAGTGGCTTGTGACTCCACCCTTGGGCAGCAGCACTGGCTTTGCTAGAAAGAGGTTCAAGGTCTGGTCAGAGCTCCCAAGCAGACCACCTTGATCCTAAGATCAGGCTCCAGAAGAAACAATGCGTGGTGTCTGTCGTGTCTGCTCTCTTCAAATCTCAACAGTTCTCGTACTTAGAAGCAGACTCTAGACATGCACATGGGCTCACCTGGGTTTTCTAGAAGCTGTCAGCTGGTTTGAAGACAAAAATCAGGAAATTGAATGGACTCTGAACACAAGAAGGAAAGATTAAAACAATATTGAACTATGAAAAAGTAATAGTCATGCTCATGGACCAATTCATTCACCTATTGTAATCACGAAGATATTTTTCCCATTCTCAGGAATCATCTAAAGCAGACAACACCTGAATAGCTTCATAGTGCTTTTCAGGTCTACTTTATCCTTCTACTTTTCTGTCTATTCATTCTATTAATTTTTGAGAGTTTCATATTGAAGCTCCAACTAAAAATCTTAATTTATCTACTAATAGTAATTGTAATATATAATGGAATTATATGTAATTTTGTTCTGTTATTTTCCAAGTCACCTGGAAATGTGTTATTATACTGTCATAATTTTTAAAACTTAAAAAAAGAAAGAGAAAAAAGCAAAGTAAGCAGCATAAGAAATCTCAAGAAGGATTATTGTCCAAGTTAAAATAGGAGGCTCAGATGACCTGATCTTGTTCTTCAGTTATCTTAGGACCACAAACAGTGGGCAAAGGTTGGCTTCTTGATGTTTCAAATATTCTCTGTCTCCTCCTGGGGACACTCATCCAACTGGAGTGGGACCTCAAAACTGGAGTTAAGTACCAAGCCCTCTTAAGTGGCCATAGGTAGCTGAGAGCCATGAGTTCAAAGGAGAGGTGTGTGTCGCTAATACCATTTTACATCACTGATTCTCAGCCTGTAGGAGATGTCACAGCAGATGGCAGCCATTAGCACTCCACGCAATTGTCATCGCCTCCACCCCAGGACACAATGTCAGACCTCGGAAGGCAGGTGCTGTCAGATGCAAACTTCATTTGGCTGCTTGTTTTCTCGTGTATAGGTTTCCTGCTTGCTTTTGACTTCTTTGCCTTCTGTGATTGGTTAACTGTCAAAGGATAAAGAAAAACACTCCTAATAAAGCCCTTTTCATGTATTTCATCTTCTGAATAGATGGGAAATGATGTTTATGAAGACACCCACCAGTGGACCCCTATAGAGAAGTTATTTTGTGTCAAAAACCTACACTGATTGAGAACAGTGCAAAAACATTTAAATTTCTTCCCCCCTGAAGCTTGGAAATTATGTTTTTCAAGATCCTTCAGGGGCTTTGATAAATAACATCTAAATTTGAACAATCTTGTGTTTATTATGGGTTCTGATTTTTAGAAATGTAAGTTGTTATTCTAGGGCCCTGCTAAGCTCTTCTCCATTCCCCTGGAAAGAAGAACAAGGAAAAATGAATGCATATTTCAGCAAGAAGCCTATCCGTGTTCAATAAGAAAAACTTAGAAACACAAAAATGCAAGTTGGAGTGGGTCTTCCTGATACATGCTCAAAATGAGTTATACAAATACTTACTGCCATTTTAGAAGTGTAAACAGGGCCTCATTGGCCATTGGAATGATCTATTAAAGGAATTATATTCACATTGAAGAGGATTCTTTGTATATATTGTATATATGGCATCCTGGGCAAATGTGACTAAAACACAGTTTACTGCTATGGATTCAAAGAGGAACACTTGAAATTCTTATTTAATGTTAATAGTTAACCTTCTTGGCACTTGTGAAAGATGGCCTATGGATATTCATCTTAAGAACTTTGTTATTTTAGGAGATACTTAAAGCCCAGGACATCCTTTGTCCCATAGATCAGCACTTCTCAAACTTTCCTGTGCCCACAAATCTTTTGGGGACCTTGTTAAAATGTGGGTGCTGAATCTGCAGTCTGGGGTGTCTCCCAAGAGGCTGCATTTCTAACCAGCTTCTGGGTGATGCTGCAACTGGGATCAGTCCTGAGTGGGAAGCCATAGACGGATCATGTGGATTCTGTCTGTCAGGCACCGCCAGTCTATTCTAGGAAACTTGACAAGTTGTACACATTCAAATTCTCCTTTAAATTGTGAAATTCACTCTATTTTTCTCTTTAAAAGCAAAGCAAATTGGAAATAATTCAGAAATGTATGTATAAGAGAAAGGAGTGAAGACTACATAATTCATATGTAACCACTCTTAACTTTATAGTCTTTTTCAGTGGGTCTCAATCTCTCCCAGCATCACAGCTGCAGAGAACTTTTCATACACCACAGACCCTGGAACCCACCTCTCTGTATAACCCTGGACTAAACCTACAGCAATAAATGAACCCAAGAATGGAATAATTGGGGTATAGCTAATGTTCTATGTGCAGAAGAGAGAGGGTTAGAGAAGAGGGAGTCTTTGAAAGAGAATCTTAAGAGACTAGACTTGGGAGTGATGCTGGGCATGGAGGGTTCTGGAAGTAGGCACTACAAACATAAAAACCTCCTAATTTCTAAGATAAACTCTGTTCCTGCAGGGAACCTTCCAAGTGTGTGATGTGTTGTCTGCAAAGATACTGGCCCCTCAGTGGTCTCAGGTGGGGTTCTTTCTGGTGGGATCAATATCACTGAGATGCAACATCACTGATACAATTCCTAATGCAGGGCAGGTCACGCACAGCCGTGATTCCCTAAGAAAAAATCCAGGCAGCCAGCAGGACAGGGCTATACGTTCCCTTGTTTCCCTAGTTGGAGACAATGGCTGACAGCATTTCCAAGAGTGAATATGAAAACAGTGGAAAGAGTTACACTGCATCTGTGTGAATGGTTATTGTGTGGATGGAGGATACCTGCTTTGTTTTGAATGAAAAGAACAGGAACCCAGAGGATCAGATGGGTGAACATATGATATTACTGTATAAATAGGTCTCAGTTTCACAGAGGGCTTTTGCTTTTGACTCCTGCAGAAAATATGTACAGACTTTTGGCCAGTAAGATATAAAAAAATTATAACATTGGCCCAAGTAGTAAGAAGATACCATAAAATTTGAAAACATTTTGATGATTTTATTGTATCAATTAAAGGAGAAAAACTATAGTTACCTTCCTGGTTTCAAAAAGATTTTTATAAAATACTCCTAGAAATTAATAAAACAAAGCAAATAAAAATAGCTAGAAATAAAAGAGAAGTTACTTTACCTAAAAACATGCCACCACAAATTATTCTCATTTTTGAGTAGAGTATTAGAAACATTCCCTTTATTCTGGAATGACACACAGATGAACACTCTAGTCATTTCTCTCTATAGAATCAATGGCCAATGCTCTAAGTATATGAAATGACATTGAAAAAGAAGAAACAAAATGGTCAGTATTTCTGATTATATGATTATCTACACTGAAAGAAAGCACTCAGTTCAGTTCAGTTCAGTCGCTCAGTCGTGTCCGACTCTTTGCGACCCCATGAATCGCAGCACGCCAGGCCTCCCTGTCCATCACCAACTCCCGGAGTTCACTCAGATTCACGTCCATCAAGTCCGTGATGCCATCCAGCCATCTCATCCTCTGTCGTCCCCTTCTTCTCCTGCCCCCAATCCCTCCCAGCATCAGAGTCTTTTCCAGTGAGTCAACTCTTCGCATGAGGTGACCAAAGTACTGGAGTTTCAACTTTACCATCATTCCTTCCAAAGAAATCCCAGGGTTGATCTCCTTCAGAATGGACTGGTTGGATCTCCTTGCAGTCCAAGGGACTCTCAAGAGTCTTCTCCAACACCACAGTTCAAAAGCATCAATTCTTCAGCGCTCAGCTTTCTTCACAGTCCAACTCTCACATCCATACATGACTACTGGAAAAACCATAGCCTTGACTATATACATATATATACACTAGTATATATATACTAAATAATACTTGTTAATACTACAAATTCAGTAAGATTTCTGGGTACATGATCAATAATCAGAAACAAATAATAAATATAATAATAATGATAATAATAATAAACCTATCATCAAAGCAACATGAGTACTAAGAGGCAAGAAATATTTATCTATCAAAATAAGTATAAAACCATTATGGAGAAAAATGTAAGACTTAGTGAAATACATATAAAGGGAGCTAAATGAGAGGAAAATATACCATATCATAGTCAGGACATTGAAATTGCAGTTACATTTAGGCATATATCACTTAGAAAAATCTCAGACATAAACACTGAAATATGTTCTAGAATAGCATTGCAGAACGAATGATAAAGGAACAATAAAAATCAAGTAGCTTAACTGTTAATCAATAGAAGAAATGGATGCAAGCATATATATGTTATAGTATTTAAATAGCATACAGCCTTTAAAATTAATGAGCTCAGTTCAGTTCAGTCGCTCAGTCGTGTCCGACTCTTTGCGACCCCATGAATCACAGCACGCCAGGCCTCCCTGTCAACTCTCACATCCATACATGACCACAGGAAAAACCATAGCCTTGACTAGACGGACCTTAGTCGGCAAAGTAATGTCTCTGCTTTTGAAAATGCTATCTAGGTTGGACATAACTTTTCTTCCAAGGAGTAAGCGTCTTCTAATTTCATGGCTGCAGTCACCATCAGCAGTGATTTTGGAGCCCAAGAGCTAGGTCTATATATATCAATATGTGTGAGTCTAAGACAATGTTGAGTCAAAAAAGGGAAGTTGTGGAGAACTATGTGTATATAATGTAATGTTATAAACCAAGAAATAAGATTAAATGCTTTCCAATAGATACATATGCACCCAGTAGAAGCGGAAAATTATGGCTGAGAATAATGCCCACTGAATTCAGATTCTGAATGCTCATCTCTGGCTGAGAGGAAAATTTAATGAGTGAGGGCTTCCCCTGTATCTGTGGTATTTTATGTCTTAAAAAAAGAGGAGAATCTGAAGTTAATTTGTTGTAATTCATTAAATCTGAGTGATGTGTTCACAACAGTATGTTTCTTAACTGATCTCATCCCTGTTTGTTTCACTGTAGAAGCTTCCCACAGATCAGAATCACCTTCACAGCAGAAGCTGTATACTAAACTTAGGCTTCTCCCAAAGCAAAAGAAAGCTCCTAGAAACTGTTAGTTGTTTTCTCATTGGAATACTAACGTGGCTTTGCATGAGACCTCTCAAGGTTTCTTCTCATTGACTTTAATCCAAAATAAATAAGCAGCAACTTTAATGGTGCTCACTAGCATGGTGAACTCCGTCAAATGACGGCTTGGCTGTTGTGAATCTTTGCAATTTGCACTAAGTGATCTCCTTGACAAAGAGGTCTGCTTTGGATTAACCCACTTTTTAAAAAATCCTGAATAGTTTTTTTTTTTTTTTTTCCCATTCTGGTTCTCTTCTCCATGGTTTAAGAATTACTGGTAAAGCTTTCACCAATCTTCAGAACAGAAAAATCACAATGGGTCCTCTATGCTGACAAGTCTACTTGAAACAGTTGATTATGAATGCAGTGCCCATCATGGTTTATCTACTAAATGCTTGTGTTGATCACATTTGTAAAAAGGACAACTGGCTATAGGTCACAACCTGTCCTCAAGTGAGTGTTGAAGGGGAACAGATCACCAAGAATGGGGCTTAGTGGGAAGGGGTGCGCTTTGTATGCAAATAATCAAGGCTGACCAAGTAGGTGGGCATGGAGAACCAGGAATCTAGACAGTTGGTTGACAGGGGCAACCAAAAGCAGGGATCATCTGATGGAGCTGTAGGTATGGAGTTTGAGGGTGCTCATTAAAAAAAAAAAAACAGCCAAGAGCCTAGCTACTGTCTCCATGAGGCATAACAAGATAGAAAAGTAATGAAGAGCAGAGACCAACAGTTCAGTCTATCACACTGAGCCCAAGGTACCCAGCCCTCAAGACACACACGCACACACACACACACACACACACACACACATATCCATTTTACCAACACACAGTAACTTCTTCAGACTGAGACATTATTTCTGATAAAACTCTTGCTAACATGCAAATCTCTTACCTGAGACTGAATGAATGAAAACCTCAATAGCTATAAAGAAACAGAAAGTCATATTTTATTGCTCTCTGTCTGCGTGACATAAAACTTGATGAGGGAGCTCTTGGTATTCCCAGGTTTTATAAAAGGAAAACCATGTTCAGCCATGTAATTAAATATTGCTATCAAGAACAGGGCCATCTCTGAACAAATACCGGTATGTTAACAAATGTATATGGAATTTAGAACAATGGTGCAGATGAACCTATTTTCAGGGCAGGAATTGTGACAGAGATGCAGAGAACAGACTCGTGGGCACAGGGGGCCACAGGGAGGTGGAGACGAATTGGGAGAGTAGCACTGATGTATCTATGCGACCGTGTGTAAAACAGCTAGTTAGTGGGAAGCTGCTGTATACCGCAGGTGCTCTGTGATGGCCTATAGAGGTGGGATGGGGTGGGGGAAGGTGAGAGGCTTAAGAGGGAAGGGACATATGTATACACATAGCTGATTCACTCTGTTAGCGGAAACTAACACAACATTGTAAAGCAACTATACCCCAATAAAGTCAATCAATCAGTCCATAAAGGACGAGATCGGTCTCTGAAATTAGCAGAGGACAGCAGTTTTGATCGGGGCGCATGGGGGAGGCACAGAACCCTCCCCCGCACCAGGAGGGTGTGGGAGGAATCTGCAGCCTGACAGGTATACCAAAGTGCAACATGAGTCCGCCCACAACGTGACTTCCTGCTGTTCCTACTCTCAAGCTTGCTAACCTCACGGGTTGCTAGGTGTGGTCCTTCTTCTCAGACACTGCCTGTTGCTCTTGCTGTTGTGATGATCTGTACTATCCCCACCATTTCAGAACCCAGAGTTCCCCTCCCCATCAGGCTTTGGGTACACCACGGGCAGCTTCCTGGGCCTCGTGGTCTAAATTTACAGCAGTAGCAGACAGCATCTGAGAACAGCAATTTGAAGAACTATTGGTTGGTTCCTGGCTCTAAGATTAGCGTCAAAGGCTAAATCAATAATGGAATGTCCCTCATCACAGAGGCACGCAGACAGCAATTAGGACTACATTACTGGGATGACGCACCACTCTGCTCTCTGTACCTGAGATCAAACTCGGCTCATTTGCCACTCTTATTTTAATTCTGTCAATTAGAGAAATAAATTGCCAATAAAAGCTCATCTTTTAAAAAGGTTTATTGTAACCTTTTATAAAGTACTTGGGCAAAAGCATAGAGAAGAGCTTCCTAAGTGACTGCTAATTTGTCAGGGTTGGGAGACAGACGCTGTGAAAAATACTGCTTCAAACAACAGCTGAACACTGTCAACCAAAGAGGGAAAAAAAGAAAAAGAGGAATGCGTTTTCTAGAGCTTTCAGAAACAAAGCATTTTAGCTTAAAATGGAAATATATGGGGCAATTGAATATTGGGTTTAGAACATAGTATTAATATGAGCTAGCAGGAAAATATCAGTCCTATTTTCAAGCATCCATTCTGTTGCCAAGTATTTATTGAGCACTGGCAGTGTACGAAGTTCTAGAGAAACAATGATAAACTCCATGGTCATGGTTCTTGCATTTATAGAACTTGCAGCCATGTTGCAGAGATAGTCATTAGACAGATGGACACACAGATATGAACAAAATGATGGTATTCAGAGGTGGCAGTGGTGGTAGGCCAACCATGGTGGCATCCAGCAGGATGACACAAATTAGAGTGAAAAGATCAGAAGAGGGGCCCTGAAGGGGAGACCTGGACAAGGAATTATGTTTAGTACCTCAGTCATGTCTGACTCACTATGAACCCATGAACTGTAGCCCACCCAGGTCCTCTATCCATGGTGATTCTCCAGGCAAGAACATTGGAGTGGGTTGCCATGACCCCCTCCAGGGGTCTTCCCAACCCAGGGATCGAATCCAGGTCTCCCACATTGCAGGCAGATTCTTTACCATCTGAGCCACCAGGGAAGTCCAAGAACACTGGAGTGGGTAGCCTGTCTCTTCTCCAGGGGATCTTCCTGACCCAGGAATCAAACCGGGGTCTCCTGCATTGCAGGCAGATTCTTCACCAGCTGAGCTACCAGGAAAGCTGGATAATGGATTAGAGCTACCCAAGTGGAAGGGATCATTCCAGGCAGAAAGAATGGTCCGTGAAAAGATCAGGAGGCAAGAGGAGCATGGAGGGATCTGAAGGACCCTTGCTTGGAGGGTGGGTGCAGGCAGAAAATAGAAAAATGTAAAAACTGTGACTTGAGACAGAATCTTAAAGCTCTGGAAGGAACCTCACTCACCACCCATCCTGTCATCCTGATTATACAGAAGACAAAAATCCAAGTTCCCAAGACAGGACTGAATTATCCAAGATGTCAAAGCTAGGGTGAAAACTCTAATATTGAGTACTTGGGGGGTTTTCTAGATATTAGATCCAAAGTGCTCTTTCTATTCCTGCCTAACTTCCACTGTGACTGTCACCGTGATGTTGTAAAAGACTGAAGTGTCTAAGATTTAAGTTGGAAGGCCTAGAGAGGAGGCGAGGCCAAGGGCACATCCTCCTACTCTATGCCTCACCCCCTCACCCCCATTGCACTGTGAGTATATATGTGGGTGTAAGGTTATGACTGATGACTATTCACAACTAGAGTATAAGCTCCATAAAGGCAAGGGAAAGGTTTGTGCTCTTGGTTTCTCCAGCGATGGCAGTGCACCTGGCAGACGATAGACAACCCAGGCTTCCCTGGTGGCTCAATGGTAAGGCATCCACTTGCCAATGCAGGAGACCTGAGTTTGATTCCTGGGTTGGAAAGACCCCCTGGAAAAGGGAATGGCAACCCACTCCAGTACGCTTGCCTGGAGAATTTCACAGACAGAGGAGCCTGGTGGGCTCTAGTCTGTGGGGTCGCAAAGAGTCAGACTGGACTGAGCAACTCACACAGGCAGTTAGAACAAAGCAGTTTCTTTTAATCCCAGGCTTTGTGAAGAAACAACATGCATTATTTAAGGAGCAGCAACAAAAATAAACCTTGTAAATATTGCACATCCATTTGCAAGCAGAAGATTAATACAATAATAACATCTTAGATATGAAAAACAGTCTGAAATGCAAACCTTGCTGAGGGAAATTGCCTTCCTTCTTGGAGAAAAGTCACGGGAGACTGGAGAGAAAATTATTTTTCTCAGTTCTGGTCCTTTAGGGCATCTGAGCTTGCTGAAAAGGATTATGCATCATGGAAAGTGTTAATGTACCTTATTATTCCATTTGTCTCCTATGAATTCTTTGGAATCAGTAAAGGTACTTAACAGTTAAGAATTACATTAGGCCACATTGCAATACCAGGAATCTCTTAGATTAATATAACACCTATCTTCAGCAAGTTCTTTTGAAGCAATCACAGAGGATGAATAGGTTTTCCTGCTGTGAGAACCCAGTGAATCATGCCGATTTAGGGTGTTTTTCTCCTTGTGGACTTGTTGAGCGGTGGGTAGCATGGAGCTTATGCAAGTATTGCAAGTTTCCTGTATGTTTAACTTTCTGTTGGTGTGTTTTTGAAATATGTAAGTTCATTAAGCATGAGTCCAAAAAGTGGCTGAAAAATAGGAGAAATACTACTACTACTCTGGGATAGAGAGTTTGATTTAGTTTGTAGCTGGGAAGATGAGATGGAGATGTTGCTGTTGTTCAGTCTCTAAGTCATGTCCAACTGTGTGACCCCATGCCAGGCTTCTTTGTCCTCTACTATCTTCCAGATTTGTTCAAATTCATGTCCATTGAATCAGTGATACTATCCAACCATCTCATCCTCTGCCACCCGCTTCTTCTTTTGCCTTCAGTCTTTCCCAGCATCAGGGTCTTTTCCAGTGAGTCAGTTCTTCACATCAGGTGGCCAAAGTATCGGAGCTTCAGCTTCAGCATCAGTTCTTCTAAGGAAGATTCAGGGTTGATTTATTTTAAGATTGACTGGTTTTCTCTCCTTGCAGTCCAAGGGACTCTCAACAGTCTTCTTCAGCACTACAATTTGAAAGCATCAGTTCTTCAGTGCTCAGCCTACTTTATGGACCATCTCTCACAACCATGCATGACTATTGGAAAAACTATAACTTTGACTACATGGACTTTTGTCAGCAAACTGATGTCTCTGTTTTTAATATGCTAAGTTTGTCATAGCTTTTCTTCCGAGGAGTAAGCATCTTTTAGTTTCATAGGAGAGGGAGACAGGGAAGGTCAAATAGCTCTGCAAGACAAAAATGAAAAAATGCCACAAGGCAGTCCTTTGAACAATCAGTTTGTGAAGGATAAAGCTGGAGGTATTGAGAGTTTGGGAGGGCGTTACCCAAGGGGTCTATTGTGTTCTTGAGAAGAAGGAATTGACCCTTGGAGAAGAAAAATATGAGTGACAGAAATGAGCACTGAGATTATTTTGAGAGGCATCCAAGGATGGCATACTATTTGTGTTGATTATGCATTTCTTGCAAAACTTCTATCTATTTCAAATTCACTCCCAAGGGCAATGATCACTGATGAAATATAAAACTTGCATGAGGATCATCAGGAAAAGAAAAGAAAATTGAAAGGAACCATTTTACCAAAGCTGGGAACCAGCTTGAGCTTGAGAGGCTCCTGCTATGCCATGTTTTTCTACCTTGACTATTTTGTAAACCTTACTGCCCTAGAGGATCCTGTAACTAGACTATTCTGTGGCTTTGTGAATTAAACCATCCTTTGATCGCTCAATTATTCTGGGGTCATTTGATAAAACAACCTGATCCAACATGAAACAGGTAGAACAGGTCTTCCTTGATACCTACTGATAAATATGCAGCTAAAAACTAAAAAACTGAAAGCTAAAGAACTTCCTCCTTGTAATACTGAACCACCTATCACAACTTGAACCCATTCACAGATTTGCATGCATTTGGTAAAACTTACAATAAAACCCACTTCACTATATGTTGCTGAGTGTTGTGTGAGATATCACAGCCCTGAGTCCAGCTGATTCCTTGGAATTGTCAACATTTTCTACACAGGAACATGCAGGGGAAAAGAGAGTCGGTTATCTGAATGATACCTCCAAGACAGCTGCCAAAGGGTGTTGGAGAAACAGAATGCTTTGTTTAAGTCCACTGTATACTTACTCTTTTTTTTTTTTTTTGCATCCTCTTTGCTTGTATGTGTATAGGGTATCCTTAGAATGTTCTCATTTAGAGAAACAGTACCTGTGTTTCCTTGTAGAAGAGTTTTGTGGTTTTTTTTTTTTCCTCAAGTGCAATCAAAACACAAGAATTATTTTGATGACATTCTTGGTTTCTGGGGCAGGCTTCTTTGGATCAGTCTTATCCCAGTGTGTTCCAGCTTTGATCTTCTCTGATTTTTCACCTCTGTGCTACATAGGCATCACTTTCCTAAAGTTAATAGGAAGATTATAGTCTGATCTATCAGGAAACATCTATGTCTTGATAAACACCTCCTCCTCCACCTCCAAACTGATTAATTTCAGTCCTAATCACTTTTTCTTTGTGCGAAACAAAACATCTAAATTTGTTCCTCCCAATCTTTGTCTACCTTCAGATTCCTAAAAATATCTCAAAATATGCATAAACATAAGGTTCTGAGAAGGAAGCCTTCTCTCTTAACCCTTAGCATTTTTCAACCTGAAATCTTGTCAGAGAAATTGGATGCAAAACATTCTCTCATTAGCCAAAGAAATATCAGCATTTCCCATATTTGGGGATGTTGTTTCTTCAAGGTAGATTTTCTTACTTTGGTTTCAGATCACATTAATTGCACTATTTATCTCTCTTCCCTTGAAAGTTCTTTTTCATCTGTTCTTACTGTCTCCTGAATACATTTCTGACTAGCAGGAAGCTCTGAATGATAAATAAGGTAAAAGTCTTAACCTTATCAAACTTTAAGGCACTGGTGTCTAAATTTTGTGTTTTCTGATAGCAGGAGGCTTTTTAATAAGAAAGGAGGTTGTAAGCATCAAACTGGGTGGGAGGATGTAATTGTCTCCTGATCAAAGGCTTACACAACAATCTGTGTTTTAGAGAAGTTGATCCATGGCCCCCTAAGGGATTAGATGGTGTGTTGTCAAAAGAAAGTAGCAAAAAGCCCCATGGCTACCTCTTAGATCTACCTAGAAACCCTGAACAAGGTTTCAATCAATCTTTCTACTTGTTAAATAAAACACTTGGCCAGAATACAAACAATGCTCCAGAGAATAATGTGTCACATGGAAAGACCTCTTGACAGAAAGTCAGGAAGCCTGGGTTCTAATCCCTGACTGACCCCTAACCTAGACATTTGATCTTTGGCTTTGTTTGTCACCTCTCTGAGGCTTGGCTGCTTTCACTGGTGTTACAAGAAGGTGAATGAAAAAAAAAAGAGAGATCTCTAAGTCCTTTTGTAGCTTTAATACACAGTGAGGCCATAATTCTAAGGGACTAAACAATGAAATGAAGGGACTGAATTTTGAGTCTGAGTTTCTCTCTCTTTGCATTGTGCAAATCTGGACACCTTCAGCATATAGACAGGGGAGGACCACATCCTACAGTGTGATTAGTTAGCCTACTTTTGGAGTGAAGGGAAAGTGCAGGGAGCTGGAGGATGTGAAGATGTGAAACTCCTCCCGTGTAATCAGGGGTACTGAGGGCTGAGCAGGCGTGAACACTGCAAAGATAACTCCAGCCTTTGGCTAAGCTTCTGAATTAGTGTGTTTAAACTCTTGTGACTGCTAAGTGTTAAAAATACCAGAAGCATCTTTTGTTCAAATATGTGGTCTTTGTCCCTGCTTCTGGGTACGCCTACATGTGCACGCTCAGTCATGTTTGACTCTTTACAACCCCATGGATTGTAGCCCAACAGGCTCCTCTGTCCATGGAATTTTTCCAGGCAAGAATATGGGAATGCAGAGCTCCTAAATCTCTTAGGATTTCCTGAGTGGTAGGATTGTCTTTTGTTCTAATGAGTCAATACTTGGAGGGCTCTCGGATGAAGAGGAGTCACTAGAAAAATCAAGCCATGAGTAGAATCCTGGAACTTTCAGCCACCTCCCATCCTCCAGGAAGAGGAGAGGGGCTGGACACTGAGTTAATGATGCATCATGCCTATGTGATGAAACCTCCATAAAAATCTCAAAGGTACAGGTTCAAGGAGCTTCCAGGTTGGTGAACACACCCACATGCCTGGAGAATGGGGATACTCAACCTCATGGAGACAGAACCTCCTGCTCCCAGGACCTTTCTAGATCCTGCCCTATGTACCTCTTCATCTGGCTGTTCATCTGTACCCTTTATTGAATCTGTTGTTACATAGTAAACTGGTAAACATATTTCCCTGAGTTCTGTGAGCTGTTGTAGCAAATGATTGAATCCAAGGAAGGAGACATGAAAGTCTGACTTGGAGCCACATTAGACAGAAGCTATGGGACACCTGGGGACTTACTGTTGTAATTGGCCTCTGAAGTGGGGAAAGTCTAGGGATCCAGCCTTTACATGTGCAGTTCGTAATAACTCTAGTCTCAGAATAGAACTCAGTTGTAGGGCATCCAGTTGGTATCATGGAGAATTGCTTGTGGAGGGAGGACCCACACAGCTGATAATTAGCAATCAGTGTCAAAGGTGAAGCTTACTGTGTGGGCAGTAAAAGAATGCTTTTTCCTTTATGGGAGACTTCTGCAGAAATCTTCACTTTACCTCTTAACCACGTCCTGAAGATCCCAGTATTTCTAACTCAATCTAAGTGTATACTTCTGTATTTTCCCAGGGTGGAGGTGCAGGGGAGTGATGGATTATGTCAAATCCTGCCATGGTCAAACTCTGCAGCATGGGAGCAAAACCCAAATGGGAAAGTCTTTCATTTTTAGGATTCTCAGGCCATCTTCAATCTCCCTCTGGGTCCCCGTGGGTCTTTCTAACTGGCCTGCATCTCTTCTGTCTTCTGCCAAAGTGTTGTCTCTCTGAGAAATGGAAAAATGTGGGGCAGCTGGCCACTGCTGGTGAAGTATCTGACTTTGTCTTCTGCTATTTTTATTCCCCTGCTCCTAAGGCATCAAAGTGAACTGGTGGACTGTCAACCTCTGGCTGGTGAACACTTTGTCAGGTTCACAAGACACTTGTTTAGTGTCTTGTCTTGAATACTTCCTTCCCCTGCCTGAGGCTGGATTTACTTGTGATGTGGCCCAGCTGAGCCACAGGCATGCAATACCCTTGAGATACATGCCTTATCGGTTAGATGGGTGGAAATATTCCTGTAGCGGAATTGCTGGAGTACCCATCAGGGTCATTTGATCCACTGGCCCTGAGCCATCTACTTACTAGTATCATTTATAATCAAGGCAAAGGTCCATAATTTTTGTAGTATAAACTCTTTCACTATGACTAAGGATGGGAAAAAAATGGAGACAGAGAGTTGGTAAGAAAAATGGTCATATGGGACAAGACTGAGCTATCCAGGAGGTCACATTTTTTGTGTTAGAAAATGAAATTATCTTCCATACACCTTTATAGATGTAACAAGCACAATTTGCCTCTTTAGAAGTGCATTCCTATTTTAGTTAATCCTGTGACATGCCAGTGCTCTCTAACTATCTGATTAGTGTCATGTCAGTCCTAGAATGTTCTACAACCTTCTTTCATGAGTGAGGTAGTATTGAGATAGTTAGAGAAGGATTTCTTTGCCTTCCCATTATTGTATAGTTAGGTCTTACCTGGAATTTTACCTGTGTCTCTTTGATTCAAGACAGCTCTGGTTTATGCCTGTTGCCCTGTAATAAGTATTAATAGCATCCCTTTTGCTATCAACATGTCCTGGATTGGACATTAAGTGATATAGACATTCTAGCTTTGCTTATCATGCCAGGAACCATGCTGGTGCCAAGAAGTTCTGATTACTCAGACTCAGATGGTGACTTTAAAGTATTTTTCAGTCCATATGTATAAAGGGCTCATGAGGTCACCAAATAAAACAGTCTCCTTGGTGATAAATGTCCATCAATTGGGTACAAAAGCAAATCAGAAATAGGATTCATTTTCTCCATTTTCAAGATGATCTCCTGCTTAGTATGGGGTGCAGGCTTTTATGTGATGGAGTGAAGCTTATATGGAAGATAGTTATAAAAGATATTGCACTATGGCCTTGAGACATCACATCACTTATTCCCCTGATGTCTGTGAACAGTGGCTAGTTGAAAAAGTAGGCATGACTACTGTGGAACCTTGGTTATGACCGCGTCAACATCCCAAAATGCAGAGCTAGGTGAGACTGGCCTTTCCCAGGTTTAACTCTTCTTTCTACTCCAGTCCTCTTTCTCTTCCTTCTATTCTTCATGCCCAGAGGTTATATGAAGGGAGCAGGAAGCCTAGCTCATTCAATTTTGGCTAATGGCTAAATCAGGACAGTGTCTATGGAGTTGAGTTAATGATATGAGTGTTGAGTTGTTGGGGCTGCTCTACAGTTGATAGAGTCTGGTTGGGTCTTTGCTTCCACATTTGATATTCTGCCATCAGAAAATATCAAACTCAATTGATTATCACAGGGTGGTTGAATCGATTGTTTTGTATCCTAGTTCTGTTTAATCAATCACCGTCCTTATATTCATCACTGACATTGGGCAGTATGGAAACGAGGTACTGCTTGCACTGCTCGTAGGTAGTGAATGCTTGAGCTCTAGAAAGCAATCATCCACACAAATTCAGTTTATTTTAAAATTTTTCCCAGATTATGTCTTTTTCAGAAAAAAACATGAAATACTCTTCCCGGTATGCCTGCAGTTTAAAAATGCAATTTTCAAAATGGACCAGTTCTTTGCCTGCTGCTGCTGCTAAGTCACTTCAGTCGTGTCCGACTCTGTACGACCCCATAGACGGCAGCCCACCAGGCTCCCCCGTCCCTGGGATTCTCCAGGCAAGAACACTGGAGTGGGTTGCCATTTCCTTCTCCAATGCATGAAAGTGAAAAGTGAAGTCGCTCAGTCGTGTCCGACTCAGTGACCCCATGGACTGTAGCCCACCAGGCTCCTCCATCCATGGGATTTTCCAGGCAAGAGTACTGGAGTGGGGTGCCATTTGCCTAGCAATATATAAACTGAGGTTCCTCATAGTTAGGTTATATAGGTACATTTGAAGATGCTGGAATTGACAGTACAATAAATCAATGCCTGTGGCTGGAAAACATTTAGGCCATTTGTGCAACATCTCTCAAACTAATTGTGTGTGAAATCATACTGGAATATTTGTGAGCTTTGTCTTGCCATCATTTTGAAGCAATATACATATATGTGAAAGTGAAAGTGAAGTCGTTCAGTCGTGTCCGACTCTTTGCGACCCCATGGACTGTAGTCTATCAGGCTCCTCCCTCCATGGGATTCTCCAGGCAAGAGTACTGGAGTGGGTTGCCATTTCCTTCTTAAGCAATTATATATATATATATATATATATATATATATAATCTCCTTCTATATTCTGCACAAATACAGATCATGAGTTTATAGTATGGACCACAAATATTGATTGAGTGAGTGAGTGAAAGTCACTCAGTCGTGTCCAACTCTTTGTGACTCAGTGGACTATAGTTCGTGGAATTCTCCAGGCCAGAATACTGGAATGGATAACCTTCTCATTCTCCAGGGGATCTTCCCAACCCAGGGACTGAACCCAGGTCTCTCATGTTGCAGGTGGATTCTTTACCAGCTGAGCCACAAGAGAAGCCCAATATTGATTGAAGTGCCTTCTATTCAAGTAGTGATAATCAGTGATGATCAGTTTATAAACCTGCTGTACATGTGCACCTTCATATAATTCTTTCAACTGTGAAAGTGAAAGTGAAGTCACTCAGTCGTGTCCGACTCTTTGTGACCCCGTGGACTGTAGCCTCCCAAGCTCCTCTGTCCATGGGATTCTCCAGGCAAGAATACTGGAGTGGGTTGCCATTTCCTTCTCCAGGGGATCTTCCCAACCCAGAGATCAAACCTGGGTTTCCCACATTGCAGGCAGATGCTTTAACCTCTGAGCCACCAGGGAAGCCCCCTGTATGATGAGATATTTGTGCCAGTGAATTTGGAGGTTGGTTTTAAGCTGAAGAAATAGATTTAGGGGTCAAGTCTGTTCAGTTTTAGAGAGTAACAGACTATGCAATGTTCCAGAATCCTACAAGGAAGTAATGGTGCGTTGTCCTAGGAACTATTTGAAGAAACGAAATGCTGTTTCCTTTAGCTTATTTGTCATGAGAACTAGTCTTATCTGAAGAAAAGCTATTTTTGGAAGTGCACTGATTTATTTTATTATTGGGAATATAATTGCTTTACAATTATTGTGTTGGTTTCTGCTGCACGACAAAGCGAATCAGCTGTATGTGTACATATATCATCTCCCTCGTGAACCTCCCTCCCATCCCTCTAGGTCATCACTGAGCACCGAGCCGAGATCCCTGTGCTATACAGCAGCTTCCCACTAGCTAACTGCTTTACACATGGTGATGTATACATGTCAGTGCTACTCTCCCAATTCACTTATTTTGTAAAAAGGGTGAGCTGACCTCATTCATTCAAATGTCTGGGATACAAGCTCCTGGCTGTGAGGTTCTTAGGCTCCTTCTAGCATGCAGACTGGATGTAAACACAGTGGCAGGCAAAGCATCTCTTTCCAGCCTCATACTCCTGGAGCAATTGAGTCATGTTCACTATAAAATGCCCTGTTTGCTGTGCACCTGGAAGACTTAATGAAGCATTGTGCATGCAGGAGGGGTGATGCTGCCTGCTGACTACTGGGCTGGAAAGCAGGTGGTGGAGGAGCCCATGACTGCTGGGACAGCGCAGGTGGAACTATGATTTGATCCTACTTGTTTTCCTTTAAAACTCTCTTTCTGCCCTTTTTCTGGCATTTTTGTCTTCCTGCTAAAGGGCCAATTGTCCAAGAACAGTTAAGGAATATGTGTGAACATGAGTGTATGTGTAAATGTGTCTGAAAAATTAGTTTTGCTCCATAAATCTATCTTTCTCAAGAGAAAGATAATAGATAAGATTGGGAATGCCCTATTAAAGAACACCCACAGAAAAAATCAAATAAATACTTTCTAGTGAAAGGTGAAAGTGTTAGTCACTAATCCATGGAATTCTCCAGGCCAGAATACTGGAGTGGGTAGCCTTTCCCTTCTCCAGGGGATCTTCCCAACCCAGGGATCAAACCCAGGTCTCCCGTATTGCAGGCAGATTCTTTGCCAGTTGAGCCACCAGGGAAGCCCAAGAATACTGAAGTAGATAGACTGTCCCTCCTCCAGGGGATCTTCCTGATCCATGAATCGAACTGAGGTCTTCTGCATTGCAGGTGGATTCTTTACCAGCTAAGCCCACTAGTCATTCAGTCGTGTCTGACTCTTTGTGACCCCATGGACTGTAGCCTGCCAGGCTCTTCTGTCCTTGGGATTCTCTGGGCAAGGATACTAGAGTGGGTTTCCTTTCCCTTCTCCAGGGGATCTTCCTGACCCAGGGATGGAACCCAGGTCTCCTGCACTGCAGGTGGATTCTTTACCGTCTGAGCCACCAGGGAAGCTCACCTTAGATACTAAGAAGAACCAAATATTTCAGTCATTAAACAGCTCAATGCCAGGTTTAACATTCTTTCCTTTCCTTTCCTCCTCCATCTCGCTTGTTGTAGAAGCACCTGTAGAAAGATGTTCTTCACATTGAGCAAGTCAGGCAGGCACTTCTATGCGTGGAAAGAGGAAGGTTGGCTTTATCGTCTGTTTCATTCTGAAGGTTCTCCAGTTAGAGGCGTGTGACAGAGCACTGAGATATGCGTTTGTGCATCCCTCACTCTCTCTCCCATCTCCCTCTTCCCCAGCTTCACTGTTTCCTAAGCACATTGAAAACATTTAAGACTGTGTTAGATCTTCAAAGAGCCACTTGGCTGATAAAACGTCCCAATTGTTCTCAGATGCAAACGCAGTTGCCAAGTGGGCTGGCAGTAAGTCTGGATTCGTTTCAGTACATGTGTAGCTGCTTGTTTGAGAGTTCATAGAAAATTAGGATCCCAGAGGCAATATTTTCATACATGGAGGGGCCATAGGATCTGGACTCACATGGCCAATGTCAGGTCTGTGGTACTCGGTGAAAAGAGAGGATCCAGTCTTGGGATCAGGCTTTGCAGGTTCCCAAACACACTGGAAAGTGAAAGAGCTGCCATTGTCAGTCCCATGAGTGCAGTTCTTACAAAAGAGAGACCCTCAGACATGAAAGAGCCTTTTATCACTTTGAAACCTCTGTTACTGTTGAGAAGCAGAACTTTTGTAACTTCTCATGATTTAAGTACTTAGCTCACTGAACAGGCACCTTTAAAGTGCCTGAAATAAATCATCTAACTTTTAACCTCTCTAAAGTGTCTAGATATGTGTGAAATTATACTTAATGTTAATGAAAATAAGGACAATTAAATGCTCTTTGATTTTACAAAGGTGATGATGCTCATTTGTAATGTTCACACAGGGTGTAACCTGTGAGCAAAACTTTCCTAGAGAACCACACCCACAATTAGTTCTTCTAAAAATATGAGAACATCCAGCCAATGATCCAGGCAGATGAATGCAGTATAGGCTTATACTTCCAATAGAAGTTATGTGTTCTTTGTATAGTGTCTCAGGAGTTAATCAAGTACCCACTCTAGACAACTGGCAAAGGGGACTTGAGACCTTCCAACACTGATATCTTTGGAAGCACCTTTGCATTTATTTGGGGCTTCCTTCCCTGGTGGCTCAGATGATTAAGAATCTGCCTGAAATGCAGGAGATCTGAGTTCGATCCCAGGGTCGGGAAGATGCACTGGAGAAGGGGATGGCAACCCACTCCAGTATTCTTGTCTGGAGAATATCCATGGACAGAGGAGACTGGTAGGCTACAGTCCATGGAGTTGCAGAAAAGTCAGACACAACTGAGTGAGTATCACTTTCACTTTGCATTTCTATATAAAGACCAGACACTTGGCCAACCCACAAGCAGAATATGTTGTTGAGTTTTTTGTTAGCAGTGGAGATCAGTTTTCAACAAGCTGCTCAAATTTTCCTCTCTTGTCTCAATTGTGACCTGTCACACACATGTGTAGATGTGTTCATGGGAGAGAATGACCATAGGCCTCGAGTCTATGGGCATAGTGTCCATGACCTTGGTCTACTTTGATAACAGCTATTTCCATGGTGTGCATTGGACTGCACTATTCATCCAAGGGCTTCCCTGGGTAACTCAAACTGTAAAGCATCTGCCTGCAATGTGGGAGATCTGGGTTTGACCCATGGGTCAGAAAGATTCCTTGGAGAAGGAAGTGGCAACCCCCTCCAGTATTCTTGCCTGGAGAATCCCATGGACAGAGGAGCCTGATGGGCTACAGTCCATGGGGTCACAAAGAGTTGGACATGACTAAGCGACTAACACTGTAACTTTCATTCATCCTTCTACCCATCATCAGTCCATCTCCCTCCCACACTGTCCTCAAAATCATCATTAGTTGTGGCTCTCTCCAAAGAGAGCTGCAATGATATCTCCCAATACAGATGGTCTTACAATGTAACTCCAAAGCTTCTCCCACTGAGTGTTGGACTCTATGTCCCTTGTTCTTGAACATGGATGGGACTTTGTCATTACCGTGACCAATAAAGTATGGCAAAAACAACACTGTGATTTCCCAGGATAGAATATTAAAATGCTATGCACTCCTGCCTTGTTCTTTGGGCATGGTTGGCCTTGGAATCCAGTTCTGTACAAGCAAACCAAACTGGCTCCTATGGAGAGTCCATTTGTAGATGTTCCAGCAAAGTCCCAGCTGGATCCCAGGGATCTGCCAGCAAAACCACCAGACATGGAAGCGTTGATGCCTCCAGGTGATCCCAGTCACTCTTTTTCAGTCTCTCAGCTAGGTCCCAGGCACTGAAGAGAGAGAGAGAAGATAAGGACCCCTTATCATCCAAATTCCTGATGCACAAAATCCATGAGCATAATAAAAAGATTGTTTTAAGACATTAAGTTCCAGGGTAGTTTGTTATGCAGCAGTGGTAACTGGGACATTGTCAAAGCTTAGACTTGGATTGCCTTCAAGCCTTGAAACAGAAAATTGTATTCCATCCTCAGAGTATTTCCATGGCTCAGAAATGCCCTCATGTTTCCACAAGGTGAAAGCTTAGGTAGTAGGCAGTGGAATGAAATATACAAACTCAAAGTGCTTCAAGACAAAGATGAGGCTCTTTTCTGAAATGTAAGATTTTTGAAGTAAATAAAAGTCCATTTCATCCTTATTTAAAAGTTTTTTCTCTTTTTAAAAGATTTTTTTGATGTGGGCCATTTTTAAAGTCTTTATTGAATTTGTTGCAATATTGCTCCTGTTTTATGTTTTTTTTTTTTTTTTTTGGCCCCAAGACATTAGGATCTTAGCTCCCCAACCAGGGATCAAACCCTTGCCCCTTGGATTGGTGAAGCATTGGGAGGTGAAGTCTTAATCACTGGGCCATCAGGAAAGCTGCTAAAACATTTTCTTAATCATGGTGCCTCGATGATAGCTGTCTCTTGGAGGAAAACAATCCTTAAAAGGGAGATGCATTCCTCCTCTGTGTACAAATTTGTAAGGTCTTCTCTGCATTTAAGATGACCGGTCCTCTGTTCCTGTACCACTTTCCCCAGTGTCAGAAGACTCAAGCTCTACTTCAGACCCACACAACACGACTTAGATTTTAGACCGATTGTATGCTTCCACAAGCCTTCAGTTTTATGGCTTCAACTATTACACAGAAGAGGACTGCCTCCTATCAGAGCCACTGATACTTCTTGATTGAGCTGACATTAATCTTCCTCCCTGACTAATCTTCCTCCCTGAACATACATGCAAAGGAAAAAGAAAAAAAAAAAATCACTAACTCCCTCCCTTCCCCACCCTCACATGAGTCAATGCTGACTTTTGCCCCAAGACTCCTCTCTTTTTTTTTTCTCTCTCTCTCATGGGAGTCTCCTTCAAGGCTCTCAACGGAACCCCATGGTGTTTTATCTTGTCCTAAAGCCCAAATCTGCACTGTTTGGTGGTAAACAACATCCACATGTCCAAGTGCCCCCTATCAACCCAAACCAGGCAAAGGCCTCTTCAATTTCCTTTACTCATCAATCTCAGGGGACAGAAAATACACAGTTTCCTCCAAAATCAGACCATTAGGAAAGTGCATCTTGTTCGGAACTAGACACTTGCTCCCAAAGATGACAGTTTGATTTGAATCAGAGAAAGCAATCAAGGCAGGAAGCAGTTACAAGCCCCCGCAACTGCCAGGCCACCAACCAAGGTCACTCTTGGGATTGTCTTTTCCCAGGGCAAGAAGAAAACATTTGATGAAAGGTAAGATTTCAGTGGCAGCTGAAGAGGCACCTGTAATACAGATTGAAGCATCTCCCTGGGGAAAGCAGAGGAAAAGTTCAAAAGCCAGGGAATGACTTAGGACAAAGAGAAAAAACTATAAGCTGCAGTAAAACCTCAAAGTACTAGCTGTGATACTAGTCATTGTTTGAAAGTGTGAAAGTGTTCATCGCTCAGCTGTGTCCAGCTCTTTGTGAACCCATGGACTGCAGTTTGGTGACTCAGAAGATAAAGAATCTGCCTTCAATACAAGGAGACCCCAGATTTGATCCCTGGGTTGGGAAGATCCCCTGATGAAGGGAATGACAACCTACACCAGTATTCTTGCCTGGAGAATTCCATGGATAGAGGAGCCTGGCAGGCTACAGTCCATAGCGTCTCAAAGAGATGGACATGACTGAGCAACTAACACACTCATCGTCTGCCAGTATCTTAGTTGAATTCAACCAAGTTCTTTTTCAATGATTGTGTTGATGTTATGCATGCCCCAGTGTATGATAGCAGCAAAGATTTCATCCATTTTGTGAGCTATATTTAAGCATCTTCACTCATATTTAATTCACAGAAATAACCATTAGACCAGGTGTCAGAAAATCTTGGTATTAAACCAATTCTATTTTAAAAGATCCATATAATGAAACTTTAATATCCAATAGGCATTCCTGGCTCACTGTGACCTCTACACAACTGCCTCACTCTCCTTTTCCTAAATGCTGTAGAATTCCACAAATTCTCATGCTTTCTGTAAATTTCTGGGATAAGGTAAATGTTGCCTTGGTACCTCTAATCATGGTTCATCTTACAGTATGTGTTATCTCTTCTAAATCCTTTCAACTCACACATAAAGCCCAGTCTCTTCCTCCATATCTACATAACATTTCTATTCAAATCAAGCATCTGGGGAGAAAAACACCATGCATCATGTAGCAAGCAATATAGAAACACAAGTCAGGCTTTCCTACTCTAAAATCTTTCTGATTATCTGCAACCTGAGCTTCCTGGCCCTCCATCATCACTTTCAACTGTGGGGCTGGACCCTCTGCTCACCTCTCCTTCCTCTCGCTTTTTTCTTCCTCCTCTTTGCCGAAGGACAATAACTTTCCCCACTTTATCCCAAACAGCACTTTAATAATTTCTCTTATAACTCAGTTGGTAAAGGATCCATCTGCAATGCAGGAGAGCTGGGTTCATTTCCTGGGTCTGGAAGATCCCCTGGAGAAGGGATAGGCTACCCACTCTAGTGTTATTGGACTTCCCTTGTGGCTCAGCTGGTAAAGAATCAGCCTGCAAAGCTGGAGACCTGGGTTCCTTCCCTGGGTTGGGAAGATCCCCTGGAGAAGGGAAAGGCTATCCACTCCAGTATTCTGGCCTGGAGAATTCCATGGACTGTATAGCCCATGGAGTCATAAAGAGTTGGACACAACTGAGCGACTTTCACTTTCACTTATTGTCAAAATCTAGCAAACAAAAGATCTCATTAAAAAAAAAAAAAAAAAAAAAAACTACTCCATGGGACTTCAGTGGTGGTCCAGTGGTTAAGACTTCATCTTCTAATATGTGTTTGATCCCTGGTCAGGAAACTAAGATCCCAAATGTTTTGTAGCCAAAAAGTCAAATCATAAAACAGATGCATTATTATAACAAATTCAATAAAGACTTTACAAATGATCCACATCAAAAAAAAAAGTTAGTCCTGTGTCTAACAGAAATGATGGCAACTGGGCATTGAGAAAGACATGTCCCATCTTGGTACTTGAGTTTCTCTTCCTTAGGATGCCAGAGTGGAGCCCTGATTCCCCACTGTGGAATTCTCCTTAAGCCCACTGGGGACCAACATTGTGCATGTGGAAAAGAAATGCCAGCATATTGGCATCTGGGATAACAAACAGATCTACTAATCATGCGTTACATGGAATGTAAAATTCAAGGAAAACCCAAGGGTATGTTAACAGTGCCAAGCAGAGTCCTGTGCTGTTTTAAAAACATACGTTCCTCCTATTCTACCACGAATCATCTGTGAACTTTGGGTAATTAGTTTGCATGTCTGAACTTTCCTTTTTTCAATTTTGCATCTGTAACAGGCTGTGATGAGTTTGGGTATCTCTAAGGTGCACTGTAACCGCTTTGAACGACTGTTTGATGAGATGTAATAAAGCTCAAATAACACCCTGTGGCTTACACTACTACTCCCAGGAATAAATCCAACAGAAATGCACACATATGCCCCACAAAAGACGCATATGAGAATGGTCACAAAAGCACTCTTCACAATTATCCTAGGGTGGTGGAATGTTGGCACCTATAAGATATGTTGGTGGTAGTTTAGTCACTCAGTCGTGTCCAACTCTTGCGACCCCATGAACTATAGCCCCCAGGTTCCTCTGTCCATGGGGTTTCCCAGGCAAGAATACTGGCATGGGTTGTCATTTCCTTCACCAGGGGATCTTTCCAAGCCAAGGATCAAACCCAAGCATCTCCTGAATTGCAGGTGGGTTCTTTACTGCTGAACCACCAGAGAAGCTCCCTCAATAAGATATATTCACCTCTTGATCCCCAGAACCTGTGAACATGAGCTTATTTGGGAAGAGAGTCTTCGTAGAATTCGTAGATGTAACTAAGGTAGGGTTCTTGTGATAAGATGATCCTGGATTAGATGGTGGGCTCTAAATCCAATGACAAGTGTCCTTTTGAGAGACAGAGGAGGAGAACAGAGATGAGGAAGATGGGAGGCCATGTGAAGACAGGCAGAAATCGGGGTGATAGCGCCAGGAGCAAGGAACACCTGGAGCCGCCTGAGGCTGGAAGAGACAAAGAAGGAGTCTCCCCCTGGAGTCTTCAGGGGAACACGGTCCAGAGGCAGCTTTATTTCAGACTTTTGGCCTCTAGAAAGAAATCCCATGGACAGAGGAGCCTGGTGGGCTACAGTCCACGGGGTCGCAAGAGTTGAGCATGACTTAGTGACTAAACCACCACAACCATGAGATGAAGCATTTCTGTTGTTTTAAGTGACCGAGTTTGTGGTTGTTTGTTACAGAAGCCCTCAAGAATAATACACATGGACAGGGCAGCCCAGAGCCACTGCCTCCCTCCCTGCAGTGCTGGCCTGGGCACAGGAAGAGTACAAACCTGCCACTCCCTTGAGTTCCTCCCACAAAGCTGGGGAGTGTCCTGTATCCTCCAGTCACTCCAAGCCTATCAAAATCCTGGGGGCAAAATGTAACGAGAGACAGGGCACGCTGTCCTTTCTCAGGGACACATGGCATACAGATGCCCTGTTCTCTCCTTGTTTGGAAGCTCATGACCTGTAGGCGGTTTGCCTGAGTTGGAATCCCATCCCCTAATATAACTGCGAGCTTGCTTGCTTGCTTACTTAGACACTCAGTCGTGTCTGACTCTTTGGGACCCTTTGGACTGTATTCTGCCAGGCTCCTCTGTCCATGTGATTTTTTTTTTTTTGCAGGCAAGAATACTGGAGTCAATTGCCATTTTCCTCCTTCATGGGATCTTCCCAACCCAGGGACTGAACCGGCGTCTCCTGTGTCTCCTGCACTGCAGGTGAATTCTTTACACACTGAGCCTTCGGGGAGACCATAATTGTGAGAGTTTGAGCAAATTACTTAACCTCAATAGCTTACTTTCCTTGGGTCTCAAATGAGAATAATAGTCACATATACCTTCTGGAATAATGTTGAGGGTTCAGTTCAGTTCAGTCGCTCAGTTGTGTCTGACTCTTTGAGGGTTAGTTGAATTAATACATGATGTTAGATGAATAAACATGGCCCATAGTGAGCATTCGCTAAATTTTTCCATTTTTTTATAATCAAAATCGGGGCAGAAACTTCATCTAGTAACAAAGACAGAGAGAGGCACATTTACTGTGAAACTAAGGAAACTCAAACTCCAGGGCCCCTCATTTAATTTATGTTAGTAATGTCTTATCACTTTTCTTATAGAGCACCTCCCAAACTTCTGGATCCTACAAAATCTGGCTCCACTCTTGGAAATGAGCTATAGTTTCCCTTCGGCTTCATCTCTTGGAAACTTGAACATTGTTGAGGGAGTAGGGGAAAGTGGTGGGGACCCACCATTAATACCTTCTGACTAGGAAGGATCCAGCGAGACCACCATCTACATCCATGCTATCATCCCCATCAAGCTTGTCATCACCATCCTCCCCGTCCCGTCCTGATTGCCATCAACTCCACCATCACCATCAGCATCCTCATTTTCACTTGTACCTCCAATCAGAATCCTCCTCTTCTGCTTCATTATCATTCATTTAACGGTATTTCTGTTCCAAGTTCTCATTCATTCTCCCACCTCCTCTGAAAAAAAAAGAAAAGGAGCTAAGGTCTTCATTTTTGAGTCACATAAAGAGTGACACTGATTGATTTTACCATGGTTTACTCTTCATATCAGGCTGCTTTCAGCCTTGCTCAGAGAAGACTGGATGGGTCACAGGAGTCAGGGTCCAGGGTCTGTTGACCAGAGATCAAATCCAGGCTCTGTCATGAACAGTAAGTGCATCTCTAAAAGGAGATGAAACAGGACCTAGAGCACAGTGAGGAAATGCAAGTCTAGACCCATGTATCTATCTGCTCAGTCATGTTCAACTCCTTGTGACCCCATGGACTGTAGCCTGCCAGGCTCCTCTGTCCATGGGGTTTTCCAGACAAGAATACTGGAGCTGGTTGTCATTTCCTACTCCAGGGGATCTTCCTGACCCAGGGATCGAACCTGCATCTCTTGTGTCTCCTGCATTGGCAGGCAGATTCTTTATCAGTGAGCCACTTGGGAAGCTGAGATAAAGTATCAGTGCAGGAGACCTATGTATATAGCATTGGCCAAAAAGTTCATTCATGTTTTTCCATTGCACCGTATAGAAAAAATAACTTTCTGGGCAACCAAATAGTTGCCACATGGAAGGCGCTGACCAAACCTCTGGAATCAACTCCCTGTCCCCACTGGACCCCTTCCGGAGGACAGATTTACATGACAGAATAAGAAAACAAAGAATGAGACTCACAAAAGGGAACAAAAACCAAGTATAGAAACCATAAGAGCCAATTTAATTCTAACTGCTAATATTTGCCTTTAGGTTCCCTGGAAGCCAGGGAAGCAATGAAATAAACAGGAAGCTTCCCCTAAAAGAAGTACATCATTCTTCAACAGAAATGAGTTTACCTTGACATCATATTCTAAAAGATGTTTTCCTTCAGAAATTTTACATGTGATTTTCTGAGACCAGTTTAAAAAAAAAAATACAAAAGAGTTTTCAAATGGCTGCTGTTTATGTAGAACTTGAATCTACTGGGGGCCTAATATTAAAATCCAAATGATCAAGGTGATTCTTCAGGGAATTATGCAGATGTAGTTCAAGAATAGGAACTGATAGTGATCAGACTTAATATTGGGACAGAATTCAGACAGCATGGAGGAAGCCAGGATTTTGTCCCTTATACTTTCTTCCCTCAATGTTACTTCTCTCAGCTGCCTTTTCAATAAGAGAGATGATGAGTGGGAGGTTCAAGGTTTAATTCTTTGATAAGAGGTTCGTGTACTGATGTTCAGATTCAAGGTAGGCTGATATGTTATTATATAATAGTAAATAATAATAAAGGCAATGATGACAATAATGAAGCAGTTTGTTCAATATCCCATGAATTCTTGAATTTTGGCTGATGGAACATAAGAGAATATCTGCTAATAACCTATGTGTCAAAATGATTAGCAGGAACCCTTATTTCTGGTACCCAATGGCTCAGCAGTAAAAGTTTACCTGCAATGATGGAGACGTATGTTCGATCCTTGGGTTGGGAAGATGCCCTGGAGAAAGGAAATGGCAGCCCACTCCAGTATTCTTGCCTGGAGGATCCCAATCCAAGGGGTCGCAGAGGAGTCAGACACAACTGGGCGACTAAACAACTTTTTTCCGGTAGGAAAAAAACCTTATGATGCTAGTTAAGAAGCACAGCCTTCTAGATTCAGTTTTCATCTATTGAGCTCAAAATATACCAAGAAGTTGGGACTGGTTTTCTCAGAACTTCCTTCTGCTTCCTGAAAGCCAAATAATTATTCAAACCATTCAGATAATTGAAGGGTTTGGGGAAAATGTGTTTCTTTTTCAGGTTCAGACATTTCTCTCTTACCCTCTTGGAGCTTTTTCTCTTCATCAAAATGACATCCAAAAAGAACACCATCAATTAAAATTTCTAAAATTTAGCTGTTTTTGCTTGTTTATCCCCCAGCTCCGATCCCTTCCAGTTAGCACTTTATAACAGTGGGCACTGTCAGTGGACACGCTTCAGCAGCAGCCTGTACCCTGCCTGTGTTATAGGACCTTGGCAAGAAAGTAACTTCCAGAAAGGGAAAAATGAAAGTCGTGTCTGACTCTTTGCGACCCCATGGACTTTGGGATTCCATGTCATCTGTCCATGGGATTTCCCAGGCAAGGATACCAGAGTGGGTTGCCATTTCCTTCTCCAGGGGGTCTTTCTGCCTCAGGGATCGAACTCGGGTCTCCTACATTGAAGGCAGAGTCTTTCCTGTCTGAACCACCAGGGAAGCTCAACCTGCACAATGTGGCCACCAAAATTGCACAGCTAGGCTTGGCATGATTGGGCATGATATGTCTCTGGGGTCTTGGAACCACTCACCCTAATTATTCCAAGTGGGTAACCAAAGTGTGCTTGTCGGTATTTGTGGAAAGGTTACCCCTGAGGAGCTGGAGTGTCACGTCACAGGGACATCTTGGAATGAATATGATCTCGGGCGGCCCCAGCCACAGCCACTTGAAGCAGGGGTTTGGTTCCCAGCCAGAGACTGGGGTTGGGTTGCAACAGTGAAAGCACCCAAACCTAAGTCCTAGACCAGTCAGTGACAAGGCCCTGGCCCTTCAGCTTTGCAGAAAACAATTTCCACAAAAGGAAAGTAGTGAAAAAAGTCAAGTGTTTATTAGGAAGGAAAAAGAGTACCGTAGATGTGGATAGACACATGGGCGGGTTCAGAGACAGGATCTCGCCCTTGTGCTGGTTTGAATCACTTTTATGGGGCATTTCTTCCAGGTTTCTTTTGGCCAATTTTTCTGAGTTGCCTGGTTCTGAGTCCATTTGGTACATCTCAGGGCCTTCCCATGTGTCCCAGCATCTCTCAGCCAATATTGATGCCAGTGAAAAGCCTATGGTAGGTTGATACCACTCCCCTTTTGACCTTCAATAAATTTTCCAGTTAGGAAGACCTCCTTGACCTTGAGAATGAGAAATATGTGGTCTCTTGTCTTCTATCTGTGCAGGGCCCAGCCTCCTCTCTTGATTGTCCTACTATTGATATTTGGAGTTTTCTATCCACAGGAAAGAAACTTTAATGGGCTAGGGGCAGGGGTGCCTTATCTACCTCCTGCCTCAGATGGATCCCAAATTTTGCAATTCCTTGAGTCTTGATTTTTTTTATTTGATAAACAAATATCCTACCTTCGTTCAGCTGTAAGCATGCTCTGTGCTGTCTCTTGGAAGTCTCAGCAGGATAAAGCCCCCAGGTACCTTGACTCACTGATGCACTTGGGACAGACTTCCTTCCCCATCTCACTGTCCATAGCCCTTACTTCCTTGAGGTCTTCATACAGATGATCCTTGTCACAGGATTAGGTTTCTTTTATGGCTCGTTCTTGTTTTAAAAAGTTTTGTTGAGGTGTAATTGACATATGACACTATATTAGCTTGAAGTGTCCCACTTAGTGACTCAATACCTGCATATCTTTTAAAATATTCACCACAATAAGTCTAATTAAAATTTGTCACCTCACTTAGTCACGAAAACTTTTTTCTTTTGATGAGTTCTTTTTCATGTGATGAGAACTCTTAAGATCTACTTTCATAGCCACTTCCCAATATGCAAGACAATATTATTAACTCTAGTCACCAAATATTAGCTTCAGGAGGAACAACAACAACAAAAAAGAGACACTCTTCATGCACTTTTGATATACAATTTTCATTCCCAGTTTACAGAGAAGGAAACTAAGACTTGGAGTCATTAAGAACTAGCCCAAGATCAGACTTCCAATAAACAAGAAACCTTGAGTCAATCCCACACATCCCTGCCCCTCTCCATTACATCAGTGCCTTGTTGAATTGGAAGAGCTAATTTGCCCTGCAGCTGGTACACAGATATGGCTTTAGGAGTACAAGCATCTAGAACTTGCAAGTCCTTTTTCATTAAACTGGTTTTCAAATTTTAAATATCTCTGCAGGGCATTTTTCTCCTTTCTGTTTCATTGGTAACAAAGCAAATTTGGTTGCCACCTTGGAAGTTATGCCTTAGTAGTTGCCCAATGAAAGTACTTGCTGTTTCATGTCAGCATAGTAACACTCTTCACCTGGTACGCTGAGTGAATTCCCTCTGTCCCTGGCAGATCCTCTGTCCCCCTACTTTGCCACCCTGGGAGACCGCCCAATAGAACTGACAAAAATCCACATGTGAGCAAGAAGGCATGGAATTCAAAGGTAATGGGTTAAGCTTTTTTCCAATCATGCTGTCGTAATAACAAATCAGTTTTTCAAAGGAGTCAAAATTAGGCAGTAGGATGTGATGAGCAAACACATCTTTGCTTATTGTTAGAAAAACAGAATTCCTTGTTTCATATTGTAATAAAAATGCATTTAAAATGTTACAGGAAAAATGTGATCAAAGAAAGGGAAGCCTGCCTTTTTAGATGTCCCCAGAGCAGAAGCACATGTTAAAATGTCATATTTTTTAAGTTCTGGAGATAAAAGATGAGGCTGAATGCATAAAAGTGCAAAACGGGTATTTCTAGCTGTGGAAATGCGTAACGGAAAAAGTAGGTAGGAAGGAATTGATTAGGTAGGCAGAAAAAGAGCAAATGTCCAAGCAAATACAGGACATTTGTATGAGCTGAGCTGTTGAGAAGGGAGAGGAATTAGTATGTCAAGCAGAAATAAAGCCACTTTCCACAGCCTCCATCTTCTGGAGAAGGCAGTGACATCCCACTCCAGTATTCTTGTCCAGAGAATCCCATGGACAGAGAAGCCTGGCAGGCTACAGTCCACGGGGTCGTAAAGAGTCAGACACAACTGAGCAACTGAACACACACAGAGACTCCTAAGTCTTTCCCCAGAGAGAGAAAGGAAATTGTCTGGGAGGGTGACCCCTAGAATGCCCTTCTTCATTTAAGACAAGTTTACCCACCCCGAAGCCTCAAATCCAAAGCCTTTTCCTCAGTTGGCTGACAATGCCCAAGCCAACTACCTCTTTGGGTTTCACTCCTGCCCTTCTTTCAGAGCAAAGTCAGCTTCTTAGCAGTGGTCTGCACTTTGCAACAGGCTTACTTCTCTGGCTTCAACCAGGCGCAGTCCTCTGCTACAGCTCTGTCTGTGCTCAGTCACTCAGTCGTGTCCGACCCTCCAGTGACCCCATGGACCGTAGCCCGCCAGGCTCCTCTGTCCCTGGGATTTTTCAGGCAAGAACCCATGTGGGTTGCCATTTCCACCTCCAGGGGATCTTTCTGATCCAGGGATCGAACCCTGGTCTCCTGCATTGTAGGCAGCTCCTTTACCACTTAGCCACTGGGGAAGCCTATGGCTCTCTCTGCTTCCTGGCAATTCCATAGCTGTGCCGTGTGATGTGGAGATAGTCCATCCTCTCTGTTGGGAATATCTTCACCACTCTGTTGCCCCATCCACCTGCCTCATTCCTATTTGTTCTTTAAAACCAATCCATGACACCTTCTGCAGAAAGTCTTTTTGATTAGCTTCATTTACCAAGGTTTCCACCCCCTCTTAAGTGTGTTTGAGCCTGGGGATGATCACATGGAATCCAATTGTGTATTCATTTGTCTCTCTTCTAATACACTGGAAATGTCTTAAGGGCATTGGGCTGTATTTTATTTATCTTTGTGCGTCCAGAGTTTGACTGGGACACTGAAGCTAGTAGTGGGGGGATATTTGTTGAACTGAATCAGGTTGAGTATATGTAATGTGGACTTTGGACTATGGAGATGTGGGTTCAATCCCTGGGCCTGGAAGATACTCTGGAGGAGGAAATGGCAACCACTCCAGTATGCTTCCTGGAAAATCCCATGGACAGGGGAGCCCAACAGGCTATAGTCCATGGGGTCACAAAGAGTCAAACATGATTGAGCACGCATGCCCAGTGTGGTCTTTGTGGTATGGTATAAAGTAAGGCGAGTTGGGGTAATCAAACTGTACCCACATTCAGCTGAGTCCCAAGAGCCAAGGTAAGTCCACAGTCCAGTAACTCAAACTAGAACTCTTTTAAAGGAGACTAGCAGATACTTCCATCAAGAGGTTTACTTCCATGGGTGCTCCTGCATTTTATGACTATGGTGGCCTGAATTACCTGACTCTCAGCTGTGTGTCTTTCACATGGTCCAGGCAGTGCTCGGCTCCCAGGAAAGTGGGTCGCCTGTGATACGACGTCACATCTGTAAAATCTGACAGTTGGGAGGGAGCCGGCTGGGCGCTGCAATCAGAGGGAATTTTCTGCTGGTAGATGGCGATTTGCTGCGTTTTGCATTCTCTGAAGTACAATGTCTTTGATTGCCAGCACTGTCATTTCAGGTTTGACATCTTTCTATGGGAACATCTGTGGCATGCGACTTTCTGTACGGGCAAAAAGACAGACAAGACTAATTTTTTTTTTTTAATCACATGATACAGTCTGACATATACAGTAACAGCTAGGCTGCATCTAGGCTGCAATTATTTTCCAATTTGACAGCTAACAGTTGCTCATCTTGTCTTTTCTTCTGGTTTTTCTGACTCTTGTATCCACCCAACCTTCCAGGGCTCTGAGCTGAAGCCAAAAAGATGGAGTATTTCTTTCTCATTTCTTCAAGGAGTATGTCCTTTTCACTATGACCCTCAGCCACACAGGAAAGCCAAAAAGGGTCATCAGGACCCATCCTTCCCCTAGTCTTCCCCATTCTTCTGTAAATGTCCTCCTTTTGACATCCCCAGCCATACCTGCATCACAGACTCTCCCATGTTCTTCATTGGTTCTTGGCTCTTGCAGACAAGAGGGCAGACCTGTCTAAGAAATGGTTCTACACCAGACCTTGGTAACTTTATGTTTTAACTCCTCCCCAGTCTCCTTACACACAATGGCATTCACTTAATGTAATTAATTACTCTTTACCAGGAATAACACCAAAGCATTCCCATGGGAAGAATTTCAGGCATCAGTGGTGGTTTTTGAGGAATTATGAGTAGAAGCTCTTCCACATTCTCATTGTAAAAATAGTCTTGCCTTTTCCCTAGTGGGTAACATGTTGAAGGAGCACCCAGCCTCAGATTGGTTCTGGTTAATGCACTGAATTACTGTGGGACCCTGGACAAGGGAGCTTAATGTTCTGGCCACAGCTCTGTCAAATGAAAAATAAGGGAATGGGAATTTCCCTCGTGGTCCAGTGGCTAAGACTCCGTGCTCTTAGATGCAAGGGGCCTGAGTTTGATCTCTGTTCATGGACCTAGATCCCATATGCTGCAACTAAGAGTTCACATGCTGCAACAAAGACCCGGTGCAGCCAGATAAATAAATAAATTTTTCTTTTAAAGAAGGGAATGTATATTAAATAGCAGTGAATGAGTGTTTCTAGAACATTTCAAAAAGTTTCCCGCACTTTGACATAGGGACGGTAACACAAGTAACAAGGCAGCTTACTCTGGAGATTATCATGAAAGAATCAAGATGATAAATGATGATGAGACTTATGTGTCAGGTCTCTTTAAGTTGGAATCAACAGGACATGGATCCTTCATGAAGTCAAATATTTGTCCCTGCTAATGAAGCTGGAAGGCTTTCCGTTACTAATCATTTGGAAGAGTTTAATGGGTCTAAAATCCCAGGTGGTGTGTGTTTGGACAGAACTATGAATGACTTCTTCTGCTCTGTGCTGCAAAAGCATGAATCGGTAGTAGCCGCTTTGTTTGAGGACAGGGTTCAAGGAGTAGAAGTAACAGAGACAGCGTCTAGGTGGCCACAGGTAACTCTCCTCTGAGATGCTCCAGTATGCGCATTCTTACCAGGCAGAGACCCTAAATGCTAAACTTTGTTCTGGAGCTAGAGAAACTTCGGCCAACTTGAGACTTTTCTCTTATCATTTGTAAAATCCTTTCTAGGTTTCTTTTCCCCCTGTATTCAATTTTCAATAGTAAATTCTTCTAGCTGCAATTTTTGGAGGGCTTTAAACATTTTAGATTTATTAGCTTTTTCTTTTGTGTGTATGCTTTCTTTTAATTAACAGACTTTTTTGGATACAGTTTTAAGTTTACAAAAAAAAAAAAAAAAAAATGAGTGCAAAGTAGAGAGAATTCCTCTAAACCCCTGACCACCAACCAATGTTCCATGTGATTAAAATCCCACATCGGTATGGCACATTTGTCACAATGAAAGATCAATGTCAATGCACTATTCCTAACTAGTCTAGCAATTACATTAGGGCACACTCTATGTTGTACATTCTATGGGTTTTGAAAAATATGTGATGACAAGTATCCACCATTAGAGTATGACACAGTTCCAGAGTTACAGAGTTATTACAAAGACAGCACAGAGTTTGTGTATTCCTAACACTCTGTTTTCTGCATTATACACATCTAAAATTATTATGGTACATTTATCATGATTAATGAACCAGTATTGATGCTTATTAGCTGAAGTCTATCCTTTATTCAGATGGCTTTATTTTTCATCTAATGCTCCCTTTTTGTGCCAGGATTCCATCCAGGATCCCACATTATATTTGGGCTTCATGTCTCAAGCTCCTCTTGGCTGTGACCATTTCTTAGACTTGGTTTTTGAAGAGCTTTAAAATTTTCAGGTATTTGGTTAAATGTCTCTGGGGATTTTTTCATATTGTTAAACTAGGATGATATGTTTTGGGGGAGGAAAACTACCGAAGTAAAGTATTCTGCTATTGTTGAATGCAATACACATTCCATAAATGTCAATCAGATCAAGTTGATTGATAGCGCTTGTGAAGTAAGCTATTTCTTAATTGATTTCCTGCCTGTTTAATACATCAGTTACTCACATGGGTGTTAAAATGTCCAAGTGTAACAGTGGGTGTGTCTTTTTCTCCTTCAGTCATATCCGTTTTTTGGCTTGTGTATTTTGATGTTCTATTGTCAGGTATATATCCATTTAGAATTTTTATATCCTCTTGAAGAACTGACCCGTTTATCATCATGTAGTGACACTCTTCCAGAGAAGGCAATGGCACCCCACTCCAGTACTCTTGCCTGGAAAATCCCATGGATGGAGGAGCCTGGTAGGCTGCAGTCCATGGGGTCGCTAAGAGTCGGAAACGACTGAGCAGCTTCACTTTCACTTTTCACTTTCATGCATTGGAGAAGGAAGTGGCAACCCACTCCAGTGTTCTTGTCTGGAGAATCCCAGGGACGGGGGAGCCTGGTGGGCTGCCGTCTATGGGGTCGCGCAGAGTCAGACACGACTGAAGCAACTTAGCAGCAGCAGCAGCAGTGACACTCTTTACCCCTAACAACTTTCCTTGTTTTGAAATCTGCTTTGTTTGAAATTAATACAGCTACTCCAGGTATCTTTTAATTAATATTAGCATGGTATATATAGTTCTAACTCTTTACTTTTAATCTATCAGGTTCCTTATATCTAAAGTGGATTTTGTTTGGACAATATATACTTGGGTCCAATTTTTTATTTGACAATCTAGATCTTTTAGTTGGTGTATTTAGACCATTCATTTAAAGAAATTATTGATATATTTGGTTGAACATCCACCATGCTTTTAATTGTTTTCTTTACCTCCATATAAGGATGCCTGGTATTGCTTTTGCTTTTTGGGATTTATTATGCTGATGATTTCTGAGCTTGTTAGATCTGTGGATTGGTGTAAGTCATTAATTTTGGAAATTTCTCAGCTATTATTACTCAAACTTTTTTTCTTCTCTATTTCTTTCTTCTCCTTCTAGTATTTCAATTATAGGCATGTTACAACTTTTGGAATTGTCCCATAGCTGTCAGATGTTCTGTTTTTTTATCATTCTTTTTTTCTTTGCATTTCAGTTTGAGGAGTTTGCATTGATCTGCCTTCAAGCTTGCTCACCCTTCAAGCCTTGACTTGACAAGTTCAGTTCAGTTCAGTCGCTCATTCGTGTCCAACTCTTGCAACCCCATGAATCGCAGCACGCCAGGCATCCCTGTCCATCACCAACTTAAGCCAACAGTATTTTTATTTCCAGCATTTCTTTTTGATTATTTCTAAGAATTTCCATCTCTCTGCTTATTCTATTAATATCTTCTTGCATCCGATCTTGTCTACTTTTTTCATTAGATTCCTTTACATATTAAACAGTTATTTTTAATTCCCTATCTAACTCTAAGCTCTGTGTCATATCTGAGTCTGGTTCTGATGCTTGGTTTGTCTTCGCAGACTGTGCTTTTCTCATATTTTGATAAGCCTTGTAGTCTTTTGTTAATGATGGACATGTCACATCAGGTAACAGGAAAGGAGATGACTAGCCTTCTAGGGTGAGGATTTATGTGATTCTAGCTAGGACTTGGGCTTTGCTTAGTGTTTCCAATAGCTCTAGAGCCAGAAGCTCCAAGTTCTTTTAGTCTTTCTGTTTGTTTGTTTTGTCTTTCCTCTTGACTTTGGGCTTCTTTTAATTGCTCCTCCTTGGAGAAAATCCGTGTCTTACAACTCTTCCAACTGTGATTCACTGTTATTATACAAGAACCCAGCTGGTATGATGGCAGGTATAGGGGGTGGGAAGCATTCTATAATTACATCTTGGTCACACTGAGGGGGTCCATGTCTCTGGACTGGAACCTTTACCCATGTTTTGTCCTGTAGAATTTCCTCCTACCTAAGTAAGAGAGGAAGCCCAGCAGGGGCCTGTGTGAGAGAACTGCCCTTCCCCCACAGCTCTGAGAGGGAGCTGTTTAAGTTTTCCCCCTGGGGAGTGGCCATTTATAGAGAAAGCTCTGGGCATCTTGCATTAAAGTTTCTTCTTCCCTCCCCCTGCCAGTTTCACAGTAGGGTCTTTATCAGATCATTAACACAAAACATAGTGGATTCCTGCAAGTAAAGTCTACATCAATGTAAGGGCCCCTCATACAGTGGCTCCCAGGAATTTCTCCCTCTCCTGCCTCCAGAAATACACCAAAATTGCCATTTAAATATTTCTTAATGCTCAACCCGTTAATGGCTCCTAGCTTCCACTCCAGGAAGATCTCAGCCGACTCTCAGCTTTATCTTTTCCCTTCTGAGCTCAGGGCAGATGATTTTCCCTGCAAAGTCAGTTCTATTATGGGCCCAAGGGAAGTTTATTATGTTAGTTTGTCCCAATATTTCTTGTAAGAATAGGAGAAACAACTTCCACACTCTTTATGTCACAGGTTGTAGGGTCTGCAGGTGCGATATTTCTCAGGCAAAGTCAGGGTTGTGCCCTTGGGGAGAAGTTGTGTTAGGTCAAAATATACTGCACTTTTCTTTTAAAAAATAAAATCTTAAACACAGCATGAATATATGAATCTGCAATGTCAACCAATATAGTGAACTTCCCAACTGTCCTAATAAGCTGTTCTAGTATTTTTCTAACATTTTCTAGTATTTTTCTAGTACATTTAAAATACTTTAAACAGATGTTATTAAGAGTCTATTTTGGAAATTTAGTGACTATTTTGGAAATTTAGTGACTATTTTGGAAATTTAGTAAGTAAATCATAATTTCCATTAAAATACATGGCTCTATCCAATTTAAACTCTAATGCGCTCAGGCAGAACATTCTCTAAAGAGGAAGCTTTGCTACTCATCAAAGCCTGATAACAGTTTCACTTGAGAAAAATCACAGGAATCTGATAAACCAGATGACATCCAGGAGATTTCCCTGACTTTTCTTAAGGCTGCACTGTGGAAGAGGAAATAAAATACTTCCTCTTCAGCCCCTTCTTTAACTAGTTTTGTTTAAGTTTATTGTGCCTTTAATTGCCTATGCACTGAATACTAAACAAATAAATGATGACACAGAACAGACAATGGCAAACAATAAATTCTTCCAATTCAAAGAAAATTTCTTTTTCTTTGGACCTACTTATGAAGTGGAAACAGTGTCAGACTTTATTTTTCTGGGCTCCAAAATCACTGCAGATGGTGACTGCAGCCATGAAATTAAAAGACGCTCACTCCTTGGAAGGAAAGTTGTGACCAACCTAGACAGCATATTGAAAAGCAGAGACGTTACTTTGCCAACAAAGGTCCGTCTAGTCAAGGCTATGGTTTTTCCAGTGGTCATGTATGGATGTGAGAGTTGGACTGTGAAGAAAGCTGAGCGCCGAAGAATTGATGCTTTTGAACTGTGGGGTTGGAGAAGACTCTTGAGAGTCCCTTGGCCTGCAAGGAGATCCAACCAGTCCATTCTGAAGGAGATCAGCCCTGGGATTTCTTTGGAAGGAATGATGCTAAAGCTGAAACTCCAGTACTTTGGCCACCTCATGCGAAGAGTTGACTCATTGGAAAAGACTCTGATGCTGGGAGGGATTGGGGGCAGCAGAAGGGGATGACTGAGGATGAGATATCTGGATGGCATCACTGACTCGATGGATGTGAGTTTGAGTGAACTCCGGGAGTTGGTGATGGCGTGCTGCAATTCATGGGGTCGCAAAGAGTCGGACACGACTGAGTGACTGAACTAACTGATGAAGTAGACATATTAGAATTATTCTGTTTATGCACATAGGAGGAGACCCTAGGAATTGTCACTGTGATTCAGCCATGAACATCTTGCTGACTTAACTCCCCAAGACGTCAAGCAAAGGAAGAAGTGTTGCAGGAAGGAGGACCCCTTCCAGGGCCCGAAACTGGGCTCTTGTCTAACACTCAGAAATGAATTGTCTGAGGAGACACATGTGCTGACAAAGCAAGAGATTTTATTGGGAAAGGGCACCAGTATGGAGAGCAGTAGGGTAAGGAAACCCAGGAGAACTGCTCTGCCGTGTGGCTTGCAATGTCGGGTTTTATGGTGATGACATTAGTTTCTGGGTGGGCTTTGACCAATCATTCTAATTCAGAGTCTTTCTTGGTGGTGCATGCATCGCTCAGCCAAGATGGATGCTAGCGAGAAGGATTCTGGGAAGTGGACAGACACACAGTATCTCCTTTAGACCTTTCCCAAACTCTTCTGGTTGGTGGTGGCTTATTAGTTCCATATTCCTTATCAGGATCTCCTGTCACAAAACAACTCACGCAAATGTTTACTATGGTACCTGGCCAGGGTGGGCGGTTTCAATCAGTGTGCTTCCCCTAACAGAAGTATTGACATTACTGTTTTATTTTCTATTCTACTCATTGATTTTGGCTACTGACAAATGAGAGCTTTTCATAGGTAATTTTTAAAAAATCTCTCCATGTCTCATAAGACATAGAAAAAACAAACAAACAAGAGATCATCTGTGAAGGGTAACTGTTGGGAAGACACTCCAAGAAGTGTAGGTTTTGTTTACCAAGGTCCTTCCTCTCTCCCACCCATCACTCACTTCCTTAGCTCCTCGGTTAGACTCTTAGGCATGAGCCATCACCTTAGTGAAATGATATCTGTGATGAACCATTTTAGATCTAGATAAGAGCTTAGACTAGATCTGATAGATATAGTGCCTGATAAACTATGGACTGAGGTTACTGACATTGTACAGGAGACAGATATCAAGACCATCACCATGGAAAAGAAATGCAAAAAAAGCAAAATAGCGGTCTGGGGAGGCCTTATAAATAGCTGTGAAAAGAAGAGAAGCAAAAAGCAAAGGAGAAAGGGAAAGATATAAGCACCTGAATGCAGAGTTCCAAAGAATAGCAGGAAGAGATAAGAAAGCCTTCCTCAGTGATCAATGCAAAGAAATAGAGGAAAAGAACAGAATGGGAAGGACTAGAGATCTCTTCAAGAAAATTAGAGATACCAAGGGAACATTTCATGCAAAGATGGGCTCCATAAAGGACAGAAATGGTATGGACCTAACAGAAGCAGAAGATATTAAGAAGAGGTGGCAAGAATACACAGAAGAACTGTACAAAAAAGATCTTCACGACCCAGATAATCACGATGGTGTGATCACTCACCTAGAGCCAGACATCCTGGAATGTGAAGTCAAGTGGGCCTTAGAAAGCATCACTATGAACAAAGCTAGTGGAGGTGATAGAATTGCAGTAGAGCTGTTTCAAATTCTGAAAGATGATGCTGTGAAAGTGCTACACTCAATATGCCAGCAAATTTGGAAAACTCAGCAGTGGCCACAGGATTGGAAAAGGTCAGTTTTCATTCCAATCCCAAAGAAAAGCAATGCCAAAGAATGCTCAAACTACCGCACAATTGCACTCATCTCACATGCTAGTAAAGTAATGCTCAAAATCCTCCAAGCCAGGCTTCAGCAATATGTGAACCGTGAACTCCCTGATGTTCAAGCTGGTAGCAGTGGCCACAGGACTGGAAAAGCTCAGTTTTCATTCCAATCCCAAAGAAAGGCAATGCCAAAGAATGCTCAGACTACTGCACAATTGCACTCATCTCACATGCTAGTAAAGTAATGCTCAAAATTCTCCAAGCCAGGCTTCAGCAATGCGTGAACCCTGAACTTCCTGATGTTCAAGCTGGTTTTAGAAAAGGCAGAGGAACCAGAGATCAAATTGCCAACATCTGCCGGATCATGGAAAAAGCAAGAGAGTTCCAGAAAAACATCTACTTCTGCTTTATTGACTATGCCAAAGCCTTTGACTGTGTGGATCACAATAAACTGGGTAAAATTCTGAAACAGATGGGGATACCAGACCACCTAACCTGCCTCTTGAGAAATCTGTATGCAGATCAGGAAGAAGCAGTTAGAACTGGACATGGAACAACAAACTGGTTCCAAATTGGGAAAGGAGTACGTCAAGGCTGTATGTTGTCACCCTGCTTATTTAACTTGTATGCAGAGTACATCATGAGGAACGCTGGACTGGAAGAAACATAGCTGGAATCAAGATTGCCGGGAGAAATATCAGCAACCTCAGATATGCAGATGACACCACCCTTATGGCAGAAAGTGAAGAGGAACTAAAAAGCCTCTTGATGAAAGTGAAAGTGGAGAGTGAAAAAGTTGGCTTAAAGCTCAACATTCAGAAAACAAAGATCATGGCATCTGGTCCCATCACTTCATGGGAAATAGATGGGGAAACAGTGGAAACAGTGTCAGACTTTATTTTTTTGGGCTCCAAAATCACTGCAGATGGTGACTGCAGCCATGAAATTAAAAGACACTTACTCCTTGGAAGAAAAGTTATGACCAATCTAGATAGCATATTGAAAAGCAGAGATATTACTCTGCCGACTAAGGTCCGTCTAGTCAAGGCTGTGGTTTTTCCTGTGGTCATGTATGGATGTGAGAGTTGGACTGTGAAGAAGGCTGAGCGCCGAAGAATGGATGCTTTTGAACTGTGGTGTTGGAGAAGACTCTTGAGAGTCCCTTGGACTGCAAGGAGATCCAACCAGTCCATTCTGAAGGAGATCAGCCCTGGGATTTCTTTGGAAGGAATGATGCTAAAGCTGAAACTCCAGTACTTTGGCCACCCCATGCGAAGTGTTGACTCATTGGAAAAGACTCTGATGCTGGGAAGGATTGGGGGCAGGAGGAGAAGGGGACGACCGAGGATGAGATGGCTGGATGGCATCACTGACTCGATGGACGTGAGTCTGAGTGAACTCCAGGAGTTGGTGATGAACAGGGAGGCCTTGCTTGCTGCTGCGATTCATGGGGTCACAAAGAGTCGGACACGACTGAGCAACTGAATTGAACTGAACTGAGCTGAGCCTCTATTTAAGTCTTTCCAGTCTTCCTGACCCGAGGTGCGAACCCATGTGTCTCAGGTCTCCGGCATCGCCAGGTGGGCTCTTTACTACTAGCGCCACCTAGGAAGCCCAGAGAGGATGCTAAACTGGTTCACTTAATGCCAGTGCATATAAGGACAGCTCTGCTAGCCGGTCCCCTGGCATCTAGGATGAGTCCTGACAATGGTTTGCTTGTCATTACCAGGCCTAGTGCTAAGAAAAACTTCCAGATATCATCATCCTCTTTCTTCCCTTTCCATAGACTCTTAGATATCAGGTATTAAGGATAATGGCATTACAAGATAAGAAAAATTTAATCTGGGTTCATTACCTGAAGGTAGCTCATTACCTGCAAGGACCATTTGCACTGGAGAAAAAAAAAAAAATTATGTATTTTTACATATAAAAGCACATAGAATTCTCACAGCTATCTTATAAGTTCCTTTTTATCTCATTTTTGCAGATGAGGAAACTGAGGCACAGAGCAGTTAGTAACTTGCCCAAGGTTACAAGGCTAGTCAATAGCAGAGCTAGAATTTGAACACAGGCTGACGATCTTCAGAGTCTTACTTTTACCCATCCTACTTCTCAAAAACATCCACTGAGCATGTGTGAAGATCCAGGCAGGAAGTAATGCTCTAGGCATGCAAAGTCCATAAACACATGTCACTGTTATACTTAAGGGGCTCATGGTAAAAAAGCAGAAACACCCTCATAAAATAATTCAGTAGTCTGACATACTTATTGAGTGCATACTCTATATCTGCCACTGTTACAGGGGAAGAAGGTCATCTACTGTGAAAGGTGGTGGAGGTAAGTCAGGATGGAAAGATAAGGAAGGCAGGGAACCACTTCACTCAGGGCACACTTCCCTTGGGAGACAACAGTCTGCTCAGATCCTGCAGGTTACTTATGGTTTTTGCCAGCATTAGAACAATTCTAGGGACCTTTAACCCCTGGAGGAAGGCATGGCAACCCACTCCAGTATTCTTGCCTAGAGAATCCTGTGGACAGAGAAATCTAGTGGGCTACATGGGGTCCATGGGGTCACAAGAGTTGGACACTACTGAAGTGACTTAGCATGGCACGGCAGGGGCCTTTAGGCATGTTCTATTTCTACTCAAGTATGCAACCCGAACCCCTTTCCTCTCTCACTTATATGCACAGTTTCTTTACCCTATGATCATCTTTGCTTAGCTATTTTAGGAATAGGAACAGAGAACAATTAAAAATTATCAATTACTGTAAATAAACTTGACAGTCAATATCTCTCATGATACCATAAACCCATGCAGCTATTGACTCACTAACAGGTGAATAATTCTCTAGGATCAATGATGACAATAATGCTTTGCTAAATTTAGAGCAATCAAAATAAATACACAAGTACATAGGGTCAAAACAATTCCTCATATCCACAAGGGAAATTTTCATCAAGTTAATGTGCCATGATGAAGCAAAAACGAGTGGAAAAAAAAATCCACTTCTCCTTGAAATGAACTTTTTTTTTTTCCTGTGGAGCATTCTCACATTATTTTCCTTATTTCTAAACTTTATGATATTCTGTACAGCAATGATGTTAGCTGAGAAAAATGATGAAGACTCAGCATCAATACAGAGGCACTCCTGTTAAGATATTTGTGAAAGAGTTCAATAATCTTTTGCATCCCATGACTTCAGCTTGGTGATTGCAACAGTTATTTGTATTCCTTTGTTTTTGCTGTTCTCCTCATGTTATAGGTCATCATGGCACTTTGGATATTCCCTACCTGAAATATATAGTGTTTTGAAAAATTTTTACAGTGGGGTTTATAGTAAGCTGAAATTTCATATGGGTCTCTATATTCTAATACTTATTACCTTATATATTTATATACATAGATGCACAGAGCTATGCTCTGTGATTAAGAGTGAGTCCAGAGAGACTGGAGTTCTAATTCTATCTCTGCTTAGCTTTGACCTTAGGCAAACTCCTTTACTTCTATGTACTTCCTTTTCTCGATTTATTAAGCAGAGTTAATAAGAGAAGTTTCTGCATAAGATAGAAGAGGATAGATGACTGAAATGATAGGTTTTCCATGAACAAGATGAAGATAATACAGAAAAAAGAAAGGCACTCAGACTTGGGTTGAGAGAGCCCAGAAAATTTCATACATTTCCTTCCTCATTATCTTGAATAATCTTCTCTCACTTACAAAATAAATACTAAAGTATAAATTCTTTAGCTGGACTCCAGTATTCTCACTCCAGTGTACTTTTAAAGTGTACTTTTATCTTCCTGTAATAGTCTGGACTCAGATTCAAATATCTGACTTCAGCTCAGAATATACTATTAATTAGCTGTGTGCTTTGAATAGGTTGCTGAACCTCTCTGAACCTTGGTTTTTTCAAATGAATAATGTTAGATGATGATTATCTTACAGATAATGAAGAAGGTTGAGTAAAACATTTAGTATAGAATCCCACACATCCTATGTACCCAATAAAATGTTCTCTCTCGTCTTTCTTTGCATGAAAAGTCTCCTGTACACTAAGGCATTTGAAAGAGCTATGCATCATCCTCATTCTGACAGAGCAGCTGGCCAGGACACTACAGTTATGTTGCTCACTGACATTGTGTAAATTCCTAAATGCCTATGTAGAATGCAGATAGATTTTACTTCCTAATGTCATCGAGTTTCTTAAAGTCAGCAGTTATGAGTGAAAGACTATTCTAGTGGATATACATGAGAACATTGTCATTTCAAAACTTAATTATGACAAAAGTATGGAACTGAGAAGATTAAAAATTCCACACAGCAGAACATTGCAAATTGGCCAGAAAGTATAGTAGGGTATGGGGTTAAAAAAAAGAAAAAAAAAATTCTGCATAGCACAGAACTTCACGGGCTTTTCCATTCGGGAGAGAGTGGTGAGTCCCCCCTGGAGAGCCCTCTCTACAAACAGCACTTTGGTCTTGGCCTCTGTACACCCTCAGCTCTGCCAAGCTTTCCCTTCTCATGAACTTCTTCAGTGAATTCAATTGACACTTCTTCCTGGACCCAGTAAATACAGTTCTCCACCATCTTTTAGAAAAGCAACTTTGTCCACTCTTCAAAGGAACTGCTACCTAATCCTACTATGTTTATGGGTGTTGGCTAGATTTTGTTTAGTAGTTATAGACATCAGCACTTCAAGTTCTTTTAACATTCTGTTGGTTCAGTTCAAATGACCTATGAAAAGTACTGACGGATCATTAATGGGACAGTCGATTCACTTTTTCATTCCAGCACAACAAAGTTTTCCATTTTGGTGTTTATAAAAATTACTGTGATAAATCATGCTGAGTCCCAGTTCCATTTCAGTTCCTATTAGACCCTGTGCCAAATCTTGTTGGACTCACATTCAATCTGCTTTCACATAATAGAAACCTTGTGCATTTGAGGAAGGAAAGTGGCCTCTATTTTTCTGATGGTAAAAAAAAAGAATTGTTTCTTTTCACACATGCATGATTTGTAAGAGGGTCCTCTTACAAATCCTACAAATCCCCGTAAAAAGGTGGTTTATGTTCTTGCTGATAAGTGACAAAACAAAAGAAATGCAGTAATTGTGACCTTGGCAAGTTATGAGACAGCTACTTTAGAATACTTACATGTTTAGGCAGTTTAGAATCATGTTCTTAAAAAAAAAAAAATTGGCTAAAGAGATATACCACTTATTAAGTCCATACCAGGTATAAATAATGCATTCAGTACTTATGAGATTTATCTTATTTAATCTTCCCAATTTAATGAAGTGATGTTATAGATATTAGGTAACTTCTCTGAGGCGACGTACTTGTCAAGTGGTGGAGCCGATTTTGAATTCAGGTCTAGCAGATATGCAGATGACACCACCGTTATGGCAGAAAGCGAAAAGGAACTAAAAAGCCTCTTGATGAGAGTGAAAGAGGAGAGCGAAAAAGTTGGCTTAAAGCTCAACATTCAGAAAACCAAGATCATGGCATCTGGTCCCAACACTTCATGGAAAATAGATGGGGAAACAGTGGAAACAGTGTCAGACTTTATTTTTGGGGACTCCAAAATCACTGCAGATGGTGACTGCAGCCATGAAATTAAAAGACGCTTACTCCTTGGAAGGAAAGTTATGACCAACCTAGATAGCGTTGAAAGAGGAGAGTGAAAAAGTTGGCTTAAAGCTCAACATTCAGAAAACGAAGATCATGGCATCCGGTCCCATCACTTCATGGGAAATAGATGGGGAAACAGTGGAAACAGTGTCAGACTTTATTTTTGGGGACTCCAAAATCACTGCAGATGGTGACTGCAGCCATGAAATTAAAAGACGCTTACTCCTTGGAAGGAAAGTTATGACCAACCTAGATAGCGTATTGAAAAGCAGAGACATTACTTGACCAACAAAGGTCCGTCTAGTCAAGGCTATGGTTTTTCCTGTGGTAATGTATGGATGTGAGAGTTGGACTGTGAAGAAAGCTGAACGCCGAAGAATTGATGCTTTTGAACTGTGGTGTTGGAGAAGACCCTTGAGAGTCCCTTGGACTGCAAGGAGATCCAACCAATCCATTCTAAAGGAGGTCAGCCCTTGGGTGTTCTTTGGAAGGAATGATGCTAAAGCTGAAACTCCAGTACTTTGGCCACCTCATGTGAAGAGTTGACTCATTGGAAGACTCTGATGCTGGGAGGGATTGGGGGCAGGAGGAGAAGGGGACGACAGAGGGTGAGATGGCTGGATGGCATCGCTGACTTGATGGACGTGAGTCTGAGTGAACTCCGGGAGATGGTGATGGACAGGGAGGCCTGGCATGCTGCAATTCATGGGGTTGCAAAGAGTCAGACATGACTGAGTGACTGAACTGAACTGAACTAGTAGATTTCAAAGCTCAAATTATTTTAACTCTACTCTGCCAATGCCCTCTAACTAGAGAAACCTATAAGTACAAGCATCTTTGCATTGGGAAATTTCATATCAATCATTTTTTGCAGGGCTCTCTTTTTTTATTTTAAACAGGCTTGGTAAGTTATGGTGAATGAGAAAGAAGAGAAATCTGGTCTTTGACTCCAGGTTATGTAGCTTGCTAGCTGTGTGATCTCAAGCAAGCATCTTAGGTGCTCAAATCCTCTGTTTTCTTCTCTGTGAAGTGGGGGTAATACTAACTGCATTGCAGAGTTGTTGGGAATTTATAAATAATATATATGCATCTCTTGCAGCAGAAGATCTGGAGAGTTGTTCAATAAAATGCAGCCATTCCTCCTTTTATACCGAGTAGATATTTAGCTGATGATACAGAAAACAATTAACTCCAATTGATTCTAATATTTTGAACCAGGACAACAGAATGTCTCCTTCATAAGGAGCTGGACAAAGAAATGGCTGAGAAATAATGTCTTCATACACATAACTGCTAGCAATTTTAGTAGATGTTGCAGAATCACTAATGCAACCTGCAAGGCAAATAGTTCTGTAAAAGGTCAAAATAACAAATGCATTCTTTCACTTTCTCAAGCTTAAAATGCCTCGGGTAAAAAGAAATTTGTAGTTTTCCACTAAGCCTTTTTATTCATTCCTTATTTTTTTTAAAGTCATGCCATAAACATAACAGGTCCTAAACTATAAGTTAGAGTAATTTTTAAAGTGGTAGGCCAAATTACATGCATGTCACCTGGTAGCATTTTTCTGAAAGCACTAATATTGCTCTAAATAGGGTCAAAATAGCCAATTTCTGAAAAAGCAGAAAATAAATGTTGCAAGCATTTTTATTATCACATTTGATAGTCCTCTGGCTGGAGACTTTCAAACTGGGATTATTCTGGGTAATAAAAGTAAGTGGAAGCAAACAAACATCCCTCTATAGATGGCTTCTCTTTTCTCTTATTCCTTGGGAGCAGGAAATATGCATAAGACACTGAAAATTTTCACTGCAGGCTTTTATCACAGTGCAAATCACTGAGTACTCTGCCTAATGAAAATCGTTGCACCCAACTAGCGGAAATCAACAGTCAAAACTCTAACCTTGAATTTTAGAACCCTTGTGACCCTTAGAAGTACATTTCCCTATTTTCACGTGTAACACCATAGGAGACAGAAGTTGGTAATTTCAGGTGGTGTTTGCCATTCCAAGTCTAGCCCAGAGGTAGAGTGAACGTTGGTGATTTAACCAGTGTCCTCCTTTCAGTTTTCTGAGACAACATGCATTCATTGTCTTAATGCGTACCAGTCTTCCTCTTTCCCCTCGGACAAAAAATTCTCAGAAACTCTGAGTGGACTAAAGTTTACACATGAATTTCAGACTCTAAGGCATCCAATAACTTATCCAAAATACACAGCATTTAAGATAGAACCAGTTCTCAAACCAAGTCTTTGGACTGTCAGCCTATCACTAGTCTTAACATGAGAACCTGAAAAGAGAATTAGTTTTGATAAGAGGAAAAACAAGAGGAGCATGTGAATTGGATCCCTCAGCAGGGACCAAGAAGAGAAAAGGACAAGAAGGTGAGACTAATTTTGTCCCAGTTCACCCAGAGCAGCTCAGCTTCTGGGCAACTGAGATCCAAGACATGCTACCTGCAGAGGCCAGAAAACCAGGGGAGACACAGGAATGAGCAGATCCAACTTTGTGCCTTGGCGACACTGAAGACACCAGGACTGTCTCCTTCTGGATGTTTCTCACCTCTGAAGATGATAGTGCCTATTCCACAGGATTACTGTGAGGGTTAGTTGATCCACATAAAGTTCTTCAAACAGGGTCTAGCATGGGGAAAACAATACTAAATTAGGGGCAATAATCATTTCTTCATAAAAACAATATTCCTTCCTTTCCATTATCAGCACAGTTCAGCTTAGTTGCTCAATTGTGTCTGACTCTTTGCGATCCCATAGACTGCAGTATGGGCTTCCCTGATAGCTCAGTTGGTAAAGAATCTGCGTGCAATGCAGGAGATTGAGGTTCAGTTCCTGGGTTGGGAAGATCCGCTGAAGAAAGGATAGGCTACCCACGCTAGTATTCTTGGGCTTCCCTTGTGGCTCAGCTGGTAAAGAATCCGCCTGCAATGCGAGAGATCTGGGTTTGATCCCTGGGTTGGGAAGATCCCCTGGAGAAGGGAAAGGCTACCCACTCTGGTATTCTGGCCTGGAGAATTCCATGGACTGTACAGTCCATGGGGTTGCAAAGAGTCTGACACGACTGAGCAACTTTCACTACCACTACTACTAGACTGCAGCATGCCAGGCCTCCCTGTCCATCACCAACTCCCAGAGCTTTACCAAACTCATGTCCATCGAGTGGGTGATGCCATCCAACCATCTCGTCTTCTGTCACCCCCTTTTCCTCTTGCCTTCAATCTTTCCCAGCATCAGGGTCTTTTCCAGTGAGTCAGTTCTTCACATCAGGTGGCCAAAGTACTGGAGTTTCAGCTTCAGCATCAGTCCTTCCAATGAATATTCAGGGCTGATTTCCTTTATGATTAACTGGTTTGACCTCCCTGTTGTCCAAGGAACTCTTAAGAGTCTTCCTCCAACATCATAGTTCAAAAGCATCAATTCTTCAACACTCAGCTTTCCTTTTGGTCTGACTCTCGCATCCATACATGACTACGGAAAAAACCATAGCTTTGACTAGACAGACCTTTGTTGGCAAAGTAATGTCTCTGCTTTTTAATGAGCTGTCTAGGTTGGTCATAGCTTTTCTTCCAAGAAGCAAGCTTCTTTTAATTTCGTTGCTGCAGTCACCATCTGCAGTGATTTTGGAGCCCAAGAAAATTAAGTCTCTCACTGTTTCCATTGTTTCCCCATCTATTTGCCATGAAGTGATGGGACTGGATGCCATGATCTTCCTTTTTTGAATGTTGAGTTTTAAGTGAACTTTTTCACTTTCATCAAGAGACTCTTTAGTTCCTCTTCACTTTCTTCCATAAGTTTGATGTCATCTACATAACTGAGGTTATTGATATTTCTCCCAGAAATCTTGAATCCAGCTTGTGCTTCATCCAGCCCAGAATTTTGCATGATGTATCTCCCTATAAGTTAAATAATCAGGGTGACAATATACAGCCTTGATGTACTCCTTTCCCAACTTGAAACCAGTCCATTGTTCCATGTCTAGTTCTAACTGTTGCCTCTTGACCTGCATACAGATTTCTCAGGAGGCAGGTCAGGTGGTCTGGTATTCCCATCTCTTTCAGAATATTCCACAGTTTTTTGTGATCCTCACAGTCAAAGGCTTTGGAATAGTCAATGAAGCAAAAATAGATGTTTTTCTGGAATTCTCTTGCTTTTTCTATGATCCAACAGATGGTGGCAATTTGATCTCTGGCTCCTCGGTCTTTTCTAAATCCAGCTGGAACATCTGGAATTATCAGTTCACGTACTGTTGAAGCCTAGCTTGGAGAATTTTGAGCATTACTTCACTAACGTGTGAGATGAGTGCAATTGTGCTGTAGTTTGAACATTCTTTAGCATTGCTTTTCTTTTTTTTTTTT
>SJYT01037265.1:0-13856 GCA_006410635.1 Cephalophus harveyi | reverse complement strand
AAAAAAAAAAAAAAACCACAAATGATGGGTAATCTTCTGTTGTAGATGTGCTATGGGCTGAATTGTGTCCCTTCAAAATTCATGTGTTTCAGCTCTAACTTCCAGTGTAACAGCATTTGTAGGTGGGACCCTTGAGGAGGTAAACCACAATTTTTGGTACCAAGGACTGGTTTCATGGAAGATAATCATTTCATGGACTGTTGGAGGGATGATTTCAGGATGATTCAAGTGCATTATATTTATTGTGTATTTCACTTCTATTATTATTACATTGTGATTTTATTATGAAATAATTACACAGCTCACCATAATGCAGCATCATTGGGAGCCCTGAGCTTGTTATCCTGAATTCAGGCAGTAATGTAAGCGATTGTAAGACACTGTAAATACAGATGAAACTTCATTTGCTGGCTCTCCACTCACCTCCTGCTGTATAGCACAGTTCCTAATCTTGTACCAATCAGTGGCCTGGGAGGGGGATGGGGTGGGGATCCCTGAGGTAAGCAATGTTAAATGATGTCATAAAAGTGGGTCCCTAATCCAATAAGGCTGGTGTACTTACAAGAAGTAAAACACGATTGTACACCTCCTACCATTTTGTTGGGGCTAGGGTATCTTTTTTTTGGTGGGATCCAACAAGGCTGAGTTCCAAAGAATTAATGCTTTTGAACTGTGGTGTTAGAGAAGACTCTAACGTTAGAGAAGACTCTGACAATAGAGAAGACTCTATTGAAGAGGTAAAAGTAAGCCTGGCAAGGAAATCAAACCAGTCAAGAACTAAATAGACATTTCTCCAAAGAAGACATACAGATGGCTAACAAAGACATGAAAAGATGCTCAACATCACTCATTATCAGAGAAATGCAAATCAAGACCACAATGAGGTATCATTTCACACCAGTCAGAATGGCTGCGATCCAAAAGTCTACAAGCAATAAATGCTGGAGAGGGTGTGGAGAAAAGGGAACCCTCTTACACTGTTGGTGGGAATGCAAACTAGTACAGCCACTATGGAGAACAGTGTGGAGATTCCTTAAAAAACTGCAAATAGAATTGCCTTATGACCCAGCAATCCCACTGCTGGGCATACACACAGAGGAAACCAGAATTGAAAGAGACACATGTACCCCAATGTTCATTGCAGCACTGTTTATAATAGCCAGGACATGGAAACAACCTAGATGTCCATCAGCAGATGAATGGATAAGAAAGCTGTGGTACATATACACAATGGAGTATTACTCAGCCACTAAAAAGAACACCTTTGAATCAGTTCTAATGAAGTGGATGAAACTGGAGCCTATTATACAGAGTGAAGTAAGCCAGAAAGAAAAACACCAATACAGTATACTAGCATTGCTTTTCTTTGGAATTGGAATGAAAACTGACTTTTCCAGTCCTGTGGCCACTGATGAATTTTCCAAATTTTCTGACATACTGCATGTAGCACTTTCACAGCATAAGCTTTTAGGATTTAAAATAGATCAGCTGAAATTCCATCACCTCCACTAGCTTTGTTTGTATTGATGCTTCCTAAGGCCCACTTGACTTTGCACTCCAGGATGTCTGCTTCTAGGGGAGTGATCACACCATCGAGGTTATCTGGGTCATTGAGATCTTTTTTTTTGTATAGTTTTTCTGTGTATTCTTGCCACCACTTCTTAATATCTTGTCTTCTCTTAGGTCCATACCATTTCTATCTTTTATTGTGCCCATCTTTGCATGACATGCTTCCTTGTTATCTCTAATTTTCTTGAAGACATCTCTAGTCTTTCCCATTGTATGGTTTTCCTTTATTTCTTTTCATTGCTCACTTAGGAAGGCTTTCTTATCTCTACTTGAGATTCTTTGGGACTCTGCATTCAATGGATATATCTTTCCTTTACTCTTCTGTCCTTTGCTAGGAGTGTGCATGTCCATGACTACAGATTTGGAAAGTATTTTAATTAACAAACACTTAAATAGTGCTTCATATGTGCCTTGGACATATAAGCTCACATCTTAATAAGGAAGTATCATTGCATCTTCATTTACAGAGAGGATACACAACCTGTTTAAAAGTCCTACAGTTGGTGAAAGAGCTGGTTTCAGTGTCAAGAAAAGCCATGAGTCAAACCATTACCTTATGTTGCTTCTCAAATAGAAAAATGAAACAGCAGTATTCATAATCTCTCTACCCAGGCATTTTAATTTTGTTTCTACATTCCTTTAGTTACTTTTGTCTTTGGGTAGTTTGTTTTAAAGACATGCTGTTTTTCATTTGGTTATTTCATGTTGTCAGGATCATCGTGACAAGATGCAACATCACACTGGGAACCTACAATATTCCAGGTATCATAGTAAGTACTCTAAATGCACTTTCCAATTTGACCTTCATAGCAATCCTGTCAGGTAAGTCTTATTTTCCCCATATTATTGATGAAGACAAAAGGAGGTTATCTTTAAAAATTCTATTCTTATAGGCCTCTCATTCAAAAATAACTATGCAGCAGAGATTAACAGCAATTTAGAAGCAACAAGGAAGTTTAGGATGGTCTGGCCTGATTTTACAGGTGAGCATGGAGAGAATGTTTGACTTTTTCAGTGTCATGCATCAGGGTTGGAACAGAGGGATGACTAGAAGCACAGATCTATGAATTCTATCTGAATGCTCTAAGAACATCCCATGTCTCCCCTACCCATTCTTGCATAGTGTTTTAAATAAGAGCTTTTTGTTATTGTCCCTTTCTTTTATCATTCATTTCCTCTAAGCAGTGTAAGTGACAGAGTCAATGTTTCTGAGCTGATTGGTCCCTTAGCATCCTGCCTTGTGATGCATTTGACTATTTGTCTGCAAGAGCTTTCATGGTGCTGTTGATTCTCATGACTGTTTCCATCTCCATGGATCACCCACGACATCAACATCCTTCTCTTGTGGGACCTGCGTTATATGCACAGGAAAGTTAACTTTCAGTTCAGTTCAGTCGCTCAGTCGTGTCCGACTCTTTGCGACCCCATGAATTGCAGCACGCCAGGCCTCCCTATTCAAAGTTAACTTTGAGCTGAACAAATTGGATTTGGGAGAATATATCTGATCCATTTTAAGTTAACAAGGACTTAAACAAAATAAAGAAAATATGGTGCGATTGAGTAGAGATAATATGGGGGGGACAAGGCTAGAATTTCATCAGATATAATTGAAGAGAGAATTAGACTGTGGGCATCTGACTGATTAGATTGAGTATATAAAACACATTTTTAAAAATAGTGTGTACAATGTCTGTGAAAATAACAGTGAGCAGAAATGTAAAAATAATAAATCTCATTTATATTAAGGGCTTATGTTCTAGGCCTTGTGTTAAAACACTTTACATATATTATCTCTTTCCACCTTTATAACCACCTTACCTATAATCACTACCCTGATGAGAAAAATGAGAGTTTATGTAACTTGCAGCTTATGTAACTTACAACCACTTACAGCTTGTAAATGACAGAGCTGGGAGCCATATTTTTTTTAATGGACACATTCATAGGCATACCTCAGAGATACTGTGGGTTTGGTTCTAGATCACCACAATAAAGCAAGTCACACAATGTTTTGGTCTCCCAGTATATGTAAAAGTTATGCTTACACTATCCTTCATCTATTAAATGTGCAGTAGCATTATGTCTAAAAATGTGTATACCTTAATTTGAAAATAATTTATTGTTAAAAAATGCTAAACATCTGGGCCTTCAGGGAGGCATAATCTTTTTGCTGGTGAAGGATCTTGCTTCCATATTGATAGCTGCTGACTGATCAGGGTGGATGTTACTGATGGTTGGAGTGGCTGTGACATTTTCTTAAGACAACAGTGAAGTTGCATGCACACTAAGTCACTTCAGTTGTGTTCAACTCCTTGTGACCCTATGGACTGTAGCCTACCTGGCTCCTCTGTCCGTAGGTTTCTCTCGGGAAGAATATTAGAGTAAGTTGCCATTCCCTCCTCCAGGGGATCTTCCTGACCCCGGGATCAAACCTGAATCTCTTATGTCTCCAGCAGGTGAGTTGGCCACATTGATTAACTCTTCTTTTCATGAGTGATTTCTCTGTAGCCTGCAATGCGGTTTGATAGCATTTTACCCAGCTTCCCTGGTCTCTCAGTTGATAAAGAAGACATGGGTCAGGAAGATCCCTTGGAGAAGGAAATGGCAACCCACCCCAGTATTCTTGCCCGGAAAATCCCATGGACAGAGGAGCCTGGTGGGATGCAGTCCATGGAGTTGCAAGAGTTGGACATGACTTAGCAACTAAATCACCAGAACTTCTTTCAAAATTGGAGTTAGTCCTGTCCTCTCAAACCCTGCTGCTGCCTTATTAACTAAGTTTATGTAATAGCCTAAAATCCTTTCCTATCATTTCAACAATCTTCGTGGCATCTTCACCAGGAGTAGATTTCATCTCAAGAATCACTTTCTTTATCCATTCATGAGAAGCAACTCTTCATTCATTAAAATTTTATCATAAGATGGCAGCAGTTCAGTCACATCTTCAGGCTTCATTTCTAGATCCGTTGCTATTTCTATCATATCTGCAGTGATTTCCACCACTGAAGTCTTGAGCCCCTCAAAGTCACCCATGTGGGTTGAAATTAACTTCTTTCAATAGCTGCTAATGTTGATACTTTGACCTCTTCCCATGGATCATGAATGTTCTTAATGGCATCTAGAAGGATGAATCCTTTCCAGAAGGTTTTCAATTGACTCTACTCAGATCCATCAGAGGAATCGATATTTATGGCAGCTATAGGTTTATGAACTGTATTTATTCAACAATAAGACTTGAAAGTCAAAATTACTCCTTGATACATGGGTTACAGAATGGATATTGTGTTAGCAGGCACAACATTAATGAAAACAACATTAATCTTGAACATTAATATTTTGAAAGGAATCTTTTTTCTAAGTAGTTCTCAACAGTGGGCTTAAATTAATCAGTAAACCATGTTGCAAATAGAAGTACTGTCATCCAGGCTTTCTTGTTACATTTGCAGAGCATAGACAGAGTAGCTTTAGTATAATTCTTAAGGACCCTTGTAAATGAGTCTTGACTTCAACTTAAAGTCACCAGCTGCCTTAGCCCCTAGCAAGAGGGTCATTTTGTCCTTTGAAGCTTTGAAACCAGGCATTGACTTCTCTCTAGCTATGAAAGTCTAGATGGCATCTTCTTCTAATAGAAAGCTGCTTTTAAAATCTTTTGTTTAGTATAGTCATCTTTAGTAATGATCTTAGCTAGATCTTCTGGATAATTTGCAGCAGCCTCTACATTAGCACTTCCTGTTTCACCTTGCATTATTATGTTACAGAGACAGTTGCTTTCCTTAACCCTCATGAGCCAACCTCTTATAATTTCAGATTTTTCTTCTGCAGTTTCCTCACCCTCTCTCTATTTTCACAGAATTTAAGAGTTAGGACTTTGCTCTTTATTAGGCTTTTTCCTAAGGGAATGTTGTAGTTGGTTTTATCGTTTCTCCAGACCAGTAAAACTTTCTTCATATTAGCAATAAAGCTGTTTCACAATCTTATCATCCTGTTTGCAGCAAGAGGCCTAGCTTTCAGCTCATCTTGGCTTTCATCATGCCTTTCTCACTAAAATTAACCATTTCCAACTTTTGATTTAAAGTGAGTAATGTATGACTTTTCCTTTAACACTTGGAGAGGTCATTGTAAGGTTATTAATTGCCCTAATTTTAATATTATTTTGTTTCTGGGAATGGGGAGGCCCAAGGAGAGGGAAAGAGATGAGAAAATACCTGGTTGGTGGAGAAATCAAAGCACATACATTTATTGATTATATTTGCCGCCTTATATGGGTGTGGCTTGTGGTGCCCCCAAACAATTACAGTAGTAACGTCAAAGATTACTGATCACAGGTTACCATAACAAATACAATAAAGATGTTTAAAATATTGTAAAAATTGCCAAAATGGGACACAAAGTCATGACGTGAGCAAATACTGTTGGAAAAATAATGCTGATAGACTTGCTCGATGCACGGCTGCCACAAAACTTCAACTTGCTAAAAATACAATGTCTGTGAGGTGCAAGAAAGTGGAGCATAATAAAATGAGGTACATATATTTTCCCCTCTAGAATATTAGCTCCATGAAGAAATCTTTTTATTGCTGTTTTGTTCGCTGATGTGTCCTAGAGCCTGGAATAGTGCCTGGCATTAATTCACAGTTGAGAAGCCCTTAGAGTCTGGATATTATCACTCAACAGATCTTAACAGGACAAAGTCATATTATTTTTGTTTGCTCTGTAGAGTCAAGAACGATGTGGTTGCCTTTTTTTTTTTTGTCAAAACTATTAAGTACTCTAACTGATAGCAACAACTTGAGGGAAGAGATAAACTTCTTAACTAGGATTAATTATCTGGAGAGACCCAAACAACTAGAGAGGCTGTAAGTATATCATCCTAAGCCCGTGTTAATGAGGTGGACTGAGTGTCATTAGAAGGATGTCAGTGTGAGCAGAGGTCAGCTGCCATTACATAATGAAGGAAGCATGGCAGTGGCCAGATGTATTTGAAATGCACAATTTTCTAAAATGACAACCCGGCACAAATTGCTTTTATGGAGATAATAAGGATAATGGGAAAAGCATCTCTTTTACTCACTCTGTTTCCAGAATTTAAGATAATAATGATTGCATGTAAAGCATTTTGAAAGGCTACTTATTGCCATTCTGCCAAATGGGATTCCTCAACTCTCCAACTCCTGAGGCTCATCTAAATGGATACAGATCATGGCCTGCAGTGGAAACTGTGATTGCATGTTTCACGAATCAGTACAGGCTCTTGGACCTTGACCTTGTATAGATAACTGTCTGGTATTTTTCCATTAAAACTATAGTTAGCATGAGAAGGAAAGGAACTGGCATAGTAATTAGTAAGAATTTGAGTCCACAGAAAGAGACAGTGAACACTACGGGTGGGATAGACTAGGTATGATCTTTGGATAATGATAGAAGGATTGAGTGTGGCTCTGAATACTTGAGATCAGATGACTTTACTTCTTGATTGTAGAATTTCATGATTCCTATGGTAAAATAGCTTTGACAATTGTATATAAATGCCTCATTATTGTCTTTTAGTATACAATTATAATTATAGTAGTAACAAAAAAAGCCACTGACAATCTGAACTTTTTCTTTAGTTAAGAGAGGCTGCATGTCATAGTGATAAAGACATGGCTTTTGGAGATAGACAGATCTAGGTCCAAATCCAGCTCTGCAGTTGGCTTCCTATGTAAACTTCAGCAAATGACTTTGTTAGTTCAGTTTCTTCAACTGCAATTTGAATGCTGTAAATCTAGTTCCAGGCACATACTGATGGTACATAAGTAAATATATATGTCACTTGAAGACTTTTAAGGATTAGAGGAAAAATATACATACACTCTATAAGTAGTAAATATGCATGCATGTGCACATGCACACACATACACACACACTACACTATTAGCCACTCAATCACGTCCAGTTCTTTTGCAATCCCATGGACTGTAGCCCACCAGGCTCCTCTGTCCATGGAATTCTGCAGGCAAGAAAACTGGAGTAGGTTACCAGTTCCTTCTCAAGGGAATCTCCCTGACCTAGGAATCTAGGCTGGGTCTCCTGCATTGCAGGTGGATTCTTTGCCATCTGAGCCACCAGAGAAGTCCATGTATATACATATATATCTACATATATATTTGTTTTAGCTACTATGTAAAAGAAACATGAAGGGTAAAAATGTGTCAGTTCCATAAATAATAGTGTCAAATTTAAGAGACTCAAGAAAATTCTTGAAATTTTATGTTTTAAAGACAGCATTGGATAAAGAACATTGACAAACAAGTCATTGTATATTAAAACTAGACAAAGAAGGCATCACAAAAGAAGAAACTAGAGACCAATATAATCAAATCCAGCACTACATAAATTATATAAAACAATGTATCATGATCAACTGAGATTTATTCCAAAAAATTCAAGTTAGTTTAATATTTGGAAACCAATCAATATAATTCACTATGAAAGTGAAAGTTGCTCAGTCATATCTGACTCTGCTACCCCATGGCCTATACCTGTCTCTTATACACATCTAGATGTGTATAAGAGACAGGCATATTACAATAAAGACAATGTGGAAAATGACCTTATAAATTGTGTTTTTATGGAAAGTAGGCAATATCTATTTGAAATAAAAATGAACATATTCTTTTACGTAGCAAGCTTGCTTTAGAGAGATCAGCTCTGTTAAGGAAAAGCATATGCTAGATCATAACATAACTCACTAATAAATTTGAAAAGTTTGAAATCATAGATTATATTCTATGATAAAAATGAATTAAATTAAAAATCAACAAAAGAAAACATCAAGAATATCACTGTTTGGAAATTAAATAACACACTTCTAAATAACTGACTGAAAATGAATTACAAGAGAAAACAAAACAACATTTTAAACTGAGTTGGAATTTAGAAAGATGGCAATGATGACCCTGTATGCGAGACAGCAAAAGAGACACAGATATATAGAACGGACTTTTGGACTCTGTGGGAGAGGGAGAGGGTGGGATGATTTGGGAGAATGGCATTGAAACGTGTATACTATCATATAAGAACGAAGCACCAGCCTATGTTCAATACAGGATACAGGATGCTTGGGGCTGGTACACGGGGATGATCCAGAGAGATGATATGGGGTGGGAGGTGGGAGGGGGATTCAGGATTGGGAGCTCATATACACCCATGGTGGATTCATGTCAATGTATGGCAAAACTAATACGGTATTGTAAAGTAAAATAAAGTAAAAATAAAATAAAAAAAAAAAACTGAGTTGAAATGAAAATATATCAAAATTTGTGCAACAGAGTTGTCAAATTTGTGTGAAATTTATAACAGGGAAAATTTACATTAGAAGAGATTTAAAAAGGTCTCAAAAAATCCAAACTTTAACTATATGGAATTAGAAACGCACACACACACACACACACACACACACACATGCAATAACCCAAAGTAAGCAGAAGAAAGGAAATAATAGAGATAAATACAAAATAATGAAACACGTGCTTGCCTAGTGGCTCAGTTGTATCCAACTCTTTGTGACTCCATGGACAGGTACCCACCAGTGAGCCTGCCAGGCTCCTCTGTCTGTGAAATTTTCCAGACAAGAATATTAGAGTGGGTAGCCATTACCCTCTCCAGGGGATCCTCCTGACACAGGGATCAAACCCGGGTCTCTTGCAATGCAGGTAGATTGTTTACCATCTAAGCCACCAGGGAAGTCCGAAAATAAAGAAATAGAATTAGATAAATAGAGAAAATAAGTGGAACCAAAGTTGATTCTTTGAAAAAAATAAATATAATTGATAAAACTTAAGCTAGAGTAATCCAGAAAAAAAGAGAGGACAGAAATTACCAACCTTAAGAATTAAAACAAGGACACCACTGCAGATTCTATAAACATTAAAGAACAACAAATGAAAAATATGGCAATAAATCTGACAACTTACCCAAAATGGATAACCTTTAAAAAGACAAACCACCAAGCATACCTAAGGAGAAAAACAGGTAATCTGAATAACCCTGTATCTATTATATTAAAGAAATGACATTTATATTTTAAAACTTCCCCAAAGTTAAACTCTAGCCCTAGTGGTTTCACTGATGAATTCTGTCAAGCATTCAGGGAATAAATACCAATTTTGCAAACTCTTACAGAAGAGGTGGGAACAGTTTTCAATCACTTCATGAAGCTGGTATATTAAAACTAGACAAAGAAGGCATCACAAAAGAAGAAACTAGAGACCGATATAATCAAATCCAGCACTACATAAATTATATAAAACAATGTATCATGATCAACTGAGATTTATTCCAAAAAATTCAAGTTAGTTTAATATTTGGAAACCAATCAATATAATTCACTATGAAAGTGAAAGTTGCTCAGTCATATCTGACTCTGCTACCCCATGGCCTATACAGTCCATGGAATTCTCCAGGCCAGAATACTGGAGTGGGTAGCCTTTCCCTTCTCCAGCAGATCTTCCCAATCCAGGAATCAAACCAAGGTCTCCTGCATTGCAGGCAGATTCTTTACCAACTGATCAACCAGGGTATAATTCACTATACTAACAGATTAACATTTTGTTAAAGCTTTAATTTCAATAGAGTAGGAAAAGGCATTTGATAAAATTCAATACCCATTCATGACTTTAAAAAAAACTGCAGCAAACTAGGAATTGTAAGAAACTTTTTTCAACATAATAAAAGATGTCTAAGAAAAAAAAAAGAAACCTGGAGGCATCATATTAATGGTGAAATTCCTAATGGTTTCCTCTTAAGATGAGATATAAAGCTAGGATGCCCATAGTCACTATTTCTATTGGGAAAAGTACTAATCAGTCCTAATCAGTCCAGTAAGGCAAGAAAACAATGCACACAGATTGGAAAGGAAAAAGTAACACTATCTTGTTTATATAATCATGAATTTATATATGAAAAATCCTCAGAAATCTACAAAAAGAAAATCTAATTGAAATTAGCATGGTTGTAGGACTCAATATTCAAAAAACAATTGTATCCTTACATACAAGCAGCAAGCGTTTAGAAATTGAAATTTAAACATATTTGCAAGAACGTACGGAGAAGGCAATGGCGATCCACTCCAGTACTCTTGCCTGGAAAATCCCATGGACAGAGGAGCCTGGTGGGCTACAGTCCATGGGGTCGCTAAGAGTCAGGCACGACTGAGCGACTTCACTTTCACTTTTCACTTTCATGCATTGGAGAAGGAAATGGCAACCCACTCCAGTGTTCTTGCTTGGAGAGTCCCGGGGACGGAGGAGCCTGGTGGGCTGCCATCTATGGGGTCGCACAGAGTCGGACACGACTGAAGCAAATTAGCAGCAGCAGCAAGAACATAAACCGCATAAAATTCTCAATACATTTAACAAAACATGTGCAAACTTTGGACACTGAAACCTATAAATCTTGCTAAAATAATTTAAAGATCTAAATAAACGGAGAAGCATACCATGGACTGGAAGACAATACTCTTAGGATGTCAGTTCTCTTCAAATTGATCTTTAAATTTAATGTATTTCCAATCAAACTCCAATAGATTTTAAAAAATGATATTGGAGAAATTGATCCCAAAATTATACAGAAGTGCAAGGGATGTAGAATAGCAAAATAATCTTGTAGAAAAACAAAGTTGGAACTCTTATTTCACCTGAATTAAAGACAAAGCCACAGTAATTAAATATAACATTGGTATAAGTAGAGTCCAAAAATAGACAATTTATACATATTCAGTGGATTAAAATTTTTTTTTTGTTTTGCTTTTATTGGATACTTTTATGCATCTTGGCACAATCCTTAAGGTATCAGTCCTAAGTTGCATTTGTAAAATTACATCCCATTATTTTGTCTTAGAAATGACAAACACGTTACTATCAAACAGGTGGCAGAGCTTCTCTTGGAAAAGAAAGGAAATTCACTGGTGGTGTTTAACGTGTGAAAGGAGAGGCATCCGAGGCATACTTGACTGGGTGACAGCCTGACACAGCAGCTAGAGGGAGAGGGAGGTGGGGCTAAGGGATAATGTGACATATTCTGAGGACTTTGGCTTCCCAGGTGATGCAGTGATTTTTGACAAAAACACCTAAACTATTTAATGCAGGAAAAAACAATCTCCTCAATAAATTGTTCTATAATAAGTGGATATCCATATTGTTAAAACTCAGCACTTACCTCACTCCACACATAAAAGCCAACACAAAGTGTATGAGAGATCTAAACCTAAGAGCTAAAATTACATACTTTAAAAAGGAAGACATATGCAAGCTTGTTTTAGGTAAAAATTTGTTAGATTAGACACAAATATCATAAATCATAAAAGAAAAATTAATAAATTGCATTTCTTCAAAATTATAAACTTCTGCTCTTCAAAGGACACTAAGACCATGAATAGGCAAACCATAGATTAAAAGAACATTTTTGGAGATCATCTAGTTTGTTATTTCTAAAAGCTAAATGGAAGAAGAAATGGCACAAACTATAGTCACAAATAAGAAGCAGGTCAGCAATTGTGGAGGGCTGTGAAGAAGGCTGAGCGCTGAAGAACTGATGCTTTTGAACTGTGGTGTTGGAGAAGACTCTTGAGAGTCCCTTGGACTGCAAGAAGATCCAACCAGTCCATTCTGAAGGAGATCAACCCTGGGATTTCTTTGGAAGGAATGATGCTAAAGCTGAAACTCCAGTACTTTGGCCATCTCATGCGAAGAGTTGACTCACTGGTAAAGACTCTGATGCTGGGAGGGATTGGGGGCAGGAGGAGAAGGAGACGACAGAGGATGAGATGGCTGGATGGCATCACTGACTCAATGGGCGTGAGTCTGAGTGAACTCCAGGAGTTGGTGATGGACAGGGAGGCCTGGTGTGCTGGATTCATGGGGTCGCAAAGAGTCGGACACGACTGAGTGACTGAACTGAACTGAACAGGCTGTGAAGAGGCCCAGGAAGCTTCTCGAGGGTTCTACATTTTCCTTGTTTTGGTTTTTGCATGACAGTACATATTTTGTATACATTATTGTTAAAACATTGATATGTGCACTTAAGGCAGTTGAATTTCATTGATTATAAACTATACCTCAGTAAAGCTGATTAAAACAAGTAAACGGCACTTGCAACTAAAAATAGATGCATGAGGATATTTAAAAACAAGACAAACAAACAAAAGAAAACAGAAGTAGTCAAGGCTACAATCTGATTGTCTAGAATTTATCATTCAATGCATGATGATATATTCACTACATACAACATAATGTATTTTTTTTTAATGATTACATACATTTCATTGGCCTGGAGGTATACACATGATATTTGTGTAATTCCAAAGTATGTATAGCATACCCTTCTTTTATTATTAGGAAAAATAAACTCTATATATTGAAGTACATTTAATTTTTATTATTAAAAATACTTTAGGATGCTGAGATTAAAGATGAGAATAGGGGAGATTATCATGTTTTCATTAATATATGTGTATATATAATATTATTAACACCAGTACTCTTTTATAGTGCTAATGTATGTATGTTCTCAAATTCCATCACATTGCATTTTAGTTGTTGGTCTTTAGGACTGATTTAGTGGATCATAAGCTACTGGAGGGCAGGGGGAATCATATTCAGCTTTGTATCTCTGAGACTATTCATTTATCAGTTAACGTTTTGAATACCTACTTAGTGCTACTCCATGGCCATGTAGTGGTCATATTTTCCAGCACATACTAGAGCTGCAGTACTTCTTAACTGCTGAATTGAATTCAGGTTATTCAGGCTGCAAGGGCGCAGGAGGGCCTAGAGGAGCTATCCCACATTGAAGGTCAGGAAGGGTGGGAGTGGGGAGATATCCTTCGTCCAAGGTAAGGAGCAGCATCTGTGCTTTGCTGGAGCAGCCGTGAAGAGATACCCCATGCCCAAGGTAAGAGAAACCCAAGTAAGATGGTAGGTGTTGCAAGAGGGCATCAGAGGGCAGACACACTGAAACCATACTCACAGAAAACTAGTCAATCTAATCACACTAGGACCACAGCCTTGTCTAACTCAATGAAACTAAGCCATGCCCGTGGGGCAACCCAAGATGGGCAGGTCATGGCGGAGAGGTCTGACAGAATGTGGTCAAATGGAGAAGGGAATGGCAAACTACTTCAATATTTTTGCCTTGAGAACCCCATGAACAGTATGAAAAGGCAAAATGATAGGATACTGAAAGAGGAACTCCCCAGGTCAGTAGGTGCCCAATATGCTACTGGAGATCAGTGGAGAAATAACTCCAGA
>SJYT01037253.1:313510-335661 GCA_006410635.1 Cephalophus harveyi | reverse complement strand
TTTCAATTATTACTTTATTTTTCTTTACAATACCGTATTGGTTTTGCCATACATTGACATGAATCCACCATGGGTGTATATGAGATCCCAATCCTGAATCCCTCTCCCACATCCCACCCCATTGAACCAAAACCACCTACACACATATAGTTTACTGTATGTCATTGAAGAATTGTACTGTTGAACTGTTCTCACTAGTACAATTTTACTACTCCAGGAAACTTTAGCTCAAAAAGATAAAAATTGAAAATAGCCATATATATTTTTTAGGGAAATTTTCCTTATTCCATGCAAAAGGCATCTACATTAACATCAGACATTCAACTTTTCAATAGCTACTTTTTCCCCCTTCAGACTACTCTTTTCTCCTCATTATTCTTAGAAACTGTAGCCTAAAAATCTTAACTTTGCTGTGTTCACCACATCTCCTTCTCTGAGGTGGTTAAGGGATAGAGTGAGCTATTTCACATATACCAGAAACTGTAGTACATTTCTTCCTTTCTCTAATCTTACTCTATTCTTACTTTATTTCAAGACCATCAAGGTGACACATGCAAGCTGCTGATACTTATGTTTTGATGCACGCATACACACATGCAGAATGTTAAACAGACATTCCCAAAGAGCAACTAAGTCCCAGGAAATAGCTTCTGTATCTGACAATATCATCTTTCTAAGATGATGGTTTAATGGATTTGACCTTCTTTCATGCTAGGAGATTATTGAGCCACACAAGAAACTTTCTGATAGGAGATAGTTATAGGCAAACTTTTCACTTGCCTTCTTTTGGGCAGAAGTATAAAATACAGTTTCTAGGTTGTACTACTCCAGAAACCCGTTGAAAATGGAGAAAATTGTTTTATACATGTTTTTAATGAAATAAATATATTTCTTGTCATCCCTAATGCAGTAATACAACTTTCAGAATGGTCCAGATTCTTACGACTATTTTGTTCTTGTATTCCAAAGGATAAAGAACCATCTTAACATGTTTAAGTCCCACATATTCTGAAAGGAATGCATCCTGAATGCTCAGAGTCAGTAGCTTTCAGCCCGGCCCTGAAGCATGTAGGCCACGTGTCCTAAGAGTGTTCTCACCATGACCTGAGCAGGCTAAGTGTGTTTATAAAGGTTCCCTCATGAGATTGCTTCTGCTCTCTAAGAGGTCAGTCAGCACACAGCATATTTAGATGCAAGAATCAATAATCCCACTGTCTGGAACTTTCAAAAGAGGAAGAATATCCTTGCCCACCTGCCAATGAACTTCCCATGTCCCTCTGTGATCACTAAACCAGCATTTTAAGCCAAGGAGAGCATCATAAGCAGATAATTCTCTTCATTGTTGCCTAGTGGAGGTGTGGGGCTTAAATGTTCCAAGGTCCATCAATTTCAATTATTCCTAAGACTCCTGCAGAGAGTCTTGATGGCACATGGGGGCCACTGAATGACATCTTTTGAATGACAAAGCAATTTATTGAATCTAGTGAATTGGTGTGTGAAGAATTGACTTTGAGATGTAATCACTGTTTTTAAGTCTTTCTTATGTGACAGTCATCGTGTGAATACTCTCACATATGTGGTCTTTACTACCTTTATAAAGTGCATGCTGTTATTTTTATTTTGCGTGCGAAAATACTGAAGCTCAAAATGTTGTCTAAAATAAGATGTTTGCATAAATGTTTAGTTGGGATTTGGAGCCATGGCTATACCTAAAAAATGAATGCTCTTTGCATAAACCATTTTGAAGATCATACCATTCATCAAAGAAAATATGTCCAAGAAACAGATTTTGAAGGCACAGAAGAAATATTATTTTATTTCAGAAATCTCTGACTTTGTAAAGTACAGGAAAACAGGTAGAGGTATTCACTATGACTTTTTTTTCCTGAACTGAGACTCCACTAGTTATGTTCAGTTAAAACTTCTTTGTATTATATGTTAGTTTTTTTGACTATGAAAAGTTTCTTTTCCCTCCTTTTTTAAACTTCCGTATGCCTGCCTATTAAGTCACTTCAGTCATGTCCAGCTCTGTGCGACACTATGGACTGCAGCCTGCCAAGGTTCTTCCATCCATGGGACTCTCTAGGCAAGAATACTGGAGTGGGTTGCCATGACCTTCTCCAAGGGATCTTCCCGACCCAGGGATGGAACTCATGTCTCTTGCATCTCCTGCATTGGCAAGCTGGTTCTTTACACTATCACCACCTGGAAAGTCCCAAACTTCGGTATAGATAAATTTTAATTATTCAAAACTGTTTTTTTTTTTTTTTTTTCAATTTCAGACACATTTTAAACTGCCTTCTCACATTAACATTATGACAAGAAGTAGAGGGAGATGCAATGAAGAAGCTTTGCCTAGCACCCCAGAGTGGTGGCTCACAGCAGTCAGCATCTGGACATGACTGCTTTCCACAGCAGTGCTAGAAGGGCAGAAGCAAATACTCCTCTTTCAGATTGTGATGCCTCCTCTTCTTTTGGATTCTTGTCTGCGTAGTCTCTCTTTAACTGAAGGCTTTGAAATCTGATGAAGAATGACATGAGAAGGGTGCATTTCGCGCTATGAAGTTTGATTTTCTAGTCTACTGATTGTGGTGTCATGTAGATTTGATACCCGCTATAATTAACCATCAGTCAATAGTCTCAATGGCACCCCACTCCAGTATTCTTGCCGGGAAAATCCCATGGACGGAGGAGCCTGGTAGGCTGCAGTCCATGAGGTCGCTAGGAGTCAGACACAACTGAACAATTTCACTTTCACTTTTCACTTTCATGCACTGGAGAAGGAAATGGCAACCCACTCCAGCGTTCTTGCCTGGAGAATCCCAGGGATGGGGGAGCCTGGTGGGCTGCCATCTATGGGGTCACACAGAGTCAGACATGACTGAAGTGACTTAGCAGCAGCAGCAGCAATAGTCTCACTGGATCTTATGTTCCATGTGTTTAGTGATGGATACCTTAGACTGGTACTGAAGTTCTGAACTTCTCTTACTTGTGACTGCTTACTTTGGATATGTAAGAATATGAATACCAGGAAGTTCCCATACATAAAGGAGGAATTAAATGGCCTGTTTGCTTCGTTATATTTTTAGAGAAGGCCTACACTTAGGGTTTTGGAGAAGGAAATGGCAACCTGCTCCAGTATTCTTGCCTGGAGAATCCCCATGGACAGAGGAGTCTGGTGGGCTACAGTCCATGGGGTCACAAAAAGTTAAACACTACTGAAGCAACTGAGCACACTCTTAGGGTTTAGAGCATGGATTTGAGGCAAGGCTATTAGAATTTGCATCCTGGTTCTGTTACTTTTTAGCTCTGCTTAAATGGGAAATTTACTTAAAATTTCTATATCTCAGTCTCCCTACTGATGAAATAGAATGGAACTTACTTTATGCAATTATTTTAAAAAATTAGACTCAGGACAAGTTATGCATTAAAACCATTCTAGTGAAAGTGTCAAAAGTAGCTCATTCGTGCCTGACACTTTGCAACCGCATGGACTATACAGTCCATGGAATTCTCCAGTCCAGAATACTGGAGTGGGTGGCCTTTCCCTTCTCCAGGGGATCTTCCCAACCCAGGGATCAAACCCAGGTCTCCCACATTGCAGGTGGATTCTTTAGCAGTTGAGCCACAAGGGAAGCCCAAACCATGCTAGGCACACAGCAAATGTTAGAATGTTAGCTGTTTTTTTTTTTTTTTTTTTTTTTTGACTATGGATGCTTGATCATCTTTCCATGAGGGACTAAAGCATTTCAATTCAAAAGTTGAATAACATCATTGAAATTTTCTGTGAAACACAAAATAATTTCTCTTTCTCCAAACTTTATTTTTCTTTATTAGCATTATATTCCATCAAAAGTTATAACCAGAGTCTTAGAATATAATATTGAGCTTTTCCTCTCTTTGAACACTGAGAAATCTTATATTTCAAAATATGTTTGCATTTCTACAAACCTTTCAACTAAGTTTTCTGCCAGCTGTGTGTAGGAGTCAGGGAAAAATTACAGTGTCTAGGTAGGGATGATAGACAAGAAGGATTTTCTTAGGAAGGAAAAGTTGGCATTTTTGTGGTAGTGCCAATCTAGAATTTTAAGTCACTTTGCTATAAAACACATGGATGGAGGAATTCTAGCAAATATTCTCTCTTTGCTCTTACAGAAAATGTTTAGTGTCAACAACTACATAAACTGGGAAGTAGTTTATATATCAAGTAAATTTCCACAAAATGCTTTTTATATGACAAAAGGTGTACAAGATTCATCTTAAGACAGAATTGGAGATTCAATTTCAGGTTAATCTCTCGCAGATGAAAACTCTGTCATATGTTTACAAGATCGAAGATGACAACTAAGTTAAAAATTGTCATAAATTTGGCACAGGTGTTGGTGAATGTATCCTGGGAAATGTCTAAATCAGCAGTAAGCTCATCAGTCCGGCCTCTCAAGTATCCATCAACTGGAACCAAGCACTGTGGTGCCAAAAGTTGTCAGAAACAATCAGCCTCCCACATAGAGCGCTCCCATCATGATGTGTTTCCTGGGGTGTTTAAGCCCCCTTGTTAATTTGCATATGCAATTTATCAATACCAAGAGTTTCAATCTGAGAAGTTCTTTGATTCAGCTACATGCATTCTTTTAAACATGTGTTTTATCAAAAAAAAAAAAAAAAGGCCCGCCCCAGCTATGAGCACCAAGATGCCAAATCTTCTGTACAAGTTTGGTCTTTATTTTCTTGATCTCAGGAGCATTTGACAAAACTGACCACTCCCTCCCTTTGGTATTCCCTTCTGTGACTTCCTTAGCATCTCTCCCTTTATCTGTTTTTGTCTCTCTCCCCTTGTTTCTCTATCACTGTTTCTCCCTCCTCTTTGGATTCTCTTCTTCATTTTCCTTATCAGTTCTATCCAATCAGTAAATAAGATTTTTGAAGCCTGCTTACCCTTTCCTTTTTCTCTTTCTGTGATCGTATCTACTTTTGGCCCTTGAATTACCACTTACCCACTGAGTAAGACACTACTGAGCAAAGAGTCAGACACTACTGAGCTAATGAACTGAACTAAACTGAGGCCTCCCTGTCCATCACCAACTCCAGGAGTTCGCCCAAACTCATGTCCATAAAGTCAGTGATGCCATCCAGCCATCTCATCCTCTGTCATCCCCTTCTGCTCCTGCCCCCAATCCCTCCCAGCATCAGAGTCTTTTCCAATGAGTTAACTCGTCACATGAGGTGGCCAAAGTATTGGAGTTTCAGCCTCAGCATCAGTCCTTCCAATGAACACCCAGGACTGATCTCCTTTAGGATGGACTGGTTGGATCTCCTTGCAGTCCAAAAGATCCAACACATACTTCTCTTGATAAATCCCTTTACTGACTTTACATTGCTCTTAAGCAAAGTCCAGTCAGTTCAGTTCAGTCACTCAGTTGTGTCTGACTCTTTGTGACCCCATGAACTACATCATGCCAGGCTTCCCTGTCCATCACCAGCTCCTGGAGCTTGCTCAAACTCATGTCCATTGAGTTGATGATGCCATCCAACTATCTCATCCTGTGTCATCCCTGTCTCCTCCTGCCTTCAAACTTTCCTAGCATCAGGGTCTTTTCCAATGAGTCAGTTCTTTGCATCAGGTGGCCAAAGTATTGGAGTTTCAGCTTCAGCATCAGTCCTTCCAATGATTATTCAGGGTCGATTTCCTTTAGGTTTGACTGATTTGATCTCCTTGCAGTCCAAGGGACTCTCAAGAGTCTTCTCCAACATCACAATTCAAAAGCATCAATTCTTTGGAGCTCAGCTTCCTTTATGGTCCAACTCTCATATCCATACATAACTACTGGAAAAACCATAGTTTTTTTCCAAAAGACAAAGTCCAAACTCCTTAAAATTGACCTGAGTTGAACCCTGCCCATCTCTGCTCATCATCTTCCTTGTAGTTCCCAATGGTCTGCTGCACAGAGTTTCCTTTCTTGTGTCAAATGACACAAGCTCCCTTCTTCATCTGTTCTTGAACTCACTATTGTAGTAAATATATTCTTTTCTGTGAGATATTTTGGGGAAAAAAGGCAGATGAATAGAGATGTTTGGAACTTAGAACAATGGTGTGAGGCAAACACAGGGGACAACCAGAGAGAAGAAAGTAGTTCAGAACAAGGGAACTGAGATCTGATTTAAACATTGACTACTGTCCTATTTTTATCCAGGGCCCATTATCCAGGCATTCAGTATTTACTTACCGAACAAATCAGTTATATAGCACATAGTTTGTGCAAAATACTATCACAAGTGCTTTGAAATATTAATTCATTTACTTAATTACTGCTGTGTTTCAAAATAGAGCTATGTTCCAGATTTTGGTTCCTTAATGTTGTCATGCTTATTAGACAAAATGCTACACCTCTCAGAAGTCTGGTGGTTTTATACAATGAGTGGTTTAAACCTTGAGATTAAATTATTACACATTATGCATTTCTGGAATTACCTGATCTCAAAACACTCTTGCTTTTTCATTTAGTTTTATTTAATTCATTCAATATTTGATGAGAATTATTTTGCTACTGATGGAATGTGTTTCCAGGACATCAGATTTCCTATACAAACCTTACCTTTCTTCCCCTTTTGGTGTTCCCTGCCACATGTCTCTCCTAGTTTTAGATAAACTTCTTCATAGCTACCTAAATCCTCTTGCCATAGAGGACACATTTAATCTGTTCCCAATTTCTTAACTTGAAATTGAAGACTTTTTACTATGCATGTGTAGCCCAGATGATGTCCCTGAGAGTTCAGTTCTAATCCCCATTTCATATGTCTAGTTCCAACCATCCTGCCATTCCAGTAGGAGAATTTCATGAGGAATGCGTTCTTCTGTCACTGGCCTGCTTTTGCAATCAGCTTCCAGCTACTTGCAAAGTTCTTTAATCTTGGATTAACCCGGACATTGTAATCATTCTTAAATATCCAGGTTGAATGTTGCATTTTATTAGGAAGGTTATTTTGCAGAGATGGACACTGTTTCCTCTGGATTCTTACATCATTTTGTGCTTGTGTTTGTCTTCCCAATTTTACATATTTGGAAACTCCTAATTCAACTCTGAGTTTTTCAAGTTCACAAGTCTTATTTTCTCTATGTTTCTTTTAACAGCACTTTGGAAGAGACTATCACCATCAAAACAACAGAGATATCTAAGAAAAAAGCAAAATTAAGGTTATTCAGAAATTATATAAAGAGAATTTTAATATTTCACTAAAGGATATGAAGTCAGCCTTACATTAAAGGAAAGCCATTTTTAGATAGAAAAACAGAATTTCTATTGGCATTTTCCCCAAAATTAAACAACAAACTCATTTCCATCTCAATTAAAATAGCATATTTTAAATTACCAAAAATTCATGTAAAATAATCAGCATGTGAGAATATCTTGGAATATTCTATTAAAGAAAAGTAACTAGCAGAAAGTCATTTTTCTTGGTTTTAAAAGTGTTATTAAGATACACTAAAGTAATTTGGTACAAATTCATAAAGAAAACATGGTAACTAAAATTCAGAGACAAACATAATCAACATATTGCTGAAGAAGATATTTAAAATTGTTGAAGATCTGATAGGTTATTCAGAAGGTTCTACTGGGGAATTTGGATAGCTCTTTTTATAAACTAAAGCTAAATCCTTACAGGGAGCTTTATTCTAAAACAAATACCAGATATACGAGCATTTAAACTAAAAAGAGAAATTCTAAAGCACCAAAAGAAATAATCTCACTTTAAAAAAACTTCAGAAAGAAAAAAAAAAAACTTTTTCTAACTTAGAAATTGAGAAAGTCATAAATTAGACCTCATAAAAAGTATAAATTTGATGTTGCAAAAAAAATTCATAATGGCACAAGAAGGATGACAACTATGGAAAATATATGCGAAGTATAAAATCTATGCCAGACAATTGCCATATTTTCTTACTACATAAAGAGTCCTTACAATAGAAAAATGAGTAAAGATGAAGCAACATTTCACAGGAAAAAATTACAGATAGTGAATAGCTAGCCATATGGTTAAATGTTAAAATTCACTCATAACTATAGGTGAAAATTTAAGTATCAATAAGACACTATTTCCACCTATCTTATTGGAAACTCTAGAATGTTTTATAATGGCCAGTGCTGACTAGAATACTCACAAATCGTGTTGAAAGGCAATGTTAAAATACCAAGGTTTCTTCCAATTCAGAATCCTACTCACAGGAATTAATCCTACAGTTTTACTTAAATGCAAAGATGTTCAGTGATGCTCAGATCCAGCAGCAACACAAATGCTCACCAAACAGAGAAATATTAATAATGTTCATGTGTTCAGTCATGTCTGACTCTTTGTGACCCCAAGGACTAGCCCATCAGGCTTCTCTGTCCGTGGGGTTGTCCAGGCAAGAATACTGTGTGGGTTGCCATTTCTCCCCCAAGGGATCTTCCTGACCCAGGGATCAAACTCGCCTTTCCTGCCTCTCCTGCATTTGCAGGCAGATTCTTTACCACTGAGCCACTTGGGAAGCCCATTAATTATATTCATACATTGTGTTACTTTGCAATTGTGATTGGAAGTGGGTAGATTTAACTGTTTAAATGGAAAGTTGGCTAAAATATTAGCTAGTTAAAAAAAAACGTGAAGCACAAATATTTGTGTAAACGAAAGGATTGTTTACTTGCAATAATACACATATTTTTTCTAGACATGAAGACAGGAAACTTACCGTGGTTTGATCTGGGGAATAAAACTGAGTATGCGGGAAGGGAGTAGGGGGCAGCATTGCTTTCAATGTTTCCAGCATTATTGGAGTATTTTATAAACCTAACGAAAGAGTGTTTTTTATAGGTTTCTAATTTTTTTTTTTTTTTCAAAAACTGGCACCTCTTTTTACCTCTCTCACTTTTGACTGAGCGAGTTATTCAGGAATAACTTATTTGTTCTAAGACACCATGTGTCTTCCTGGTAACTGATGCATCCAGAAATGGAAATATTCATGCTCCCTGATGGTGACAAATCCCCGTTGGGGTTAATTTTTATATTTCTGCTTTGCTCTGACAGGAGTGCTGAAATGTGCGTGTGCGTGTCACAGCTAGGATGTTTCTGGCACAAGCAGAGGCTCTTGCTGCTGCCACATGGAAAGGATGGATGCCTGTGACAGCCGTGGCAGCTCGCTGGCGAGGAGCAGCCTCATTTATTTTGGCATTGCGTACTTCATACTTTTTCCCTTGTCCTTTGCTTTCTGCACGTCCTTCCAGGTTTAGTAGAAAAATAGATTTCACGGTATTAGTATTTTTTCTCTGTTGCCTCCTGATAAAACAACGGTGATGAATATTGCCTTTCTATGTGCTCTAATTGCCAAACAGGAAAGCTTAGCTTGCGGTCATGTAACTAAAGGGACAACTACCTTGGTGAGTGACTCTTCTGATGACCACGTGTGATTCTCCACCCAATTCCAATGTGTGGGCCTTTTTTTTTTTTTTTTCCTGTGCCACCAAGCAATTCTCTGACACTAGCTGGAAAGACAAAAACAAAAACCTTTGACACTTCCCTAGTGGTCCAGTGGTTAAAACTCTGAGATTCCATTGCAGTAGGTGCAGGTTCCCTCCCTGATTGGGAAACTAAGATCCTGCCTGCTGTGAGCTGCAGTCAAAACAACAAAGACAGCAGAAAAGAAAAAAAAGTGGAGCCTGCACCCCAGTGTTCGTAGAAGCATTATTCACAATAACCAAGACCTGAAAGCAACCTAAGTGTCAACTGACAGATGAATGGATGAAGAAGATGTAGTATATAAATACAAAGGAATGGTACTCAGCCTACCCTAAAATTAAACTTTACCCTGACACCACCTACTCAGAGATAGCATTGGATCCCACGGCGGACTATCCCCTACTTCAGATACCAGTGGCAAGTCCAGATTGTCACCTGTGTTTCTGACCAAACAGCTAGAGATCAGAGGTTCCTACAACCCTCTCTTTTAGCTCCATCAACTTGCTTGCATGGCTCACAGAACTCAGGGAAACAGTTTACTTACTAGATCACCAGTTTGATATAAAAAGATTTAACTCAGGATGAGCCAGATGGAGGGGAAGTGTTGCATAAGGTGTGGGGAAGGGCTCAGAACTTCCATGTTCTCAGAGCATCTCCACATGTTCACCGACCCCAAACCTCTTCAAACTCCATCCTTTTGGGGTTTTATGGAGACTTTATTACATATGCATGATTGACTAAAGCATTGGCCATTGACAACTGAGTTCAATCTCCAGCCCCTCTTCCCTCCCAGGAGATCAGTGGCTGAAAATTCCAACCCTCTAATCACATTGTGAGCTCCACTGGCAACCAGCTCCCAACCCTGGGGGACCTAGATACTTTCCAAAAGTCATCAACTTAAGAGAAAAATGACACTTTTGACTCTCTCACCATTTAGGAAATTTCGAGGGTTTTAAGAACTCTGTGTCATGGATACAAATTGGGAGATTAGCACTGATATATATACACTTCAATTCAGTTCAGTTCAGTCGCTCAGTCGTATCCGACTCTTTGCGACCCCATGAATCGCAGCACACCAGGCCTCCCTGTTCATCACCATCTCTCGGAGTTCACTCAGACTCACATCCATCGAGTCCGTGATGCCATCCAGCCATCTCATCCTCGGTCGTCCCCTTCTTCTCCTGCCCCCAATCCCTCCCAGCATCAGAGTCTTTTCCAATGAGTCAACTCTTCACATGAGGTGGCCAAAGTACTGGAGTTTCAGCTTTAGCAACATTCCTTCCAAAGAAATCCCAGGGTTGATCTCCTTCAGAATGGACTGGTTGGATCTCCTTGCAGTCCAAGGGACTCTCAAGAGTCTTCTCCAACATGAAAAAAAAAAAGAACTCTATGTCAGGAATGGGGTGAAGACGTCATATGTGTTTCTTATTTCAAATCACAATATTATGCCCTGCTTGGTCACAATTTTGGGAAGTCTGAGGGTAACAAATACAGAAGAAGAAGCCAAGTAAAAGACATATGGAGGGTCCCCTTCCTCTCGTCCTTTATTCTGTAGGAGTGCTGCTATGAGGGATTTCTAACAATGCTGCTTATTTAAGTCAAAAGTGTGGAGCTCAGCTTGCAGCCTCTTCAGGGAGAAGAGTAGGGTAAATACTGATCACTTCTAGCCATGTTTTGTATTCGGAGTTCAACATTATTAGCTAGATAATAATTGTTCCCAAGTGGTGGTAGTTTTTTATTTTTAGATGATCATTTCTTAGGTTGAATTTAGTGTGCTTAGAGCCTCATATGTGATGATAACCCCCAAAAAAAAAAAATTTGTTGGCTGCCCACTTTCTTGTTACTTAAGTAACAATAGGATGCAGAGGACAAATATTCCTCTAATCATAGTATTCAGTGTTTCTAATAAGTTAGAAAAAACAAAAATACAGTAAAAAGCCAAAAGTCACTATTACAAAATTAAAATATAGAAGTATTTAACCCTATGGAATCTAGAAAAATGGAACAAGTGAACCTATTTGCAGGGAACGAATAGAGATGCAGACATAAGAATGGGTATGTAGACATGGGGTGTGGGGAAGGGGAGGATGGGATGAACTGGGAGGTTAGGAATGACATATATACACTACCAGGTATGAAATAGACAGCTAGTGGGAAGTTGCTGTATAGCACAGGGAGCTCTGCTTGGTGCTCTGTGATGAACTTAGATGGGCTGAGGGGCATGAGAGAGAGGTCCAGGTGGGAGAGGATATATGCATTTCATATCGCTGAGCTTCCCTGGTAGCTCAGCTGGTAAAGAATCCACCTGCACTACAGGAGACCCCAGATGGGTTCCTGGGTTGGGAAGATCCCCTAGAGGAGGGCATGACTATCCACTCCAATATTCTGGCCTGAAGAATCCCCATGGACAGAGGAGCCTGGCAGACCACAGTCCATGGGGCCACAGAGTCGGACACAACTGAGCAACTGAATCCAGCAAGCACAGCACAGCAGAAACTAACACAATACTGTAAAGCAATTACACTCCAAAAACATAAATGAATAAGCACCGACATGGCTTCCATATTAAAAAGTTTATTTAACCCTCTATTTCTTCAAACACTGAACACAGTAATTCACACAGTGCATAGGCACCCTCAAAATTCAACTCACCTGTTTCACACAACTCACTTGTTGCTATTAATAGAAACTGATGCACGTTTTTTCCCCTTTCTTTGAAATTGAGGCTCATAAATCTTTCTATAAGGAAAATCACCAAATTACTTTTTCATGATTTCTAGATAAAATTATTAAAAAGTATAAAAGCTACTTACCAGAAAAGGAAGGCATTTTAGTACCAGGATATGACGAAGCTGTTTCTCTCATTTTTCAAAATGGAATTTAGCTACTTTCACGGAGTTTTATTTTTAATGTTTTTATTAAAAATGATGCTCATTGAAAATGATTCAAAGCATGAAGAAAGTTATAGGGTGACAAGTTACTTCTCCTTGCCTTATTTCCCCAATTTAAGTGCATCACTTAAATTCTTAGGGGCTTCTCAGGTGACTCAGTGGTAAAGAATCTGCCTGCAATGCAGGAGACGTAGATTCAATCCCTGGGTGGGGAAGATCCTCTGGAGAAGGAAATGACAACCTACTCTAGTATTCTAGACAGAGGAGCCTGGTGGACTAAAGTCTATGGGGTTGCAAGAGTCAGACGTGACTGAGCATGCACTCATACATGCTATATTCTTAAATATTTTTGTGACAGATTAGAAGATTTTGTTTTCAAGAGAATATCTAACTTGTTTTTATGAAGGCTGCTTTCAAATCCTTGTCCCATAATTCCATTCATCATCATGTTGGCATTTGTTATCTTTTCTCAGCATGATAGTTGCTTTTAATTGTATCAAACTTTCAGCAATTATGTTAGGAGATTCTAGGTCCTATTTAAATCTTTCATTTTAGCATATGGTCACCTGCTTGGGATTAGCACACACCTCCTGGTTTATCTTTGCATACTGTGGTTCCAAGAACAATTTTTTTAAGTATATACTTTAGTGGTTTTTAATATAATCACTAATACATACAAACATCACCACAGTCAATTTTAGAACATTTTCATCATGAAAGTGAGAAACCCTGTATCTTTAGGAATGGTCTCCCTGTCTCCCCATTGCTCAGCCCTAAGAGACATTAATTTAACTTTGAATCTGTGGATGTGCCTGTTCCAGAGATTCTACATGAATGGAATTCAAACATATAGCAAAATATTTTCAACACTGTAGCATGTATGCATACTTTATTCTTTTCCATAGCCAAATAATTTTTCATCTTTTCATCTATGGATATGCCACATTTTGCTTATCTGTTGATGGATGGCCAATTGATGGACAGTTGGACCATTTCCACCCATTGGCTATTGTGAATAGTGATGCTGTGAACATTTGTGTATGAGTTTTTGTCTAAATGTCTAGCTTCATTCCTTTTGAGTGCATATATAGGAGCAGAATTTCTGGGTACTCCTACATTTAATGCTGTGATTCCATGTTTAACCTTTTGAGGAGTCACCAAACTGGTCTGTACAGTGTCTGCACCATTTTACATTCCCACTAGCAACCTATGGGGGCTCTAGTTTCTCCACTTCTTCACTCACACCTATTGCTTTCTTTTGTCTTTTGGACAATTCAATTCTTAGAGACTTTAAAGTACTATTTTTTGTCTGCTTGGTTTATCTGGTGCCACTGGGGCTCCTACAACACCTGTCCGTTGCCTGAGGAGGAGATCAAAGCTGAGGTGCCTGGTACCTCTAGGGGGTGAAAGTCTCCCCTTCTGCTCAAGGGATACAGCATACTTCTGGGAGAAAATGAAAGAAAGTGAAAGTTGCACAGTCGTGTCCTGCTCTTTGCAACCCCATGGACCATACAGTCCATGGTATTCTCCAGGCCAGAATACTGGAGTGGGTAACCTTTCCCTTCTCCAGGGGATCTTCCCAACCCAGGGATTGAACCCAGGCCTCCCACATTGCAGGTGGATTCTTTACCAGCTGCACCATAAGAGAAGCCCAAGAATACTGGCGTGGGTAGCCTATCCCTTCTCCAGCAGATCTTCCTGACCCAGGAATCAACCTGGGGTCTCCTGCATTGCAGGCAGACTCTTCACCAACTGAGCTGAGAGAAGCCCTCTTCTAGAAGAACCTCATTAAATTTTTTTTTTTTTTTTTTTACTGTGGTAAAAGTCACACAACCTAAAACATACCATTCTAACCATATTTAACTGTATGGTTCAGTGGCATCAAGCACGTTCACATTGTTGGGCAACTCTCACCATTAGTCATCTCCTAAATTTTTCAGCAATTCTACTCCTGGGCATAGACCCAGACAAAACCATACCTCCAAAGGATACATGCACCCCAGTGTTCATTGCAGCACAGTTTACAGTAGCCAGGACATGGTAGCAACCTAACTGTCTATTAATAGAGGACTGGATAAAGAAGATGTGGTACATATATGCAATGGACTATTAGTCATAGAAAGGAATGGGATTGGGCCATTTGCAGAGACCTGGGGGAGAGACTCTTATTGTAGCTGGATCCCTTTTGCCATTGGTGCCCACTCACACAATCTCTTGCTGAGGGAGGGGTGTCTTAGGTCTACGGAGACAAAGAGACTTTCCAGCCAAGCTGCCTGCTTGGTTCCCCCTGGCAGACGTCCTGGGCACAGAGGTTCTCTATATGGAAGTGGATCCTATCCCTTGTTTGCTGATTTCCAGAGTGAGTTGGTATCTCTCACCCTTGTATACACCACCCTGCTTGCCTGGTGTTATTCCCAGAATTCATATTTGATCCAGGAGAGGAATGAACTCATTTGGGCTCCCTTCTCTGCCCTGATGGGAGATCCATCATCAGGGGCTGGGTAGCCTTTCCCTATTGGGTGGAGTGTTGGGTGGAGTAAGATCCTATCACTCTGTTTTTCCATTTAGTTTTGGGATCACAAACCAGTTCGTCTTCCTCTTTCCACCATCCAGAGTTCTTCTGTGGTCTCTTGCATTATTTCCAGGGTTTATAGCTGCAGTAGGCGAAGAGAAGCTGGGAGAGATGAACCTGCACCCACTTGTCCAGACTGGAAGTCTCCAACTGTTTCTTAATGTGCATGACTCCCCAACTAAGCTCTGAGGGCTTAGGCATAGGGACCATGTCTTGCTGTTGTGTCTTCAGTGTTTAATATAACTTCTGACACTTAGCATGCACTTCTTAAGTAAGTATTAATGAATTAATATATAGAATTTGCCCTGTTCATATTTTACTATTGGAGAAGGAAATGGCAACCCACTCCAGTATTCTTGCCTGGGAAATCCCATGAACAGAGGAACCTGGAGGGCTCAGTCCATGGAGTCACAAAAGAGTTAGATACAGACATATTTTACTATTTTGAACAGGAGATTTTCTGTGTTATGTTACTTAGCAGTGACAACAAATCCAAATTAGGACTCTGTTTAATTATGTAAAAATATGACCTTTTTTTTTTTTCCCTCTGTGCTTAGATAGCTGGTTTCACATTTATCTTTTAGTGTTATCTCCATTGCAAGGCAACAAAAAATGTCAGGAAAGGATGCCACCAGGTAATAAGCATCAGAGAATTTCTGAGTGGGCAAATAGTTTTCTCAAAGGATTTTAGAAAATGGTCTCTATACAGCTATGCTGCTCAAGGCTTCTGTTCGAACAAGATAAAAAGAGAAGTTTTACTCTTCTAATAAGTAAGCCTGTGAAACACAAGCACCTAGCATAGTTGAAGGTTTTGTTTGTTTATGGAATTTTGGGACAAAAAAGGTTAAATGTAGGTTAAGATTGCTTAATAGTAGTAATAATGTCTCCCTCTTTTTGAATGCCTCCTTGTGCAAAATCCCTGAGCTAGACTTATTACTTATATCCCTAATAAATTTCACAAATCTCCATTCTGTAGATGTGAAGCTTATGAATTAGAGAACTCATGTTATCTAAAGTCATACCAGGGATTTTCTGGAGGCTCAGTGGTAAAGAATCTCCTGGCCAATGTAGGAGATGTGAGTTCAACAAATGGTCTGGGAAGATCCCACCTTCCTCAGATCAGAGTAACTAAGTCCATTTGCCACAGATATTGAGCTTGTGCTCTAGAGCCTGGGAGCTACAACTACAGACCCCATAAGCTGCACCTACTGGAACCTACATGCGCTAGAGACCGTGCTCCGCGAGAAGAGAAGCCACCACCGTGAGAAGCCCAAGCCTTGTAACTAGAGAGTGGCCCTGCTCCCTGCAACTGGAGAAAAGCCCGTGAAGCAGTGAGGACCCAACACAGTCAAAATAAATAGGTTAATTAGAGCACAGACTTGTGGACACAGTGTGGGAAGAAGAGGGTGGGACAAGTTGAGAGGGTAGCATTAAAACATTTATATTCAGTTCAGTTCAGTTGCTCAGTCGTGTCCGACTCTTTGCGACCCCACGAATTGCAGCACGCCAGGCCTCCCTGTCCATCACCAACTCCCGGAGTTCACTCAGACTCACGTCCATCGAGTCAGTGATGCCCTCCAGCCATCTCATCCTCTATTACCATATGTAAAACAGATAACCAGTGGGAATTTGTTGTGTGACACAGCAAGCTCAGCCCAGTGCTCTGTGGCAACCTAGATGGGTAGGATGGGGAGGAAGATGGGAGAGAGGCTCAAGAGGGAGGGGACATTTGTATTCCTGTGGCTGATTCTTGTTAATGTATGGCAGAAACCAGCACAATGTTATAAGGGAATTATCCTCCAATAAAAAATTTAAAACAATAGTCATATAGAATTCCTTTTAAAAAAGTCATATGGGAAATATTAAATGAAAATAAAATAGCATTGAAGCAAAAAATAAAGTCATACTGTTCATAAACGATAGAGTAAGGATGCAAACTCAAGACCGTCCACTCTTTTTTATTGGTTGTCTCATATAAGGTGCAAAATTTCTAAAAGAAAAGCATGAAAATGTAATCTATGACAAATGTTGATGTATGGCAAAACCAATACAATATTGTAAAGTAATTAACCTCCAATTAAAATAAATAAATTTATATTTTAAAAAATTTAATGAAAAACATCTTTTCATTTATCTAAAAGTGTCAGGGTAATAGCTTAATTAATATTACAGGATGTTTTGTTGCAGCGATAGTAACTGCCTTTTAGTACAACTGTCTTTTAACAGAATATTGCACTATTACTAGCTCATTGAACTTTAATGGAGCACGTTGTTTCCAAAGACAATCGTGTCTTACAATACAGTGACTTCTGCCCTGCCCCCTACCGTGTTATTTTCTTTCCTCCACACTGACAAAGCCATTTGACAAAATGAGAGAATAGCGGAGGGCACAGCTGAATCAAATTTTGAAACAAACAGCCAAAGATAAGTGTGTCACATGAGAACAGCTCTTAATTGTTCTGTGATAATTCACTCAAAATATAATGATGTTGTTAGAAAGAATGAACTACTTTCTGCGGATTAAGAGAAAATCATTTGTAGAAGATGAAAGGGCACTAGCATTTGAATAGACAGAGAAAAGAACTGCAAGAACATGAAATTACTTTTTTGCCTGATAAGACGTTTATCTATGTTTCTCTATCCTCATGCTAAATGAGGTCTAGAAGATAAAGTCCTTTGAAAACAGAAATGGTATTAGGTTGGAATTCTGTTCAAGCCACTCTGAAAAAGGACATAAATAAGCTTTGCAGTGAGGCTGGTTACTAATGAGGAGACCTCCTTTGCAAAGAGTCATCTTAACTAGCTTCCTCCTCCTTCCCCCCAACTAAAAACTGCCCAGGGTGTCTTATCAAAAACCAAGGCTGCATTCTATATTTTCAGGGAAATAAGATGTACAAGTAGCCCCCCTTCACTGGGAAAATTTGGTACCTAGAATATATTAGCTCAAATCTTGCCTTTAGTGTTCACACAGATTTCAAAGCAGATGGTCATAGTAATTTGCTTTTCAAGATAAGCCTAAAATCTTACCAATTCACTCACATTTCTAAAACAACTCATCCTCCTGCTAGAGGCAGCCTAATAATATATGAGTTCAACAAATGGTCTGGGAAGATCCCACCTTCCTCAGATCAGAGTAACTAAGTCCATTTGCCACAGATATTGAGCTTGTGCTCTAGAGCCTGGGAGCTACAACTACAGACCCCATAAGCTGCACCTACTGGAACCTACATGCGCTAGAGACCGTGCTCCGCGAGAAGAGAAGCCACCACCGTGAGAAGCCCAAGCCTTGTAACTAGAGAGTGGCCCTGCTCCCTGCAACTGGAGAAAAGCCCGTGAAGCAGTGAGGACCCAACACAGTCAAAATAAATAGGTTAATTAGAGCACAGACTTGTGGACACAGTGTGGGAAGAAGAGGGTGGGACAAGTTGAGAGGGTAGCATTAAAACATTTATATTCAGTTCAGTTCAGTTGCTCAGTCGTGTCCGACTCTTTGCGACCCCACGAATTGCAGCACGCCAGGCCTCCCTGTCCATCACCAACTCCCGGAGTTCACTCAGACTCACGTCCATCGAGTCAGTGATGCCCTCCAGCCATCTCATCCTCTATTACCATATGTAAAACAGATAACCAGTGGGAATTTGTTGTGTGACACAGCAAGCTCAGCCCAGTGCTCTGTGGCAACCTAGATGGGTAGGATGGGGAGGAAGATGGGAGAGAGGCTCAAGAGGGAGGGGACATTTGTATTCCTGTGGCTGATTCTTGTTAATGTATGGCAGAAACCAGCACAATGTTATAAGGGAATTATCCTCCAATAAAAAATTTAAAACAATAGTCATATAGAATTCCTTTTAAAAAAGTCATATGGGAAATATTAAATGAAAATAAAATAGCATTGAAGCAAAAAATAAAGTCATACTGTTCATAAACGATAGAGTAAGGATGCAAACTCAAGACCGTCCACTCTTTTTTATTGGTTGTCTCATATAAGGTGCAAAATTTCTAAAAGAAAAGCATGAAAATGTAATCTATGACAAATGTTGATGTATGGCAAAACCAATACAATATTGTAAAGTAATTAACCTCCAATTAAAATAAATAAATTTATATTTTAAAAAATTTAATGAAAAACATCTTTTCATTTATCTAAAAGTGTCAGGGTAATAGCTTAATTAATATTACAGGATGTTTTGTTGCAGCGATAGTAACTGCCTTTTAGTACAACTGTCTTTTAACAGAATATTGCACTATTACTAGCTCATTGAACTTTAATGGAGCACGTTGTTTCCAAAGACAATCGTGTCTTACAATACAGTGACTTCTGCCCTGCCCCCTACCGTGTTATTTTCTTTCCTCCACACTGACAAAGCCATTTGACAAAATGAGAGAATAGCGGAGGGCACAGCTGAATCAAATTTTGAAACAAACAGCCAAAGATAAGTGTGTCACATGAGAACAGCTCTTAATTGTTCTGTGATAATTCACTCAAAATATAATGATGTTGTTAGAAAGAATGAACTACTTTCTGCGGATTAAGAGAAAATCATTTGTAGAAGATGAAAGGGCACTAGCATTTGAATAGACAGAGAAAAGAACTGCAAGAACATGAAATTACTTTTTTGCCTGATAAGACGTTTATCTATGTTTCTCTATCCTCATGCTAAATGAGGTCTAGAAGATAAAGTCCTTTGAAAACAGAAATGGTATTAGGTTGGAATTCTGTTCAAGCCACTCTGAAAAAGGACATAAATAAGCTTTGCAGTGAGGCTGGTTACTAATGAGGAGACCTCCTTTGCAAAGAGTCATCTTAACTAGCTTCCTCCTCCTTCCCCCCAACTAAAAACTGCCCAGGGTGTCTTATCAAAAACCAAGGCTGCATTCTATATTTTCAGGGAAATAAGATGTACAAGTAGCCCCCCTTCACTGGGAAAATTTGGTACCTAGAATATATTAGCTCAAATCTTGCCTTTAGTGTTCACACAGATTTCAAAGCAGATGGTCATAGTAATTTGCTTTTCAAGATAAGCCTAAAATCTTACCAATTCACTCACATTTCTAAAACAACTCATCCTCCTGCTAGAGGCAGCCTAATAATATGAATAGCCTCTGCACTGAACTTATCTTTGAGCAGCCCTTACTATCCTTTTGGTTGTACCCTTCCAATATGGAATCTTGCATATTGGATGCTCAGTTGCTCAGTTGTGTCCAACCCTTGGCAACCTTATGGACTAGAGCCCAACAGGTTCCTCTTTCCATGGGGTTTTACCAGCAAGAATATCGGAGTGGGTTGCCATTTCCTCTGTTAGGGGATTGTACCAACACAGGAATCAAACTTGTGTCTTCTGCATCTCTTGTACTGGCAAGTGGATTCTTTATCACTGAGCCACCTTGAATCTTAGCTACACTTTAATGATGAACTTTCCCACTCTAAGTTGGATAGTCATGTTATGTTTGATGGGAGTAGGAAGAACTTGAAGTCTTTGCATGAAATAATCCAAGTAGTCTCTTGAGTGTTTTCAAAGTAGAAATTACTGGGCTCTTTTTCGGAAATTCCTAGAAATTTTTTGAAATAAATTCTTTTCATGAGAATTTCCCTAGAAACAAGGATCTATTGGGTATATTGTTGCTTATTCACTAAGTCGTGTTCAACTCTTTTGTGGACCCATGGACTGTAGCCCTCCAGGCTCCTCTCTTCTTGGGATTTCCCAGGCAAGAATTCTGGAGTGGGTTGCCATCTGCCTTTCCAGGGGATCTTTCCCACCCTGGGATGTAACCCACATCTCCTGCATTGGCAGGAGGATTCTTCACCATTGAGCCACCTGGGAAGCATTTGGTATATTATAGAGGGACAAAAGGATTGAGGATTGAAGACTGAGAGTAGTAGGATAAGGGTCCAAGTGATATGGCATATGACTGATTATGAAGGATCCATCTATTTGAGGTAAGCAAGTCTTGTGTAAATTGTAATGAAATATCTGTATATTGGGGCTCCCCAGGTGACTCAGTGGTCAAGAATCTACCTGCAGTGCAGGAGACCCTGGTTCGATTCCTGAGTCGGGAAGGTCATCTTGGAGAAGGAAATGGCAACCCACTCCAGTATTCTTGCCTGGAGAATTCCACTGATGGAGGTACAGTCCATGGGGTTGCAAAGAGCCAGACACAACTGAGTGACTAACACATTTGTGTATTTAATATACATATTTCTAGGTTTATGGAAGTTAGAGACTAGCAGAGCAATCATGCAGGAACAAATACACATGAAAGCTGGATTTGCTCTTGAGTCAATGCCCAAACAATGGAATCAGNGTCCATGGGGTTGCAAAGAGCCAGACACAACTGAGTGACTAACACATTTGTGTATTTAATATACATATTTCTAGGTTTATGGAAGTTAGAGACTAGCAGAGCAATCATGCGGGAACAAATACACACGAAAGCTGGATTTGCTCTTGAGTCAATGCCCAAACAATGGAATCAGGAAATCAGATGTCAGGAGTTGAGAGTGAAGGTTATTCTGATATTTCCAATACAAATTGGAATCCTTAAAGGGGTCTCAAGTAGAGAAAATTATGTGTAAATTCTTTTTGGAAGAAATCATTCTCATCATAGTTTATTAGGAGGAATAAGGATATTTTTATCTAATAATTCCAATATATGAACTATGTAGATCTAAATACTTTTGCTGTTTTTGATGACTTTCACATATGGTAGATTGTTTTCTTAAATTTGACATAATTTTTAAGTCTACATTTATATTTAATTATAAATGTAAATTTTAAAATTATAAATGTAGATTTAAAATTATAAATATAAATGTAAATTTAAAAATTCTAATTATAAATGTAACTTGGAGTGTATATATATATGTGTGTATATATATATATATATATATGGAGAGAGAGAGAGTAACTTGGAGTATGAGAATGGCAACCCACTCCAATATTCTTGCCTGGAAAATTTCATGGACAGAGCAGCCTGGTCATGGAGTCCTAAAGAGTCAGACATGACAGAGTAAGCACAAGCATACATGTAAAAAATGTTAAAGAAGTAAAATATGTGCAAAAATGATCAAGGAAAAAGAAAATGGAGCCATGAAAAACAATTCATAGCTTTGTTTCTGGTAATTCCCAGCTGATTTGGGTCAACTATCCTGGAGAGGATGAAAAGCAAAGCTATAGGGGTGTGTGTGTGTGTGTGTGTGT